>CAUZXS010005085.1:72500-165000 GCA_963585895.1 Sepioteuthis lessoniana | reverse complement strand
TTGCCATTATTGTCATTATTAAATAACTCCAAAGGGATTTTTTGATTTAATTTAAATTATTTTCACTCGCCTCTGTGACCACGATTTTTTTTAAAGCTGTCTGTTGCTCTCATAATCGCGAAATTCAAGACTTACTTACTGCTCTTTCAACACTGCAAGAATTTTGACACTTTCAGAAGTAAGGGGCGGGGGATGTCAAGATGAGAAACAGTTACTCCCTGTCCTTAGAGTGGCATAAAAAAATATTAAAAATAAATTCTGAAGAAATTGAAGTGCTTATATCTCACATACCAACTTCAGCTTATACGCATATATTTGTCTTTTTTATAGTAATGAGTCTAGATATCATGAAATATCGGATTTTTATAAGGTGGTTTTTATAGTAATGAGTCTAGATATCATGAAATATCGGATTTTTATAAGGTGGGGGGGAAACTAACTTTATTAGTCATTTAATTTATTTCTTAGGGATGCCTGGAATTTTAAGTGATTGATTGATCTTAACCTTAGACGGGTTGACATGCTGCTTTTTTTTTTTTTTTTTTTTTTTTTTTTTTTTGGTGGGGGGTCATACCTATAGGCAAAGCAAGCAAATTCATACGTACATTTTAGGTAGTTTCTTCTTTAGAGTCTATATCACACTATCGAATACGAAAGATTTTTTTAAAGATCTTCTTTACTCTTAGATGAGACCCTAACAGATACTACCACTCCAGACCAGAGTGGACCTGTGAGTAATGGCTATAAAGAATTACTCCACATTCCTAAGATCTACAGAAGTTGAGCCTCATCATCGGATACAATTAAGTGGCATACCCAGGAGACCCCACCTTTTTTCCCCTCTGCCGGAGAGTATCTCCTGTCTAGAATACAGACAATATGAGTTTACAATCGAGGATACTGCTCTTAGACTGGTTGGCATTCTACGATTAAAGAACCCAATGTGCCCAACATTTCACTACTAGAGAAATTTGTAATAAATAATACCTAATGATATCCGTTTTTATTGTACGGTTTCACTAGAAATGATAAACTCTTGGTTTTAGAAGATAATTGACTTTTCATAAAACTTTTGTAGTTGTATACTTATTTGGAAGTGGTACTATATGTAAAAAAATATTATTTCACCAAAAATATATATATATTAATAACCGCAAGAGATTTGTATCTTTTTAAATCTGTTTGCACAAAATTGATAATTTTTGCCAGTTTCCAGGTAACTCAAAAAAGTTTTCATGTCTAAAGAATAAGAATCGTGACGTGAACTGGCTGATGCAACATATCTTGCAAGCCATTGTACATGGTAACTGTTGTGATTATATCGGTAAGACTTGTCAAAATTACAATAAATATATATGGGACGTGATACCGCTAGTAATTGAAACACTTATAATGGTCCCCAAGAAAGGTATGAATCCAATTATTCTCCCTCCAGCTATGGGTAAATAGTAGGGCAGACTAGGTTCTTCAGCCTTGGTGAGGCAACTAGTCTAGGAGAAGGAAAACTCTGAATTCAAACCTGTAAAACTCCGCTTAAAATTGACCTTGTGTCATATCCTGCCCGAGCGGAGGGGTTGGTAAATAGGATAATGGTCCCCAAGATTTGCACTGGTAATCTGGAAGAATTGCGACCATCCAGATCCCAACACTACTAAAAGCACTTACAAAAAGTTTTCATGCCCAAAGAATAAGAATCGGGAAGTGGATTGGCTGTTGCAACACATATTGCAAGCCATTGTACATGGTAACTGTTGTGATTCTATCGGTAAGAATTACTCCATGTGCCCGACATTTTTAGTTGGATTCATGCATAGCTTTCTTTGGGGTATAAGTACTATATGAAACGAAAATAGCCTCGTCCAGGATTTGAACTCTGGTTCCCCTGTTCATTTCCTACGACGATAACCGTAACTCCACGAATGCCACCTCAGGAGACTTGCGTAATACGAACTTCATTGCTTTCATTCTGTGCATTTGACCTTGTACCGTATGAAACTAAATAAATATCGAGAACATGAAACGTCTAATATAATAAACAAATCTGAAATATTCCGATTCTTAATTTGATGCATATGTCCGTTCTTTTGTGAATGGATTTAAAATAAAATTTAGTTTATAGTGGATTCTCTCTCTCTCTCTCTCCTCCTCTCTCATATATATATACACACACACACACACACACACACACACACACACACACACACACACACACACAGTGGGATTTACCTACTTGTGGGTCCTTAGCAAAAACTCACCTGTGGTCCCCCATTACTTACTAGCTGAAGACCACTGTGGGCTTATTAAACAGGTCTCGTACTCCGAGCCCAATTATTATTGTTCAGAGGTATTTATGGTTTTGAATATTATATAATGAAATAACTGGTGTATACTTAAAACAAGTTTATAATCTGGCATGCTGTGCTATAAATTAATTTCAGTGAGGCCCTCTGATACTCATGGGCCCTAAGTTGATCCTATTTACCCAACCCCTCCACTCGGGCAGGATATGACACAAGGTCAATTTTTAGGCGGAGTTTAACAGGTTTGAATTCAGTTTTCCTTCTCTTAGACTAGTTGCCTCACCAAGGCTGAAGAACCCAGTCTGCCCTACTAGAATAATTGGATTCATACCTTTCCCAAGGGTATTAGTGCTATGTGAAATGCAATCAGTCTCGTCCAGGATTTGAACTCGTGTCGCCGTGTCCAATTCCTACGACGATAACCATTACACCACGGGCACCTCTTATACGTATGTAAACCCGGCCCTGAATAACACACACACACTTTACATGGCAGACATATTAAGCTGGCAATAGAACTTTTTGCTATTACTTAAGCTATCAAACATTGTCAAAAAAGATTCAAAAGGAATATGATAAAAGAAAAATTGTTTTGGTTTCTGCGTATGAACTTTTTAGCTAAATATCGATTTTAATACGGCTAAACAAAAAAGACCGGGTTTTGCTAAAGTGACTCATAAAATCTTAAACTTAGCATTGAATTGTAAGTCGAACACTCTGGTTAAGTTTTGAATCTGAGAAATTTAAAAATACCCCGTAAGCACAGAAAAATTGGTAGCGTAGCGTCCGCCGATCTGAAGTTATGCGATGACACAGGCGTATAATAAAAATTGAAATAAGATATACTGACGACTAAAATTGATCGAAATATATAGATGCAACTGGAAAGATTGACCTAAAGTTACTATGACAGCAATAGAATTAAATATCGTATGTCTCAGCATTGCTACTTCAAGAACGTACTCCAAATAAGACTAACATTTTTTTGAAAAATATATTTTTAAAAAATGGCCTGTAGGACGAAGGATAAATTTCTGAAGCTTTTTTTTCCGAGAGGGTAGAAGATAGCGTCTTTGACAAGGAGAGATACGGTAACCTCTTTTCACTAGACCATGACATCCATCCGCATAGTTAGATAGGTTAGTGATTAAATAAATAGATAGATAAAAAGCAGAGATGTTCGTGTCGATAATGTGATCTTTTACAATCAGCCGTTATCCCGACACAGGTGTTACCAGACTTTTATAACGCAGTGCGTAATGTTCTCACACTCTGGAAGTATTAGTAGCTAGGTAGTGTGTTACCGCGATTATTAGTTCATCGCTCCAGTTTCTTAACAGGGATACATTTCCTCTAGAAATAAATTCTTCACTTCAAAAAGTAATGAACCTCTTTGCCTTAAATCGGGTGATCAACTACTTTACAACCCCAGAGAATTTATACATCGGCTCCTTTTTGCTTTCACTGTCGATAAGTGTCTTTGCCAAGGATACAGGAAATACCATTTATTTTTTCTACTAATTTATAATTAACCCAGAATTTTCCTTTCTGCAACTTTCTACAATACAAAAGAAAAAAAAAAGTGAGTTAGGAACCCAAAATCCTATACGAAATAAACTTCAAAGGAATGCAGAAGGTCAGTCTAAAATCAAATATACTTAATATTTTTTTAATTCTCTCTCTCTCATTCTCTCTCTCTCTCTCTCTCTCATTCTCTCTCTCTCTCTCTCATTCTCTCTCTCTCATTCTCTCTCTCTCATTCTCTCTCTCTCTCATTCTCTCTCTCTCTCTCTCATTCTCTCTCTCTCATTCTCTCTCTCTCATTCTCTCTCTCTCATTCTCTCTCTCTCATTCTCTCTCTCTCTCTCTCTCTCTCTCTCTGAATGTCGTATATGTACAACTTTTTGCTTTGTTTTTATATTCATAAAATATAAAATAAACGCACTATCACAGTTGGAAAGCTATTGCTATTTAGCCGTCTATCTAATTTCTGCACGGGCTTATCGCAGCTTAACTTCGGGGATCTGACGGAGACTATTAAGCTACTCGTACTTTTTATACACTGTTATTCACTAGTTTTGCTTAACCTAAAACCGGTGCACTAAACTATTTCCTAGTCACCTATCTCAGTACTGAACAGGGTCATTGCTGCCTTACATAACTTTCCAAGGGACATTAGTCCGAAAGTAAACAAATTAACGTGAACTCGCTAATAACGAAGTCGGATCTTTACACATTAGCCATTACACCAAGAGGGACTTCCCCTAAGCTTTTCTTAGTCTGGCACATGATAACAGGTACAGTGAGTATCTTGAGACCTAAGAGGTTACCCATCTGAATAGGATCATTGCAGCCTTAACTTCCTTTTTTCTTTTTATTTACTAAACTTTTCTTAGTCTGATAGACAGCTCATAAATTGATATTTTCTCAGGTGTGCTTTGACTTGCGCACAGACCTCGGAACAGAACTCGCTTGTAAGAGTCCGTAAACATAACTCCCTAACAATTACGTCACGAAAGGCGACCCCCCAAAAAAGAAAAAGTAAGCGTAACTTGGACTTGGTTCAAATTCGCGCGTGAAGAACGAACTATATATGATACAATTAATTGTAGGAATCATTATAAACTAGTTTTGTAATAGGTTAGACATTTTTTTTTTTTTTTTCATGAATTTTAGGAAACTTAATTCTTGAATATTAACTTAAACGACGGCTCAAAATATCAATTGTTCTTTAAAAAAACTTTAGACCTCGTGCTAAACTTGGCTATGTGAAGATCCAATGAGAATCGAATTCTAACAACGGTCAGTCAGTGTGACTGATTAACAGTTCTCACGTAAGGTACTCTGCTTTACTAAACTTTGCTTGGTCCGATACACAGGTTGCTTACAGTACCCGCTGTTACTGAGTGATTACCCATCTGAGTACTAAGCAGGCTCATCGTTGCTTATCTTCGACCGTGCCTATAATAGACTGAGATTCGCTTCGTCTGGTAGGTCGCTTATAATACCTGCTGCTTCAAAGTGGTTACCCATCCAGTCTTGAGTTTAACACTAAATTGTATCTGATGCTGCAGCTCTACCACTTCAAATCTAGAGAACGTGAAGTACCTTTCATTGCCATTACTCCTGGTATACTCAGACCCGTTGTGGTAAAACCTATTAGGGACTCGTATATAGGTCAAATAGATCGCTTTGAAAATTATTCGTATTCGATTGCAACGTGTTGGGGGGGAAAAACTTAACTATACAAATGTAAATATGAACATACAATGAATGCGATTCCCTGATATCTAGGCATAAAATAATCCTAAACGAGTTGACATGCTGTTAGAATCAACCAACCACCCTTTCATCCTGGTAATATAGATATAACTATTTCAATCTTTTCCGAAACGCCAATAAAAGTGAAATTTCTGATCTCAATGTATTATGTTTATTTCATATAATAAAACAATTCGAATTTTGACTATGGTATTTTAAAAATTTCCTTGTGTTTGAAGAAAGCTAAAATATCTACAAAAGGTTTTTTTTTTCTTACAGCTGTGGTTGGTCGGTTAGTTTCACAGACGTTTTTAACGAGTTTTATTTTCACTTGTGGAGGCGTTCGTTGCATAACGGTTACCGTCGAGGGAACTGGAATCTGTGATCTGAGTTCAAATCTTGAACAAGGCTGTTTGCATTTCAAATAGCACTGATGCCGTTTGGGAAAGGCATGAATTCAAAGATTCTTTTTGCTATGGATAAATAGAAAAGACTGAGTGCTTTAACGTTGGTATGGCAACCAGCGTTGAAGAAAAACTATAAATTCTTATTTTGTTTTTAGATGAAGTGTTATCTATCATTAATTTTGACTAATATTTTCTTTCATCGTTTAATTTTAGTAGCATTTTTTATTTTTATTTAAACTCACTAAAGTTTTTTTTTTCTTCGACAGCAACGGTGTGTATCAAAGACAATACTAAAGGATAAGCCCTTAGTAAGATTCTAATTCCCGTCCACTCTTGGTGCGAAGAAACCTTGTTAACCATACTAACTGCTTTACTAATTAAGCTACAAGAGCTATTGGTATTACAGAAGCCTTAGGCATATCCTTAGTTTGTCTCTTTTTTTCTATTGGCGATATATTTGTTGTCTTTGTATACACTCATGTTGTCACTTTCTACTTTTATTTATCGAATCCCAATCAATTATCGCAATTCACTGGAGTTGTCACTTAAGCGATTCTATTTTCCAGATGATAGTAGAGAATTGAATTCGTAAACTTTGATTTGTTCATGAAATAATTGACCCCAATTCGAACTTCCTTGTACTGGATCCGATAAAATGATCTCCAAGCGGCCGAACCATTTTAGTTTCCACAGCGGAACTTCTGACATGCATACCATGATAGTTTGTGTAAAATAGGAGTAAGCATTCAAACAAACTGCCTCCTCATTATTTCCTTATGTCTAAGCAGTTGGGGCAATTTTTCCCTCGGGGTCAACTTTGACGGTTTTAAATGTAGTATCGCCCATGAATAAATACACTCTAACCAGTTTTTAAAAAGTTAATTTTCTTCTAACCCAAAGATACCAGTATTTTATTTGTAGAAGAACACTATGTAATCAAAGATATCATTTGGTATTCCTTATTACTAAACTCTACAAGTTTGAAACTCTCTAACAAAGAAAATGTAACATCAAGCAAAAATAGAATTGTATGAATATATCTACAGAGGGTAGTCAATTTTGGACAGTAACATATTCGTATTTTTCGTTAGTTTCACTGCTATAGAAATTTGAAATAAATAATACCTAATGATATCCGTTTTTATTGTACGTTTCACTAGAAATGATAAACTCTTCAGTTTTAAAAGATAAACTGACTTTTTTTATAAAACTATTGTAGTGGTATACTTATTTGAAAGTGGTACTATATGTAAAAAAAAAAAAGAAACAGATTATTTCACTAAAATATATATAACCGCAAGAGATTTGTATCTTTTAATGTTTGCACAAAATTGATAATTTTTGCCAGTTTCCAGGTAACTCAAAAAGTTTTCATGCCTAAAGAAACGTGAAGTGAATTGGCTGATGCAACATATCTTGCAAGCCATTGTACATGGTAACTGTTGTGATTATATCGGTAAGACTTGTCAAAATTACAAATATGTATGGGACGTGATACCGCTAGTAGTTGAAACACTTATAATGGTCCCCAAGATTTGGACTGGTAATCTGGAAGAATTGCGACCATCCAGATCACTACACTACTAAAAGCAGTTACTATACTTATAAGATTACTGGAAACCTGAGACTTGTTGTCACTCAAATTTCAGTGAAAACCTCCTATTACAGTTGGTCTAAAATTCACAAGCTTTTGCTTTTTTGCCAGAAAACTACTTCAACATATCAACTTCAGAAGCATACCTGTAAAAAGTATATTTTGGCTTTTCTCGCATAAGAATTTATAGCCTACCTTTTGAGTGTTGCTCCTGTTACAAGAATATTACGGCCATTCACAAAATTATGAAATGTTAATGATCAAAAATTAAATCAATAATTACGGAAATTATATATAGTGTGTGAGAGAAAGGGAATTCATTGCAAATAATTCTGCGATAGAAAATAGATTGGCACTGGTCAATTAAAGGAAAGAACTGATAGAATATAGCAATATGAATAATGTAGATGTATTGCAAATCATTTTTTACTGTAGAAATGAACTGCAAATAAGGAAAAAAAGAACTGCCAATAGTATGAAATGGGTGTTACTGACAGAATTTGACATGTATAATGAAATGCCCGTGGTGTAATGGTTATCGTCGCAGGAATTGGACACGGCGACACGAGTTCAAATCCTGGACAAGACTGATTGCATTTCACATAGCACTAATACCCTTGGGAAAGGTATGAATCCAGTTATTCACCCTCCAGCTATGGGTAAATAGTAGGGCAGACTAGGTTCTTCAGCCTTGGTGAGGCAACAAGTCTAGGAGAAGGAAAACTCTGAATTCAAACCTGTTAAACTCCGCTTAAAAATTGACCTTGTGTCATATCCTGCCCGAGCGGAGGGGTTGGGTAAATATAATAATGAAATGCATTTTTGATTTAATGTAGAAACGCACTGCAAAGGGTCTTTTTTTATCAGGGGCCAAAAATTAATGCGAAAACAGATCTTTAAAATCTCTAGGATCTATTCCTTCCAAAATAAAATTACTGCTTATGAAAGTGTAACTTAGTTTTCATTTTATATATTTGAACAATTGATATATTGGTTATGATAAGCATGGTTAATTCAATTATTATTAGTTGCTTTCTGTTTGATAATTAGTCAAGCAAATTTTAAGGCTTCTAAACTTTTTACAACTATAGAAGAAGACCTGTAAATAACAATAGTTTTCAAAAATCAAATATTGGAGTATCTGCCTTATCTTGGTCTCTACTTCAATACAATATTCATTCTTTTTCTTGATATCAAAGATTAACTTTACGGTTTTCTCCCACAATTAAACACATAATTTTCCAGACTAAGAGCAGAGTACAAAGTAGAATCATCCATAAGAATCATATTTTGACAACAGGAGTTGACAGATGTGACACCAGAGACAAAAAGACTTGCTGGGAGGGTGGTGAAATAAACCTGATCTATACAAAGACATCTGTTGTGCTTCCTGACACAGATGGCTGATAAGTGATCTCTTGTATTGATTAAAATGACAAGGGTTTAAAACACACACACACACACACACACACACACACACACACACACACACACACACACACAGAGTTAATTGGAATGTTTAGCAGAAGGAATTATAATTAGCATGATCTCAGAATTTTAAAATTTTTATGTAGTCTGAAGATTTATGAGTTTTTCTTTTATTCAGTAGGTGCAAAACTGACTTTGTTTTGCGTGTATATTAAAAATATCGGTTGCCAATTCTTCATTTTAACAAATTGTACACATGCAAAAGGCAAAGAATCACTTACACAAGCCTCTGTAGAAATTATATAATTGATATACATTCATGGTTATTATGGAAAAATATATTTACTTATCTTTCCTTCATCTGGAACACCATCCTTGGTTGCTTTATAAATGGTCACTCATCTAAGTATTGAGCTAGATCATTGCTGTTTAACTTCAGATACATGACAGGAGTCTCTGCTTTCAACATTAATTGACTGTGACTTTCAAGTTTATTGTCCACTGATTTCAAACCAAATATTCAGCACAAAGATAGAACTTTTTATGTTCAAAGGGCATATTGAAATTCATTACTGATCAGTAAGGCTA
This sequence comes from Sepioteuthis lessoniana, assembly GCA_963585895.1. Classification (NCBI taxonomy): domain Eukaryota; kingdom Metazoa; phylum Mollusca; class Cephalopoda; order Myopsida; family Loliginidae; genus Sepioteuthis; species Sepioteuthis lessoniana. The sequence goes on along the minus strand of CAUZXS010005085.1, from coordinate 155,422 downwards.
CACTCAAATGTTTCATACATTTACAATCAAATCTAAAGTTTAAAGTCTAGTTAAAAAAAAAAACCAACTTTATCCAAATTTATAACATAAAAGAAATGAAAACCTTGACTAATCTTTTAATGAGATTTCTAAATTGCTTTTTGTATAAGGCATAAAGATATCAGATTCAAAACAATTTTACTTCATCTTTTAGCTAGGCCATGGAAAGCTCCAAGTTCCCTTCTTCTGCTGAGGAATTAAATAGTATACATGAAACTGTTTAGTAAATATTTGTATAATAATCTTTTATATGCTACTGCAACCCTTAAAAAATGGTACAGCATAAGATTTTTATTAGAACAATACACTTACCATATGTACTTCTGTAATGAATGACTTCAATTTTTCATCTAAAGAAAAAGTTGTTCATTACATGACTTGTTTTTGAACAAGTAAGAAGCTTACTATTATTTATTATTCTGGTACATGCCATTAAAATCCTTTTTGAGAATAAGGCAAATTCCTGTCAAATTTGCAATGGTATGAAAACTTTCTTGTGTCTGCATTTGTGCTGAGCCTTTTTTTTTTTTTTTTTTTTTTTTTTTTTTCAAGTTAGTCCTTGAAATTCTCAACAGATTACAAAGAAATGCTATCTGAAATCAACACTCCTCAAATAGAAGCATCAATATCATTATGGACAACTGCTACAACAGCAATCCAACAAGTTATCGAGTATCTAATGAAATTGGTTAAAACAATGAAACTGATTAAATGTCATTAGTATATGTACTGCCAAAGCTGATTAAATGTACTGGCTCACTGACCTTGTGGATAGTGGTCGCCACTGGTCTGGGAGACCGAGGTTCAATCCCAGGTCAAGTCATACCAAAAACTTAAAAAATGGTACTTCATACCTCCTTGCTTAACACTCGGCAATATAAGGTACATATCAAGGGGTAAAGTGGAACAATCCAGGGAAAGGAGTAGCACCCTCCCCTATGCCTCAGTGTAGTAGCTACTGAAAAGGGAGCCTTTGGGTCACCCTCGATAACAGTTGCCAACTTTACTTACTTTTTACTTACATTAACTTAAGATCTGAACATTGAATGTATATAAAAAAAATGAAAATAAACTAGTTTTAAAAAATTCATGTCCTGCTGCTTGCACTGATTTCCCTGACCCTCTCTTGCCACCTGTCTCTATCATCCATCACTCCCAGCAAGTCATCCATGCTACATCCTAAATCAGCACAAAGCTGCAGTAGATAAGTTCTAGCTGTTCATCCAATCTTAACTTGTCCATGAGAGGGGGTCCACAGGCGTACATCGCTGTTAAAAAATTAATAATTTATCAAATAAATTTGGCTAAAAACTATTAAGTCTACAACTGAAACAAGTTTTAAGAAAACAATCGTCTGTCTGAATGACCAAATTTGAATGTTATCTCTGTTAGGTGTCCATGGTCTAATCAGCAAAGTGCTGCCCATGTCAGTCCCAGTTACATAGAATGTACATTCTAATCCTATTGAAGGTTACTTTATTTCTGATCCTTGCCACTTTTTTAATGGTCATATAATGTATTATAATGTATTATTCCGAGACTGAATTGGAAAATTATCCATGATGACTGCTGTAGTAATTTTGTACCAAAGCTAGAAATCAATTTTACATGTTGGTAAAGGAATCTCTCTCCTAATGTTATTCACTAGTAATTGCCTTTAGAATTGACTATGCAACTGATGGCCCTCCCAATGTCAAGAGTAGCATTTCATATATATCAAACTAGCATTTTCTATCATACTAAAATCTTTTATCAGTTTTATCCATATTTTTTTTTTTTTTTTTTTTTTTTTTTTTTCCCTGTGTATCTCATTAAAGTATGCGTTTATAAAATATTTATAATATACTTTTTAAAAATTGTTTCTTGGGCTCATTTAAATTTTGGAGGTGGTTTGATGGCATATCAACCTTTTGTGGGTGTAGAAAAATAGCAGAGATACTATTTAGCCACAAGCTGATATGTTAAATAGGATTCGTATCTTTCCTTAGGGTATTAGATTAAAAGTGAATGTAATTGCACAACTGGAGTGTGAACGCTCTCACTTAAAGGCTACAGGAGGTACCCATAGTGTAATGGATACCATTGTAGGAAATGGACATGGCAACAGGGGTTCATATCCTGGATGAGGCTGATTGCATTTCGCATAGCCCTAATATCCTTGGGAAAGGTATATATCAAATTATTCTCCCTCCAGTGGTGGTTAAATAGAAGGGCAGACTGGGTTCTTTAACCTTGGTTAGACAAATAGTCTTTGAGAAGGAAAACTCTAAACTCAAACCTGTTTAACACTGCTTAAAAAATTGATCTCACGTCCTGCCTGTGCAGAGGGGTTGGGTAAATACATACTTTAAAGCTACAGTCCTACATTTTAGCCATTACACCATTACTCTTTTAAGATTTACGGAATTATATAATATAATAATGGAAAAAAAAAATTTGGTAACCATAGTTGAGGGCAACCCAAAGTCTCCCTTTTCAATAGCTACAATACTAAAGTGTAGGGAATACCTGGATTGCACCACTTTATCCTAGATATGTACCTTTTTATAATGCTGAGTATTAAGCAAGGCAGCATCAAGTATTTTTTTTTTTAAATTTTATGACTCTATCTGGTATTGAACCCAAGTCTGTTGGGTCATTGGTGTCCACTCTACCCAATGGGCTTTAATGTTTGTTACTGCTTTCTTAATTGAGAACAGTCCAAAGAGTGTATGTAGTTACCCAACCTCTCCTCTATAGTTCAGCTGTGGCAGTCCATTTATTTTATTTATCTTCACTGGTCTTTGTTTTTTTGTTTGTTTTTTTGTTTTTTTTTGGGTTTTTTTGTTTTGTTTTTTGTGTGGAGTAAAGGTGGTTTAAATTCAGTTATCCTTCTCCTTGATGGGTTACCTAACCAAGACTTAAGAACCCAGTTGTTCTATAAACTCATTGCTGAGGGGAGCAGAGACAAATGGATTCATCCTTTTTCCATGGCCAAATGAAATGCCAATTGCCTCATCCAGGATTTGATCTTGGGACATTTCTTCCACTTCCTGTGATAACCAATGCACTTTACATACCTCTTTATAAAGTGTTTGAATGAGAAAATAGGAAGATTGTATTGCATCAATCTTTAAGCCTACCTTAAAAATCAGTATTTAAAATCATTACTTTCACATAAATGTAACTATCTTTTAAGTAATAGACAACTTTCTGTCATGAGGCAAGAAACGAAAACAAACTTAGCATAGTATGATAAATTTGCAAATTGGCTAAGGAAGATTGTATTGCACCAAACTTCCTAGCAAACAGTTTGTCTGCTTTGAAAGTCAAGATTCATAATTTTTTTTTTTTTTTTTTTTTTTTTTTGCCTGACCTCAAATCCCAATCACTGACAAATGTTGGACATGCCCAACTTTCTTAACCACTATGCAGATCATGAAAATAGGTTCTTGTATTTCTGTTATGCCATAAACATCTTTGGGCCCACTTGTTGATCAAGCCAAAATAAAGTGAGTTTAGCTGCTTGAATATTTTTTGAAATTAATTATAACAGGAAATCCTTATAGATAAAAATAATTTGCTTGACATTTAAGCGTAATGCCCTTAGGAATGGCATAAATCCATCACTCCTCTTCTCCCCAGCTATGGTTAAGTAATTGGGCAGACTGGGTTCTTTAGCCCTAGTATGGCAATTGGTCTTGAAGGAAAAGTCTGATTTTATTCAGCTGTACTTAAAAATTGACTTTGTGTTGCATCCTGGCATAGGAGTTGGATGAATATATTTTTAAGAGAAAAAAAATTGGATTGTTAATGAGAACTAAATCATATAACTAAATGAGGAAGAAGGTTGATTTTTTTTTTTTTTTTTTTTTAAAGTTAGCAACCTTAGTCGAGAGTGACCTGAAGACTCCCTTTTCAATAGCTACTACACTGCAGTGTAAGGGAGAGCACTACTCCTTTCCCTGGATTGCTCCCTTTACCCTTGATTTGTACTTCATAATGCTGAGTGTTAAGTAAGAAGGCATCAAGTACTATTTTTGTATGACTCAACCTGGGATTGAACCCAGGTCTCCCAGGCCATTGGGGAACACTAACCATCATTTGAAGTGAAACATATTTATTACCACTTTCTAACCAGTCTTTTTGTACCTAATCTTGCAAGACAACAAAAGAGCATATGGTAATTCTTTTTAAAGTGCATTTAAAACCAGTTATCTAAGTCCTTGCTTTTACCTGTTTTTAAATACTAAGTTTTGGTACTTATGGGAAATGGATAACTATCATAGTTAGCAAGTGGTCTCTAATGCAGCTTAATTGGGAAGAGATCAAAGCTGTTTCCTTTTTCTTTAAATCTTAGTACTAAAGACTAAAACTCAATTTCCTTTGACACGTCCAATTGGAGTGAAAGATTTTCTACAATAAGTCTTAGTAGTTGTCATAACCAATTTTATTGGTTACTCGTATTAGGATTACAATATATATAATGTGTGTGTGTGGTTTTGTTTTTTTTGTTTGTTTTTTTTTCTTCCCCTTGACAGTGATTCATTGTATATTTTCATCTTCAAATCACTTACCATAAGGACTATTATATATATATTATATATATAGTGGTTTGAGTGTGAGTTATGGTAATCTTTCGATGGCTATGTTTTTATTCTCATCAATAGAAGCCACCCAAATTGATGAGCAGTAGTAGTTCCCAATCAAACTACTGTATCTAGGCCATTGTCCAGTGGGATTTGCATGCCCAGCACCTGGTTAGGCATGACTTGAACCCATCATTGGGTTTGTCTGCCTTTACATTCACCATGCTGAGATATACTCCTGTGGACCCCTTCATATGGATGAGCAAAGGCTTGATGACCAGCAAGAACCTATATACAACAGCTCCATGCTGATACAGGGTATAGCCTTGAAGACCTCCCAGGAGTGCTGGATGATTGACAGGTGGCAAGAGAGGGTCAGGAAGATCCATGCAGGCAGAGCAACATGAGATATATATATTGAATTTATGTAAATATTTTTTCTTCTGCATAAAGAAACATTATAAAAGAGAAAAAGTTGGTTCTCTATTTACACCTGCAATGATTAACTTAATATAAGGAATTAATTTCTTTGAAATTAAATGTGCCTAGAAGGTTCCTATATGAAGAGAAATAAATATATATATATATATACACAGACACACACACAGACACACAGATTTAAGAAAATTCAAGTGCTTTTTACAAGACAATACTAAATGAAAGTATTGTCATAAGAGAATGGAATTTAATGATCCCAACCAACAATAGAATAAGTGCATTGTATGGAAATAGTTCAAATGAAGCACACCCTTGGGCTAATTTAAAATAATTAAGTAGAAATATTTTTTCATTTTTATACAGATGTTATATACCTTTTTAATTAAAAAAAAAAAAATCCAGCTATGGTTATTAAAGAATCTTTTTCTTTTTTTTCTTTTTTTTTTTTTTTTTTTTTTTTTTAAATTTATTTTCAAACCAACAAAGATGTATTAAAAAGATTTTTTTAAATTTTAATTTTAAAAGGAACACTATCATTCAGAGGAAGAAATGTAATTAAGACTAAAAGAATTTTTTTTTAAATAAATATTGACAGAAAATTAAACTAACATATTTTTAGTTTTTAAGATTCCTTAGTTTTATGATTAAGTTTGAATTTTTACTGATCAAGATGATCACTTGTTCAAATTCCAAAATTTGTATCTCTTATTCTCATTTTTAAAATTCTATAAATATACTTGAGCTTAATGGCTGCTAAAGGTAGTTTTTAAAAAAAAAATTTTTCTATTAAATTTCATTTAGTGTGTGTGCGTGTGCGCGTGCGTGTCTGATGTGCATGTATGTTTCAATAAATGTGGGATCCAATTGACAGCTAATAACTCTACTAATCATAATGTGTTTTTTTTTATTTGTTTTTGTTGTTTCATATTTAAAAATAGGGTACTATAACAACTATTAATCCTCATTTACAATGCCTTGGACAAGAGAAAAAATATTTTTAGTTTTAAAGGATTTTGTCTTCAAATGTCAAAAAATAGATGCAACCATTGATATGATTTACTACTAAGACCAACTTTTAAAAAAACTATATGTCCTGAATGCTGATATAATAACAATAAAAAAATCATTGACTTAATATCTCAAAGGATGCATTTTATTAATTAATTTTTCATAGTGTTCCAAATGTGCTTATTTCAGTAATAAATCATTAATTAATGGATCGTATCTAATTTTAGACACCTTGTATTTGGGTAACCTGAAATCAGTCCAAGAAATACCCATTTCCCTATCACCATTGCCCCCATGAGTGTCCTGATTTTGACTCTAAACAATCTGATTGTGAGGTTTCAGTAATGCTGGAGCTTTGGGGAATGCAGTGTACCCTATCATTGCCATTGCTTTCTGGTTGATGCTGGCCCGGGCTGGTAGCAACTGATAGGGTCCTATCTATGTATCAAATAGAACAAAAGGGTGAATTTATGCTAAACTGAATTGTTTGAAATAGAACTGTTTTTAGCATCTAACTGCTTGTAATAAAAAATATATATACTTTTAATAAACTAAAATTGTTTGAAATTTAATTTGGCATTAAATGAACTGAAAAGGATTGATACACTGTAAAACAAAACAACAAACCAATCACCATCGCCTATAGAATGCAACCTGTTATTCAACAGCCTATAAAGTTGTTAAATTGCAGATTATATTTTCAATTTTTTTTTTTCTTGACAATTCCCAAGGGGCAGGGGTCCTGCTAATGCTGGAGACTCAGGGTTCTAAAAGTTAACCAATCAATGTTATAGATATTTTGAGTTTTAGACCCCCATTTTGACCTATCTTTTGCCAGTCTTTCCCATGTTATCAATGGTAATTTTGTCTTATCAGGTCACTCCTAATGGTAGTCATCCTCTGAGTTTATTTTGTCAATATTGTCTTTGTATGAATGGTTTATATAGTTGACATTGTCTTTGCATACCATGTGACCAAGTGGTTTGAAGTGGTTGTCTCCTAAACAAAAGTCCTAAACAAAATAGTAAGAACAATTTTAAACTTAGAGTTTTATGCCGAGTTATGGTTCTCAGAAGCATGAAAATAATTTCCCAAGCTACTTTCTAACATGCTAAGGGTTGTCTTTTTTTGTTTGTTTTTTTTGTTTTGTTTTTTTTTTCGTTAGAATATATTGAATTATTGCTGGTAGAAATTACAAAATTCCCCAAGTGGTGCTTTTTTTTTTTTTTTTTTTTTTTTTTTTTTTAAACTATCCTATATTCAAATATTTCAAAAATTGTGTTATATAACCAAGAAAAAAATTTATCATGCAGATTGCTATTAGAATAATAAACTTCAATTTCTTTTATTGAATCAACCAATTTGCTACTAACTGATAATTTGGTTGGGTCAACATTTATGCAGAACAATTTTTTATTTTATACTTATCAAAATTAATGCTAATTAAAATCCTTAACTTCCTTAAAACAAAACATGTTATAACAGGTACCCAACAAGTCCATTAGTTAACTAGTATTCATCTCGCATTGAAATAAATTTTTAGACCCACAAAAATTAGGGGTTGAACTAAACATCAAGCTGTACTGACAGCATGGATTTCTCTGACTCTCTCACCATCAGTCCCTACTATCCATTGCTCCAAGCAGGTCTTCCAAACTACATCCAGTGTTCACACAGTGCTGATTTAAAAAAAAAAAAAAAAAAAAGTTCTTGTTAGTTGGCTAACACTGGCTTATCTTTGTGTAGGGGTCCGTTGAAGAATGAGTTAGTCCTTGCTTCTCCAGCAGTGTTCCACATGTATTGTTTGTCTTACTTGGATGGTTTGTGAGATACTATTTACCAACCCCTCCGCTCGGGCAGGATATGACACAAGATCAATTTTTAAGCAGAGTTTAAAGGGTTTGAATTCCAAGTTTTCCTTCTCCTAGACTAGTTGTCTAACCAAGGCTGAAGAACCTAGTCTGTCCTACTATTTACCCATAGCTGGAGGGAGAATAATTGGATTCATACCTTTCCCAAGGGTATTAGTGCTATGTGAAATGCAATCAGTCTCGTCCAGGATTTGAACTCGTGTCGCCATGTCCATTTCCTACGACGATAACGACTACACAACGGATGGTTTGTGAGATGGGAGGTAAGTGGCCATGTAGAAGTCCATAGAAGAACATCCAGTGTAAGAGTCCATTGAAGAACATCACTTATGAGTTTGTTCTTGCTTCTCCAGTGTCCTGGATGTCATGTTTGTCTTGCTTGGAAAGATTACCTTTGACCTATGCAGCTGTAATAAGTCTGAAAGTCATCAAAAAAGCCTAGGAGCAATGCTTGGCTATAAAATTAATTCTATAGATTAATGGTTTTCTGAACATAAATCAAGTCAACATAAACTTAAGACAAACTTATATACACTAGTAGATAAGCTATACAACTATATTCTTAAAACTTAGTTCAGATCTGAAGTACACAAAAAAGTTAATGTTTTTGATTTCAGCAAGTTTTTAATGTTTCTGGATTTTCCCTCAAGGACATAGATTATTAAACAAAAATAAACTTTGTAATTTGAGGTTACAAATATTTACGGAATTCTTTGTATGTGATCTGTAATAAGTATCAATACTTATTAGATATATTCTGTCAAAACTTTATTAGTTCAATTGATTTACTTTACAAAATCTAAAACTATTCAAACTGAACAAAATTTTACTATTCTATCATTTGCTTCATTTGATATTTATTTTTCAGAGTTTGTCATTTGTTTAGCTCTGTTTAGTTTAGCACAAGGTCAGAATTATAGGACACTCAACAAGAATTGAACTCACAATAGTCTGCTCGCCAATTTTACTAAGACTTCAAATTTAAAAAAGAAACAAACTACCTCTTTTATTCCCTTAATAAAAGGTTATGTTTCATTAAAATTAAGTTTTCTCAGTTCAATTAGTAATGCTGGATTTATAAATGCTCTTATTGGCAATACAAACTAAAAAAAGAGAAGAAAAAACTATTGTATATCTAACTCAAATTCATTGATTTGATTTTTACTGGCCAACAGATGCATGATATACCAATTTTAAATGCTTATTTGACATTATCAGCTGGGAAATAAGAGGTGGTCTCATATTGCTTCAAACCCTTTGTCACTTTGAAATTTAGTAATATTATACATCTGGTAACTATAGTAAAAAAAGAATAAAGCATAGAAAATTTTCTTCATGATTTGAAATGAAAAAGAATGTATGTTTTATATTACTTTTTACATTATATTATTTATTTTTACCAATTTTATAAAGATTTGTTATATAAAAGAGTGTTGAAATAGACTGAGTAGGAAATAAACTTGGAATATTTCAAACAGTTACTCTATTTATTACACAAATATGAATTTGTATGTATGTAATATATAAAATTTGGAATTATATAATTTGTAAGTGGAAAAATATTGTATGGACTTTCAGACTGAGAAGTTTTCCTATAGGAATAACATCAGATTTGTCAATCTGATTTTTTTATTTTCTCATATATATAACAATCACTCAGAAATGTGAAACATTGTAACAAGATATTTTTTATTAGAGCAGTACACTTAGAATATTTTTGACTAAAAGAATAAAACAATTTCTTGCTAAACTTGCCACAATGATTTTGTAGGATCAGTGTTTGCCCTGAATAATTTTTTTTTTCTCCAGATTCTTAACAGAAATGACTATGAAATGCTTATAAGAATCCTTTACACCTCCCAAAATAGAAGCATTGAGGTATTGATATTACAGAAGGAATCTAGTCAGTTCTTTTGTTTTATTATATATAATTTGGCAAATATTTTAAGTATAAAAATTTTGATTGTAGAAATACTGATTAATTTTAGTTCCTTTTAATGGCATAACAATCTTTTGTAGTTATTTAATGTCAAAACCATCCCAGTAGAACAAGTGGTTCTATCTAACCCATAGCTAGAGGAATAAAAGGGTTCATGCCTTTCTTATAGGTATTAGTCCAAAAGTGAACATAAAAGTATGGCTGGACTTCAAACTTGCTATGTTACAGTCCAGTAGATCAGCCAAAATCCCATAGTGACTCCACATTGACTGTTAAAGAATACTTAGAGCAGTTAAAAAATTTTAACAATATTTTTTTTGTCTGTTAACTGAATTAAGTTTGCATAGATAAAATAAAATCTAGTCTCTTTTTTTGTCTCTCCTTTCAGGATAATCAGGTTTCAGATATATTTTAATGCTTCTTCTTCATTTAAATTCTGAATTCTGGTCTCGTACTTCTCATTGTTTATATCTATGCAATTCATTTTATGAAAAATAATACAAAAGAAAGAAAAATAGCTGATAGTTTGATCAAAGAAATGAAAAAGCCCAGACAATTACATTCATTTGAGTGTTTCAGTATTTTCTTGTGTGTGCGTGGTGTTTTTTTTGTTTTTTTTTGGGGGGTTTTTTTTAAAGATCAAAATTGATGTTTTTTTAATAGTTTATCAACCCCCTCATGGATTATCTAATGGTGAAATGGGATTAATTTCTAAATCTTTGGTTATAATCAAAACTATATTTTCAATACTCTATTACAATTATTTTTTAATATTCATTTTTCTTTGTACTAATAATTTGCTGGCAAACTGTTTTGATATCAAGTATTTCAATCAATTACAAACAACATGAATTATGTTATAGGGTTACAAGCTTTCAACACCAATACTAATAGTGGGGTGTCCTTGTGGTGTAATGGTTAAAGCAATGGACTGCAGAATCGTGGTAAGTGAGTTCGTACTCCAGTCACGCTATTACGTTCACTTTCAGGCAAATATCCTTGGGAAAGTTATGAACCCCCTTATCCTCCCAGCTATGGGTTAAATAGTACCACTACTGTTCTTCTAGGAGAATGGATTTGGTATTAAATAACCTACAAAGGTTGATATGCCATTAAACAAAGAAACCAAACCAATACTAATAATTTTCAAACGGCTATTTGATTCATAGATCAGGTACTGCCACTAGGAGTTGACTTGGAAGTAATAGCAATGAAAGGGTTCGCTACACTCCCCCATAGATCCTGAATTTAGCATCATACCCAGAATGCTAATCGCCTGAGAGTTCATGGTAAGCTACTCAAAAGTTCTTGTGTATTTTTATTTTTCAGTGATCCTGTGTTTGTCGTTTATGGAGGGGGGGTTGGTGCAAATGATTAGGCTCTCTTCTATAGTTAATTTTTCAAAGTCTCAAAATAAACTTCTATCTTTTATTTCCAAGAACAACAAGTTGTCATCTTTAAAATATTTAGACCGGTTTTGAGCTGCACAGTAAAATAATTTAATTTCCTTCCACTTCTTTAATTCTGTAAGCAGTTTTCAAACCCACTTTAAAATAATCCTATGAAATTTCCAGAATATCAGAACTTAAATTTATCATTATTATATCTGACACAAAATCTAGAGCTGAATAATGATATATGATGATAAAAATGTTTTAAAGTTTTATTTTTTAAATGTATATGAAATTAGTTTTAAAGTAAAGATCTGCAAAATATTGAAATACTTTTTAATACAATATATTATCATTGTCAAATATGAACCATATCTAATCAGGAATTTGAGGAAGTTGGCTATAAAAGAAAGTTTATGGCAAATAACTTAACCCATTTCAACTTTATCAATGCTCGAAAACCTTGCTAGCATGAACAGAAAGAGAAACAGGATTTTTATATATATATATATATATATACACACACAATCAGGAACTTTTTAAAAAGTGGGGGCAAAAACCAGTAATTTAGAGAAGTACTTTGTATCAGTTTTTCCTCTTCAAGCACATGTATATGTGAATATATGCTGAGTATATAAATCAATTAAAGCATAAGTACATTAATTCCATAGATAATTCTGTCACTAATTGATCATTTCTTAAACAATTTCCTAATTACGAAATTCACATAATGAAATTAGATTTGCCTGGTGAAGGTAGGGAAGGTGTTGTATGCAGTGAACAGGGCATAAATGTTCTCTACAAATTTCTTTTATCTCAACCACTTGCTCTCTGTCTGTCTGTCTCTGTCACACTCTCCTCTCCCTGTCACTCATCTTTCCCTTTCTATCTCCCCCTCATTCTCTTCATCTTTCTCTCTCTTACTCCCCCCACTACAGTTGCCTTCTCTCTGTCAATTTCTCCCCTCTCTATATACCACTTTCTCCCTTTCTCATTCTGGTACACTCTCTCTTCCTCTCAAATGGTCTCTCTCCCTACCGCTTTTGCCTTCTCTTTGTTACTTTCTTCCCCTTCTCCCTGTCTATCTGTCTGTGTGTCTTACTCTTGTTCTTTCTGACTTTGTGTTTCACCAAGAAATTTATTTTTAGAAGTTTACAAAAGGCATAATTTAAAGACTCTTAATGAAAATCATTTGCTCACCTAGCATTAAACCCTCATACCTAACCATGAAAATAACTCCATTTTCTCCCCCTTTTTATGATCTAAATAAACCTAAGACAAAACGAATCTGAAATTACTTATTTAGCAGAGTAATTATAATTCATCAAAAATCTGAAATTTAAAAAAATTTTTTTTTTCCCTCTCACCCTTACCTTTTTATATTCACCCCCTTTTCACCCTTATATTTACCCCTCATTAAAATTCATTTTCCCTTCTCTTAATTATCAAAACATTTCATTAATGATAATTCTAATAAATATAATAAAAAGCCTTAAGTTTTAGTTACACTGCAAGTCTAAAAAGTTAACAGTTTGTCAAAGAAATTAACTCCTTGCATTAAATTGGCACTTAAAATGCTCAAGTTATGCTTTAACTGGGGGTTTAGTAAAGTCATTGTGTCACCAGAGAAAGGGAAAATCAATTAAATTAGAACATTTCATTTAATTAAGTTTCATACTTATTTGGTTTGGTGTCTTGACTTGTAAATGATATTATTGATTAAAACCTTTTGAATAGGTTTATAGAACTTTGTAATTGCATTCTATGCATGCCGGACAACAATGAGTCAATAATACTGGATGAGAATGAAATAAAGATTTCAACTATGTAAGCTCAACTTAATCATTTTTATGTCATTTCTATACTACAGATTTTAATAAACATATAATGGAATAAAGTGTTATGTTCCTCCTTGGAATTTTCTGATCATGGCTCATTACAGTTTCCCCTTACACAATTATGCTATAGCATGTGTTACTTTTATGAGATTAACCAGAACAACGTTATTAGAAAGACCTGCTGTTGCCCATGCAGCAGGTCTTTTTACAACACCAATGTTGTCCAAGGAAAGGACAAGGTGCTATAAAAAAATAACTTGGTATCAGTGTCACTTCCATTGTAAAAACAATACTGAAGACAATACCAAACTCCAGCTCCTGGTTTTGAATTCAATTTTTTTCTTCTGCAAAGTCTAGAGAGCCCAATCTGCCCTCTTATATATTCCTTGTCATGATATATATATATAATTTTTTTTTTTTTTTCCCAAAAGAGCATAAGCACAAAGTGAATGCAGACAACCTTGTCTTGAAAGTGAATTTGGTTCATGAGTCTGTTTTCTTCAATAGCACAAATGAAGCAATAAATAGAAATATATATTACGAATGCTATAAAGTCAAAAATAGTTGATTCATTTTAAATTCTTATATTGATCCTTCAGGCTTCCACATTCTTTTGACTCTTTACAGAATCTTTATCAGAAAAGGTATTTAGACAATCAAAAGGATGAAATATTATGATTGTTTTATAATTTTAAGCACAGCCAGATCATTGTATTTAAAGATTTTAGAATCTATATCAGCAACCAAATTTGTGCATACAAAACAATTTATACTTTTAATTTTATTTAAAAATAATTATTATTCTTAAATTTATTATTGGCAGGTTCTGGTGGTTTTAAAAACTTATCTGAATATCTATTCTGATGAAGATCCTCTAACGTGTCAAAAGACTTTCATGGAATAAAAGAATTTTTTTAAAAATACACTACTTTTGGTTTTTATGTTCTGTCCTACAAATTTATAATCTATTATCTATTTACATATCTATTTATAAATACTACATATATATTATTTTATTTTTTATATTTGCTATGGTAGTAGTTTCAAGTAGGGCCTCTCCATGCCATATTGAATTATTTTGTTACAGCATGGCTTTCTAGTGGGTGATTTTGATAGTTATGAATCCTGAACCCAATGTCAGGTTAATTGCATCAATGAGAACTTGTCTTAGTTTGGGTTTTTGCTTTGTGATCCCTTTCTATGACTTTTTTGTTGCATCCTTACTCTTCACTAGTCTTACTGTAACTAATTGTGTATTGTTGCATCCTTACTCTTCACTCGTCATACCATAACTAATTGTGTATAGTTGCAAACTAGTCTTGTTTATGGTCATTTTGAGTATAATAAATATTTGAAATGTGGCAAAACTAAGTTTTATATAAAAACATTCTTAAGCTTTCTGAAATAAATTGATCTTATGCAGTATTTTTGTACTTATAAAGAAAATAATCCTAATCCTTAAAAATGGATAAAAATCTTCCAAAACAACTGCCCTTTGATAATAAAGCATGTTGTAGAAATTTAATAAAAATTACATGACAGGTCTTGTTACAATGTGTTTTGGATTATACAACAATGCAGAAAATTCATTGAAAAACCAATATGATATAATAATAATGATGATGATGATGATAAAATAGATTCATAAGAAAAAAATGAATAGATGACTCACTCAAAACAATCTGATGAAACACTTGGACATTCAATAGGGCAAAACTGATACAAAAAAATGACAGTAGACAAGTGATGTCATTTCATATCTGACATGTCACTGGAAAAATGATGTATAGAAAATAGTTTGGTTCCTTTTATCTGAGTTTTGCCTTTTCTCCTCCTCCTCCTCCTCTCAACCACCTCATATTCAAAGCATTCCTCCTTTTCATCTTGGTCATGAAAAATCTTAAATGAAGATAAATCAGCTTAATTTTTGTTTGCCATTTCAAATAAGTTTTGGGGTATTCTACACACAAACACCACTCACAGATCAACATGAGAACTGGTAACTTAATGCTTCATTGTGTAAGAAAAACCAAACATACAGGTTTTCCTTAACTTTTAATCTATAAGCCTGATATTTCTCACAACTTTATTATACTCTATAAGTTCAGAGTTACATTAGATAAAGATTTCCATTCAATGGAATTGGTTCAATTAAAGATTTTTGAACTCAAGAGTAAAGCTTGAATTTTTAAGTTTGGATAATTTTGGCTCATTCATGAAGGTTGCTCAAAAAGTTCAAAGCCTCATCCAGAAAGAGCACAGCAGGATATTTTAGTTGTGGCAACACACTACTGCTGATATAACTTGAAAAACTAGTTCAGATTTTTCCTATTTCATAAGCAGTAATGTGTTGCCACAACAAAATGTTTAACAATGCTTTTCTTTCTTGGTGAGGCTGAGAACTTTTAGAAAAACTCCCATATTTGCCAAATTTTAAAATTTGGATAAATTTTGATAATTTGTGAATCTTATAAACAGGGTTCCTGAACATCATGAAGACAAGTGTTCCAAAAAATTAAAGTAACATATTGATAAACATGTTTTTATTAACCCTTCCATCTGAAGAGGATGTGATTCAAGGTCTTTTTTTTTTTTTTTTAAACAAAGTTTAACTGGTTTGAATTTAGTTTTCCTTCTCCTAGACTAGTTGCCATACCAAGGATTGAGCCTAGTCTGCCCAACTATTTATCTATGGCTGGATGAAGAATAGTCAAATTAATTCCCCTTTTCATGGGTATCAATGTTACAGGAAATGTAAACACCTTTGAACTTTGGTCATCATGTCCATCTCCAATGAAAATAACCCTTACACCACAAGCAGCTATTTACATAAAATGTGCTCTTTAATATAAATATCTTTTTATTACTCCATTGTTCAAAAAGTTCTAAGCCTCGCCCAGGAGTCAAGTGTTTTGGAAATGTCAATCTTTTCAACTTGGGCTCTCATGTTGGTATTCTCAAGGCCCATCTTGCACTCGGCTCCAAGATCTCAGTTAAAAAATGTTCGGCCATGGCTCTTCTGAGTGAGGCTTAAAATTTTCTGAATGACCTTTGAAATATAGATAAGTATCAATGAAAAGTAACATATTAAATTTAGACATTCAATACTTATTTCTCTTGTCGGATACCAAATATCTAAGATTTAAGAATTAGGTTTTTGGTTTTAGATTTTAAATGACCAGCAGGATAATAAAAATAATTTTCTGGGTGATGGTTCCTGGTTGACCTTTTAAGATTCATAATCCTTTCTTAACTGAGGTACAAGGACAAGAAATAATGACTCTAAATATACAAGTATTTTTAAAAATGAAATTTGAGTAAATATTCTTCTATATTTGAAACTTTCTGTTCTTTTAGGTTACATTTTGCTTTTTTAATTCAGAAAAAAAAGGTCCAGTAACTAAAGCATACCCTGTGATATTGTCAAGTTTGAAAAAAGAAATTCTTACTCAAATTAGAAGAGATTTGAGTTAAATTAAGTTTTTTTTTTTTTTTTTTTTTTTTTTGTCTAAACATAGTAAAATCAACATTGGTGAATCTACCAAATGAAACACATTTCTTATATTCTTTGACTCATCAGAAAAAAAGAGCCAATCTCTTTTTATATTTCCTCTTTAGTCACACATTTTTTAAAAAAAAGCTAGTTACATTTGACAAGGGAAAGTAATCATGTTTTTAACTTATATTCACAATTTTAATAAATGTATTAGCAATACAGACAAGAAAAATAAATATATCATAGTAATTGATGTTTCATATAAAAATATGTATTTTTTTATTTTTTGTTTTCATTTATTTTTCTGCAATAAGATTAATTTTATTTATTAATTTTTATGTATGAGAAATCTTGTATATTTCTAAAGATTCAAGTTATAGAGCACATTATTTCAGATTTGTTTATTATATTAACCAGCTCATTGCTAGTTTTTGCCAATGGTCTGGGAGACTGTGGTTCAATCCCCGGTCGTGTTGTAACAAAGATTTTAAAAATGCTATTTGATACCTCCTTACTTAACACTCAACAATATAAGGTACGTATCAAGGGTAAAGTGGAGCAATCAAGGGAAAGAAGTAGTGCCCTCCCAAACACCTCAGTGTAGTACCTATTGAAAAGGGAGCCTTTGGGTTGCCCTTGACCCCAGTCACCAATTTTACAACTTATTAGATGTCTTATATCCTCAATATTTTAGTTTCATGTGGTAAAGGTCAAAGGGGCAGAAAGGCAATGAAGACCATATTCTAGTTTTCTTAGATATTCATTGGCTAATGGTTATCATAATTCAACATGGGACCAAAGTTCAAATCCTGGATTTCCTCATAGCACTAATACCAATGGTAAAGGTATACACCAATCTGTTCTTTCACCAGTAAGGCATAAATAGAAGGGCAAACTGGTTTCTTTATCCTTTGTATGGAAACCAATCAAAAAGAAGGAAAACTTAGAATTCAAACCTATTAAGTAGTAAGTAAAGTTAGCGACCTTAGTGGAGGGCAACTCAAAGGCTCCCTTTTCAATAGCTACTACACCAAGGTGTAGGGGAGGGCACTACTCCTTTCCCTGTATTGCTCCACTTTACACTTAATACATACCTTTATAATGCTGAGTGCTAAGCAAGGCTGCATCAAGTACCATTTTTTGAGTCTTTGGTATGACTCGACCTGGGATTGAATCCTGGTCTCCTGGACCATTAGCAAACACTCTAGTCATTAGGCCAATGGCCAATTAAACTCTGCTTAAAAATTGATGTGTCAAATCTCACTGTTGCAGAGAGGTTGGGTAAATTCATATATATTGCACATGGTCTGTCAATTTAGTTTAATTTGTAAATTGTCTTGTCATGAAAGTGTTTCTATGACTGATAAAAAGTTCTTTTAAAATAAAAAAAAAAATCTTTCCACTCAAAATATCAATGTAAATTGTTACAGAGAAGTTCCTTTTTTCCTCTCTTTCTCTCATATATATATATATATATATATATATATATATAATGTATATATGTGTGTACTCTTTGAATTTCACTATTGATCTGCAATAACAATGCTAATTTTTTTTTTTAAGTCAGATTGCTGTGATAAATATTGATTTTTGTTTTTTTCTTTTTTTAATTTTTGTTAGAATCAAAGCTTTCTTGTGTAAGATAGAAGATAGCAATGTAGAAGTTTGTTTCAATTGACATTTTGCAGTAGTCATTATTTGATTTGACTATGTAACCAAGACAGCTTGATGTTTAATACAGATGTCAGCTGTAGCAGACTGCCTTTCTTTTTTTTCACAACTCTTTCTCTCCTTTTCAATCGTCTTAGCAATCAAGTCACTTCTGTCAGAATCCTGTCTCTTGGAACTAAATTATCCAAGACCTGACAGATTACTAAAAATGTTACAATTGCCTCACTTATGGTTTGTACTGAAGAGGAAAGTATAATCACTTTCCAAAACCTTTGTTCGTGTAGATAGCATATTAAGTAAATATTAATCTTGGTGTTATGATTAATGATTCAAAGCAAATAAGTTTTTTAAGTTTTTCTAAATACTTAGTGTTTTACACAGCTTTTTGGGGGAGAGAGAAACAGAAGATTTTGCAGTGCCCAGTTGGGAAAATCTGACTGCATTGAAAAGTGGTATCGTTTTATAGCATAAGTTTGCAAGAGTTAATTTCTCAAGAATATGGTAACAACCCTTACTGATCTGGTACTTATTTTATTAGTTTACTTTGCCACAAGGTTGGTTGGTCTCTCTCTCTCTCTCTCTCACATGATAAAAATAAACGGAAAAGTGGATAAATCAAAACAATGGGTTTATTGGTAATATTTCATTCTTTATTCATGGAAGAACTTCAGACTAAACTTTTGCCTTTTTCTTCTGAAGTTCTGCTATTTCTCCACTTACATATATATAATTTTCTAAATCATTTGTTCGTGTAGATAATATATTAGTTAAATATGATATAGGGGTCCAAAGATTCATTATTTAATCCAAATAGTTTTCTTTTCTGATTTAGATATATACTTAGCTCAGTATTTTACAAGGCCAGATGAGGGATGAAAAAATTGTTGTGCCAAATAGAAAAAAAACAAACCTGTTTGTCTTGAAAATCAGCATTTTGAAATTCCAGCAAGCATCTAAACTTGAACACCAAACAATGACACTGATGGAAAATGTGTTACCATTTCTGCAGCAAAACCAATTTTATATCTATTGTTTTGTATTTAATAAGCTTAATTTTTTTTTTTTTTTTTTTTTTTTTTTGAAAGAATAAGTGGTTTAGAATGATGATCTTCCCTGCCTTGAAAATCAGCAATAGAAATTCTTGCTTTAATTTGACCTTTTTAACATCAAATAATGACACTGAGAAATCTATAACTATCTCTGGCACAAAACAAATTTTAGTGGTTTATATTTATATTCTTTAATTTTGACTGTCGACTTTTTCATCTGAACTTAATATTCAATAAAATTCTTGTTATATATATTCTTTCCAGCAAAGAGTGCAATATATAGAAGTTTGTTTCAATTTTGTAGTAGACATTATTTGATTTGAGTGTGTAACCAAAACAGCTTGATGTTTAATACAGATGTCAGCTGCATTTCTCTCTTGACAACACCTCTCTCTCTCTCTCTCTCTCTCTCTCTCTCTCTCTCTCTCTCTCTCTCTCTCTCTCTCTCTCTCTGTGCAATCAAGTCATTTCTGTCAGAATCCTGTCTCTTGGAACTGAATTATCTACGACCTGACAGATTACTAAAAAAGTTACAATTGTCTCACAAGTGATTTGTGCTGAAGAGGAAAAAATATAATCACTTTTTAAGCTTTATTTGTTCTTGCAAGAGATGATCAATGGTTAAAGAATATAATTGGAATCAGAAAGTCTTGGAGATGAAAAACTCTGAATTCAAAACAGCTGTGCTCCACTTAAAATTGACCTTGTGTCATACCCTGCATGTGGCAGAAGAATTGGAAAATTGATACTGGATGTGACTGTTGCATTTCATTTTATGCTAAGGCCTTTGAAAAAGGCAGGAATTTGATTCTTCTGCTGCAATGGTTAACTAATGGAAAGACTAGATTTTTTAGTCTAGGTTAGGCAACTAGTATAGGAAAAGGAAAATGCAGAATTCAAACCAGTTGTACTCTTAAAAATTGTCATATTCTGCCCATAGCGGAAGGGTTGGGTAATACTAACTTTCTTCACTTTCCCTTAGCTATAGCTAGATAACAGTAGTTGGAACTCACTGACCTTATAAAGACAATCTATCTTGGACATTTAATAATATCACGAAGCACATACATAATGTTTTTGTTAATTCTGGGATCTTAATATTTATAAGTAAGTAAAGTTGGCGACCATAGTCAAGGGTGACCCGAAGGCTCCCTTTTCAATAGCTACTACACCAAGGTGTAGGGGAGGGCGCTACTCCTTTTCCTGAATTTTTCCACTTTATCCTTGATCCGCACCTTATAATGCTGAGTGTTAAGCAAGGAGGCATCAAGTACTATATTTAAAGTCTTTGGTATGACTCAACCTGGGATTGAACCCAGGTCTCCCAGGCTATTGGTGAACACTCTAACCATTAGCCAATATTTATAGTATAACATATTGTCGTCTTTTAATGTTGATTTCAAGTTTAATAAGATTAACAAATCTCTGGAGTTTGAATGGTTAAATTCACTAAACATTAAGGCCACTCACAACACACCTCCATTATCTGAGTATAAAGACTGAAAATATTGTATATTGATTGAATGGATTATTTTTTAAAATCTTTCTTGAAATATTAAAAAAATTAACTTGATGTAAGAATTTGCATATAATTAGATTTTATTAAGCTACTAGAGATAGTTCTAACCCAATTAATTTTGTAAAATGCACTTTTTGTTCCAAATACTAAGTAAATTTTGTTTTAAAGCACGGTGTAAATGATATAAATTCTGATTTTAATTCATATAAACCAAATGTTAAATTTTTTTGCTTGTAATTAAAAAAAAAAAAGTCAGTACTTTATATATTATCCGTGAGATATATATAATTTTAAGTCCCATAACCCAAAGTTTAAAGGTTTGTATTTAGCCAAGTAACTATGGTATTATGAACTATATACAGATTAAGGAATTTTAAAGCTGGTGGTAGATGTTACCTGGTCTATTTTGTCAGAACCATTAAACTGCATTGCTTGGAAATACTAATTTGAAGTTTTTGTAAGTATATTTAACTTTTGTTTTCAATAAAGCTTTAATACAAAACTGTTTTAAATACACAAAAAGAGGAAAGTAAACTTACACTTATAAAACAGTCAACCAGATAACCTTCTTTGGTAGATTGAGATATCTAATATGAATATATGTATCTTTTCAAAGCAAGTCAATAATTTCTTGAGTTGACTTATACAACATCTATTACCTTTTACTATACTTCTGTTACAGAGTTCAAAATGACTCAGTTACTGGAAGGGGGAATCAGGGAATTATCTGCAGGGTTTTGTTTTCATTCAGGTAATAACTGTTGATGTTGCACAATTGCCTTTCAGAAAAGCAAATCACTCGAATGGGTTCAATAAACTATATATGCACATAACGGTTGAAAGAAATCCCTCTACTCAAAAACATTATAGTAGGTAATCAATATTTGATTAACAAGAAAGTGGATTTTGTCAATATTGTTCTGAAGATGTAAATAATGATCAAAGTAATAACAAAATCGATCATACTTGCTTGATAATCAAATATTGATTGCCTTCAGGTGTGTAATTTAAAGCCATATATATATGTGTGTGTACATGTAAGCAAAAATAAAATCTGCTTGTGGATAATCAATATCTGATTAAGAAAAAAAATTACACTTTGACTGTTAATTAGATATTAATAACATTATCTGTTTTAAAACTTCCTGTCAGACAAAATATCTAATTGACAAGATATTTGCAATAAATGTATTTTCTTTTCACAATTCATAACATACAACAGACCAAGACTTTCTCAAAAAAACTCATTTTCTCAAACAAATTTTGAAGAGGGAGTTCTATGGCATAATGACTAACATACTGGACTGTGAAAGCATACAAAGCAAATTAGAGTTATACAACTGTCATCATTTTCTGACTTATGCCCTTGGGAATTGTATAAATCCTCTTATCACCCCGACAGTCATTGGTTAAATAGTGCCATAACAGTTCTAAAAGGATGGCTTTGATATTAAATAGCCCATGAAAGTTGATATGGCATTTAAAAGACTCCAAGCAACTTTCTGAATGTAATATTTTGCTTTGATTTTATGCCATTTTTGTTGGATCTTTTGTCATTATTAGGACTTGTAATTCTTTTTCTTTAGTAAGTATTGTGGTATCGTCTCTCTTTCCAAGACACAATAGACTTTTCTAACAAAGATATAACACTTGACTGAAATCCACTAAAATTAGTAGCAAAGCTAAACTGGTGACATTGTATTATTTCTTTTCTGTCATATATAACTGTAGAATAACAATAACACATACCTCCGTAAAGCGTCCAGCTGGCAGACAAAAATAAAGCAGGTCCTAGCTCAGTGCAGTCTTCCTTACAATGCTAAACTGAAACTGGTTTATATAATAAAATGTTTCCACTTACTTACAAGCAGCCAATCTCGATCTATGCAATGGAATATCCCACTTGTACACAATGGGATGCTCCAAGGCACCATGAATAGCTCCCGTTCCTCAATCAGTAATGGAGTTTTCCGGTCTTCACAACTAATTGCTCTTAGCTAATGCAATTAATTACTCTTGGCAATTGCTACTAATTGTCCCACACAGTTTGACAAATCCTACAATAACTTTCATTCTTTTCTCTAAATACATGTTTGTCTCATTTTATGCTCTTTTCTGAGGACATAACAGTAAGTATATGAAGAAAAATTTCTAAAAATTGAAGTACTTTAAGGGAATCATAGTCTAACTCTACAAGGTAACCTAACGTAATAAATTTTAGTATTACAAGTTTTAATATCTAAGTATTACTAACAAGTTTTAGTATTTAAAACAAAACTTCATCAGGAAAAAAACTTAAATTTAGGAACTGAGATTTGCAGAGAAAACAATAAACAAAATTATCCCGTTAGTCTGCAGAATTAAGTAAATTTTCCTTTTTCTCACCAGAACCCAGGCTTAACTTCTTACCCAATGTACTTCTAGTATATCATTTTATTGTATTGTGGTAAGGAAAAGATACACAGTGAATTAGTTAATTATTTATTAACAAAAGTGGTACAGCCTGACTAGTATTATAAGTCTTACGCTGTTAGTGTTACGTCCAAAGTTGATCTTACTACTGACCAACGTCCTTTTAGAGCTGTCTCTCTGCTTCTGTTTCTCTGTGCTTAAGAGACACTGTCTTTTATATTTCCACAATACCAGAATTCATGTGGTACAAGCCACTATACAACACATTTTATTGCAAAAAAATGATTATTTAGTGTATTCAAAAACCTGGATATTTCTTGGTTAGCCACAATCAGGAATGTTTTACAGCAGTAATACAAAATCTTTTAGTTCCAATATTCTAGAAAATGTTTACATTATATCTGAGAACAGAAAAGTAGAGAATCTCATCCTTTAACTGTATTTAATCATCTGTATTGACAAGTATTTAAGAAACGGGTTTCAGTTTACACTTCCCTGAGAGTATTTACTTACCAATACACTAAGAAACATATTGGTCAGATTTGTCACCAGTTCTAGGTAAACTTTACCTGGCTAATAACAAAATGTTTATTATATCTGCGCTAGTGTGTATGTAAGCCTGTTTACATGTCGATGCATCTGTTATGTCAACTGTGTGCGTCTGTATATTCATGTATGCACTTTTATGCATCAGTTCGTGTATATGTATGTGTGCATGCTGTGTTTGTAATAAAACCTTGATGGATGTCTACCTGTGTGCCAAAGACAAACATAGCAAATTCTCAGGTAAATAAAGCCTGTCTGACACTTGAACAATCAGCAACGCAGGCAATGTTTAGTTATAACATTGCATAATTGGGTATATTTAATGTCAACAGATTGGGGTAGACTCCTCGTAGCTTGTGGTTGTTACGGAGAGTTCCATAATACCCCCAAATATATACCACTTTCTGCAAGTGTGAAAACTTATTTGTAAATACAGGTAGTCCTTTGCTAAACTGGCACTATCAGGCCCTAAAAAGTACTGCATTAGAGAAAATGCATAATTAGAAAAGGATTACCCCAACAACAAATACCTGCTATATACTTTTAAACTGCATATGTCTTTATTCTGTTACTCCACTCCTCTTTTGACTTGGATCAAAGTGTAGCATCTGTACTAATGGGAATTGAATATATAAGAAAAATAAAATAGAATTGATCATCTATATATTGATGGTTGGATACCTCAGTCTATCTTACTAACCATTACACTATCAAACTATTGTTATTGAGTTTAGTTTTCAGTGGGTTCCCATACTTCTCGCCTTGTACTAAACTTGTACTAAATGATACAATATTTGTCTGGTTTTTCACATTTTGCATTTAAGTATTAAATTTTTGTCTTAAATAACAATTTTCATTTGCATATCTAATATCTTTTTAAATAACTATTTCCATGAGACAAGCTACAGCTCTTTACTCTTGGGCAAAACACTGATTCTACTCTGATTCTAGAAAAAAAAATGTTCATACTTGGTATAATTATACTACATCTGGTGAGATTGTAGTTTTTGGTAATTACTCCCAGGTCCACTCTGAGTGGTAGCACCTGTTGGGGTTCCCATATATGGATCAAATAGAATGGTTTAAAAATTATTCATATTCAATAGAACCATATGTAAAAAAAACTCTTGAACAACTATACAAAAAATATACATACTATGAACTTGATTTCCTAACCTCAATAATGTCTGATGTGAGGAAAGTGATGTAATTCTATTATTTTCACTGGAACTATCCAAGAGAATTTTTTTTTTTTTTTTTTTTTTAATCAACTCCTTTGATACTGAAGTGTAATTAATTTACTATTTGAAGGAAAACTGTCATGTGTAGCATTCATTCTCTTTTTCAATTTCACTTTCCTCACTTTTTTTTCCTCTGTTTACCAAAGTAATGGCTCATGTTATCATAATGGATTTTGTTTTTTATTAAGACTAGATTGTGTAATTAAGGACAAATAATATACCATATTTACCAACCCCTCCGCTCGGGCAGGATATGACACAGTCAATTTTTAAGCAGAGTTTAACAGGTTTGAATTCCAAGTTTTCCTTCTCCTAGACTAGTTGCCACATCAAGGCAAAAGAACCCAGTATGCCCTACTATTTACCCATAGCTGGAGGGAGAATAATTGGATTCATACCTTTCCCAAGGGTATTAGTGCTATATGAAATGCAATCAGTCTCGTCCAGGGTTTGAACTCGTGTCGCCGTGTCCATTTCCTACAACGATAACCTTTACACCATGGGCACTACATTGTATATCAATAGCAAATAAGGGGAAGTATTCTATAATTATTTAACAGCTACCTTTCTTGAGAAATATTATATTATGATGAGTGTGAACAAATACCTGCCCAGCCATGGGTTAAATATTATCACAGCTGTTCTTCTACAGGGATGGCTTCAGCATTAAATTACCCATGAAGGTTGATATCCCATTAAAACAAACCAAACTAAACCAAACAAATATGTCACACTATTAAGTTTAAGATTAGAATGGAAATTAAGTTATTCTTTAAGAGCATTTTAGTTATCTTACTCTAGCAAAGATCTTGCTATAATGTGAAAATTTTACTGTTTGTGTAAAATATGAACATAAAATTGTCAAATAAAGCTGAAAGTACCAATTTCCATCAGATCACCAAAGTTAAGCAGTGAAGAACATGTTTAGTATTCAGATGAGTGACACCTTAGTAACAGCAGATGCTGTAAACAATAAGAAGCTTGTATGTTCAAATTTAACAAAGCTTAGTTAATAACTAAAGGCATTCTCAAAGTTAAGTATCAATGGGCCTGATCAGTACTTAGATGGGCAGAAAAGGTCGCAGCCTAGTCAGCTGAAGCAGTCGAATACACAGACTGCATCTCAGCAGATGGGTAAGACCACCCGCTTCAACAAATGTCCTAGATATGACATTAAACAATCTGATGGTAAGGTTCCAGTAATGCTGGAACTTTAGGGAATGCAGAGTATTCCTTCATTGCCATCACTCTGACCCTGAGTGTTAGCACCTGATAGGGTCCTATTTATGGGTCAAATAGAATGGTTTGACATTTAAACCGTGTACAAACAAATGACTTTGTGTAAAGAAATGACTGTTTAATCAAATTTTTAGTGATACATAGCAATACTTAAAACTATTTTACTGTGCAAATGAATGAGCTTAGACTTGTTTTAAAACATTATCAACAAAATGTGTTGATGAATCATATCTAATTGCATATACATGTGTGTTAAGAGGATTTGGTAATAAATAACCAACAATGGTTGATATGCCATAAAACCCAACCAAAGAAGAAAAACAGGTTGTTGGTTGGTTTCTTTGTTTAATGGCATATCAACCTTCATGAGTCATTTAATGCCAAAGCCATATATGTAGAAGCATAGTGATACTATTTAACCAATAGCTGGGGAGATAAGTCATACCTTTCTCAAAGGTATTAGCTTAAAAGTGAACATGATAGCACAACTGGAGTTTGAACTCACTTTCTATGATGTTGCAGTCCAGCAAATTAGCCACCACACCATTTATAGTAGAAAACCTATACTTTAGTTAAGTCTAGTATTAGGCCACAAGTGTAGGGGCACCTACTAAAAATCAGAATAGTCTAACAGAACTTGGATGTTAAACACCAATCTGCTTTGACTCTAATCTTTGTCATTCATGGTATAGTACATCAGTCTGACATTTGTCAAGGTTTTTAAAACAAATACACAGAAACATACATTTTAAAACTATTCAGTATATTACAGTAAAAATCTTTGGGGGTACTATCTAGTTTAAATATACCGACCATATTTTCAAATGTTGTCCATTGTAGTCCCATCAAAAATGTTAGGAAACTTAATTCAGGTACTTTTAGAATACTTCGACTTACATAGGCAGACCTTTTTGTTGTTTGTTTGTTTTTTTTTCTAAGTTTATTTTTGCTGCTTTTCTCTACAAATAGTAAGTTTGTGTCATAGCTTAAAAAAAAAAGCCAGGGACAGTCTCATCAGTTGTAGTCTTCTCCTATCGGTATGCTAATTACCAAGTCTCAACAAGAAACTTTTAGTCTTATTATTGTGTGTGTAACCAACCCAAAAACTCTTGTTGACTCACCACTCAAGATGAACCTGCAGTTAAGACATTTCTGCACAATTCAGAGCTTTGTATGTATGTGTAATCTCTTATATGTATGTGTAAATACTCCTGGACCATCGAGTTTAAATATAGCTACCATATTTTCAAATGTTGTCCATTGTAGAACCTTTCAAGATGTTGGGATACCTTTAATGTAAGTGAGCCTTTCCGATGCTTTTAGGAGATTTTAACTTGATTTTTATTCATTTATCTGTTTTGTATATGATAACATATGTTTCTTTACTACACTTGGTCCTTGTAATGGTTCTTTTGGCATCTAGAAAAAAAATATTTATAGTATCATCCATAAATAAGTAAACCCCAAGATTTCTATATATCATCATCATCATCATGTCGCGCTGGTAGCACGGATATCCCTGACCCTCTCTCGCCACTCCTCCCTATCGTTCATCGCCCGAGGTAGGTCTTTAAAACAACATCCCATATCCTCACATAGCTGCTGAATGTATATTCGTGCTGGTCGTCCGGCTTTTGCACGGCCATGTGTGGGGGTCCATAAGAGTACATCTCTTATGAGTTCGTACCTGCTTCTCCTGCAGTGTCCTGCATGTCTGGTTCGTCTAACTTGAATAGTTTTCGTGATAGGGGGCAGGTGGCCGTACAGTTGGTGTCTTGTGGGGTGTTGCCACCAGGACTTGTTCAAGATTGCACGTAGCATTCTTGTGTAATTGCCGTCTAGCTTCTTCTCCTGCCATTTTGTTAGCGTCCATGTAGTGCAGCCATATAGCAGTATCGATGTGACCGCTGCCTGGAAGAAACCGCGTTTCATTTTATTGGTTAGGTCTGATTTCCATATAATCGATAGCCTAGAAACTGTTTCATTTTATCGGTTAGGTCTGATTTCCATATAATCGATAGCCTTGGCAACCATAGTCGAAGGTGACTCAAAGGCTCCTTTTCTATAGCTACTACAGTGGTGTAGGGAAGGGTGTTACTCCTTACTCTGGATTGCTCCACTTTACTCTTGATCCATACCTTATAATGCTGAGTGTGAAACAAGGTGGTATTGGGTACTATTTTTTTTTTTTTTTGAGTCTTTGGTATGACCCAACCTGGGATTGAACCCTGGTCTCCCAGGTCATTGGCAAAATTTTCTTGAAAACTTCAGGTAATAAGATTTTAATGAATTTTAAGATTGACCAACAATAAGTACACATTTTTATCATTAAGGGTTTTCTGACTGTTGTCTTCATCTTTATTGTTATTGGCCGAAACATTGTGGAAATAACAATAAAGATGAAGAAAATAGTCAAAAAACCCTTAATGAAAAAATCAAGTTTCATCTCAGAAATTTAGACAACTAATCAGTACACATCTTATAATTATGTAATTTTTATTTTTAATTAAAGTCTAAATTCTGTAGAGTTCGGTAATAGATAATAGCTAATTATATATATATATATATATATATATATATATATATATATATTTTATTTATTCATTTATTTATTTTAATCATACGTGTGAAAGCACGTGCGATACCCTAGCCCCATCAGCTGCCAACCAGGGTGATAACACAGTTTTGGTAGCTCAAGGCGGAGATATATATATATATATATATATATATATATATATATATATATATATATATATATATATATATATATATATATATATATATATATATATATATAAATATAAAATAAAAAGGTGTACTTATTTTTTTAACTGCAACATTCATATTTTTGGTTACTTTCAATGATGTAAAATTTGTTTATAAACATTATGTAATAATTGTTTTGTGTGTATGATACAATAATAAAAACAAAATCTTTGGTTTTAAAATAATTAATTTTTATAAATTTTGAGGATTACTTATTTTTGGTTGAGTCTGTTTGTGCACTCACACACATATATACCTAATGGGGGGGCTGAAAAATCATTGGATAAACCAAAAAGAAATCCTCTCCCTGAATTTCTTTTGGGGCTGGGTAAAAAAAACAAACTTTGGAAATGATATGCTAAGTGTAGTGAACTGAGGAATGAGCATGTATGTTTCATGCCTCTAGTTTGTTCCCTTCTTGGTTGGTCCAAGAACTCTTTAGTTAGAGTATTTCATTTGAAATAGGTTTTTATTTCTGTTTGTAAGTTATTTACCAAACTGAAATTGAACCTTAGACCATTATATTTACTGCATTGCTTCAACTTGTAAGATATGGATATGAATTATCAGTTCTTTAAGATCTATAACACAGACATAAATAATTTTTTTTTTTTTTTTTTTTTTTTTAATATAAAAGTATTGTTTGCTATTACTGATATAGCACCTCTCAACCCTACCCCAAATTCTTTAAAAAAAAAAAAAAATCATGATCCAATCATATTCTTTGCCTTTTTTTTTTTTTTTTTTTTTTTTTTTTTTCTTAAGGGATCTGTGATGCTGTGTACACAGATCATGTACCTTACATTTCAGCCTTTTGATTTCAAGATCTTCACTTGTCATCAGGAAATGTAATATGTAAAGTATCAGATGATAATGGTAAGTGGCAGGAACAAGCAAAAAATCTTTTGTGTTGATGCTCAGTCTTATTTTGTCACCTTTTTTTTTTTATAATATATCTTTTTCTATAATAAATAAATATATATATATATGTGTGTGTGTGTGTGCGCACTTTTCCAAAGCTCTGAGAATGTAATTCTGTATTATTGGAAACTTTTGTTGACAGAAGGTGAAGAGTGAAGGGTTGGAGCACGAGTGTCACAAAAGCAGAGTTTTGTTTAGAAAGGAAGACATGTGTCAGGTTGTTGTGCTGAGTTGACATCCAGTGATGAAGGAAGGGTCATGGATGGCATTTTCTTTTCATTCACTCTGAATAAAAAATATTGTATTTGCACTTGGAAAACAAGACAATATGTTCAACTTCAACATATGTGTGTGTGTCTTCTTGCACAATGTGAAGAGTTATTTTAAATCCATATTATCTTTACATATATCTGCTTGTGTTCTATACTGATATCAATATAATAATGTCTCTTTATCCCAGTTGACAATGATGCAATGGTATTTTGGTCATTCATTATTGGTATTAATGAAATAAGAAAATAATAATATCAAATAATATCAATAATAATATCAATAATATCAAATTTGTGAAACTTTACAAATCTGTTTCATGTAGAAATTAATTTTTCAAATTGTAAACACTTGTTTCTGTTTAGTTAATCTTTTAACCTCAACTTTAAATATCTTTTTTGAGGTAACTCAAAATTCTTTAGGGACTGAGGCTAAAGTAAAGATTAATTTTTAAACACTTATTTTTTTAATTGTGAAAACATGAGCCTATATATATATATATATATATATATATATATATATTCCAAATTTGTTCAAAATAAAGATCTTAAAATGTGCCATTCTTGCTGAATTAGTTATAAATTAATATGTAGGTAGTTGTAACTAAATCTTTGTTTTTGTGGGGGGGTTTTGTATCACTTAAAATAACATTTCACATCTTATGTAACAAAAATAAACAACTAAATAACTAAAAACAAAACCTTACTCTCTCCATCTTCAAGACTATGATAACATTGACAACTTGTTATTCCTTACTCCCTTGCTCTGTGTAAAGATACCTGTAAGCCCTCTTGACTGTACAAACAAATGGGTTACTATTAGGATAACATACTATGTATTTATTTTATTTTATTTAATGAAGCTATTAGTATTACGAAGACTTTGTTTATCTTTTTTTGATTATTCATAAATTTTGTTTGTATTAACTTTTTCATGTACTTCTTGAAAATTACATACAAAAGACATGTGACTTCTGCATTCTTTTCAAACATACAGGTGTGTACTTTATCATTTAAACATGACAAGGCAATGTTCGGGTATTTGAGAGTGAATGTATATTTTCATATGCCTACAAGGATGCATGGTCCATTGACTAGACTGCTATTGTTACTTCTGATGTATTGTATTTGTGAGAAATTGGGTAGGTGGCTGATTAGGTTTGTGATATAGGTTAATCAGGGTAGTGACTAGGGAGTAACTTGTGAGGGGGTGTTTCATTTCCTTCTTTTTCAATGAGACTGACTAGAGTGAAATTTTCCTATTTTATTTGTAAACTTATGAAGTTTTTTTTTTTATAACCAAGGTTCTACGTAGGTCTTCTACACTTACTTCCAATGCATTTCTATTCTAGTAAAAACCTTTTGATTGATAGAATGAATTTAATTCCTTAAAACTTTTGCTGTTTCCTTCATGATATCAGATTTATTTAAATTCACATAGTTATTATTACTTTGAATATTTGGACTACTAACTTAATCTTCATTGTTAAAATCATATTTCAGCCTAACTAAGAAGGCCAAATAAAATAAAGATGAAGTCAGTAGTTCAGTTATGGGTAATAATAAAAATAAAGCTTCATCTCTGAAATTTAGAAAAATAGCACCTACTTATAATCTGTGTTGGCCTGAAATAAGATTTGTCTTTTCTTATATGAACGAATCAAACCAAATGAACATGACTTTGTTTTTCAGATATTAAAATTTTGCAGTTATGAATTAAAATATTAGTTTCTCTTGGGTTAAGTGTGATTGCTCTTAACAATTGAATGGTGTAATTTATTTTCTTAAATGTCTAAAATTCTGTAAGGTTTGATTACTTAGCCCACAAAGGTTGATATGCCATTAAACTATCTAATGCTAAATCCACCCTTGTACAAAAACCACTGTGATACTATTTAACCCATAGCTGGGGGGATAAGGGGGTTCAGTACCCTTTTTCAAAGGTGTTTTGGAGTTTGAATTTGCTTACTTTGAGGCCACATACCTGTACTCAAGTCATTATGCCACAGAGACTCCTTCTCTAATTCTATAAGAGGATATATTTACATTCAAAACTTTGATTAAAAGTTAGTAAAATCCTTTCCATTACAACCCCAGAAAGAAATTTACTAAATTCTATAAAAAGTTTTATTAGATTCAAGTTCATATATGAACTTTATAGAAGGTTCTGCATTTAGCTTGTCAGTAATCCTATTTAAATTAAGATCTGGTGGATAAATAAGTAAAATATCAACTATGTATCTGAAGTAACTAGTGTTGCTGGGGATTATATATGTAAAAGGACCAGATTCAAGGAATTCAAGGTAAATGCAAGCAAGAACAGAAGTTAGAACAGAATCCATAGTTAAACCAAATTTCTGTCTATAGAACGTGTTGTGTTGGAAATAACAATTTTGTACATCACCTTATTTCAACGCAACACAAAACATTTTATGGAAAGAAATTTGGTTTACCTGCAAGATCTTAATCTAAATAGGATTACTGACAAGTTAATTAATTCCAGAATCTAATCCAGATTCCGTTAAGTTTTTCACAAAGGACTAAGTTCAGAAATTTTCCCATAAGTTTTTGAATAAATCAAAAGTTTCTGGCTTTACGCTAGTTACTGTATATTAATAAACTAACTTCTTTTAGGCTTTTTCTCTACCTATGTCCCATGAGCAACAATAAAACGTTAGCTAGTATTTGTGTCGTTACCATAAATTACATATACTAAAGTGCCCTGAATTCTAGCCAGAATATCTCCATTTCTACATCTCTATTGCCTTACAGAAATACAGCCAATCAAATGTGCCTTTACATCTAAGCAATGCACTGGGTCAGTATTTGTGTCAGGCAACCTGAATTCCGGCCAGGGAACACTCATTTCTATATTACTATAGCTTATAAAATGAAATATTGTCAATTTTAAGCCAAGAGTCTGGGAAGTAAGTGCCAAGGTTCTGAGAGTTGAAAACTAATGTTAGGAGTTCAATACTCAATTTTTTTACTTTGTTTCTTTAAAGGTCACAGATAAGGATTTTTTTTTTATTTACCAAACTTTGTTTCCGTACAAATGAACGTTGGTTAGAGTTAGATCTGCTCACACATTTTTGACTGAGTGCTTCAGGCTGTTTGTCTAGCAGCAGTAAAGATCTTCGATTTTAATGACTGAGGACAAAATGACATTTTTGGGTATTTCTCAAAGTTTCTCTTGAAAATTTAAGAGTAACGAAAGAGACTGTCACTTAATAAAGTTAGTAAAGTTGGCGACCTTAGTCAAGGGTGAGCCTAAGGCACTCTTTTCAATAGCTACCACACCGGGGTGTAGGGGAGGACGCTACTCCTTTCCCTGGATTACTCCACCTTGATCTGTACCTTATGCCGAGTGCTAAACAAGGCTGCATCAAGTACCATTTTTTAAATCTTTCGTATGACTCGACCTGGGATTGAACCCTGGTCTTCCGGACCATTAACGAACTCTCGACCCATTAGGTCAATGGTCACTCAATACTGGTTCCAAAACCATAGACAAACATGTTACCGTTTAATTCCTATGTTAATTAATGTTAATAAATCAAGTCGTTTCCCAAGTGTTTTTCATAGTAAGGAAAGTTTCTTTATTTTCTAAGGAAAATACTGAATCCATCAAAAGAAATTTCTTAAATGTCAACTCTTAAACATATATCTATACTGCAGCAAGACAGAAAAGTTGACTCTAAAAAAAAAAAAAACTTCAGGGACAAAATTTCTCACTGCTTGTTTCAGCTGAAAATAAATTTTCAGTCCATCATTCAAATCTCTTCCTCAGTGCTTGGGTATTGAGGATAAGTGGAATCAATTACATAACAAAAAACTGATTATCGATTTATTTATTGTTTGATTACTTTAAATAATTGAGAATTAATCGTTTTGGGACAGTTCTTGTATAATATAACCATTAACTTACGTTCACTTTGTACCGAAAAATAAAACTATGTAGAGGATTTTATTCATATATACTCACACACTTAGGCCCTCATTATGTTCTAATGAAGGTTAGCTGCCTTAATTTTTTTTTGGGGGGGGGTGTTCTTGGACCTACTCCTGTAAAACTACAAAAATATGCTTGAAAAATAAAGGATCACCTCTTTTTACATAAACAGTAAACACTCATGTCGATCCATTAAGATGTCATGTTACCAATAAAATACATTTACTGTCATTTTATTGACTTAACTATTTTTCTCAGCATCTTTAACCCCTCCTTCTCTATCCCACCTCTTTTACGATACCATCTACAACACCATCAACAACGTGTTATCGCACTATAGCCACTCGCATATTAATACACTTGTATATTAAGCAGTCAAGCACACTCATTGGATGTATTTGCACACGCCTCTACCTGTACACGAGCGATTCAAAGGTACGCATTTCAACACGCTCGCACGCACACACATTGTCTGATAACTACTTACCTTTTTTTTCCCCCCTTGTTTCTTTTTTTTTTTTTCTTTTACCTGTTGCTCGCGTTACCTTTCCTGATAGCGTTGTCTGAAGCCTTTGTCATCGACATCAGGTGTCCCTTAGCTCACCCTTTCAGATTCACTCTATCCCCATCCCCCAACAACCTCTATCCCAAATCCACCCGATTCGAAAAACAAAACTACCCCGCAGTAGTTGTCAGTATCAATAATGAAGTCAATCTTCGCTCCACATGCATGCTGCTTCAACAAACCCTGGGTCGCAACATCTTTATTTAGAGAAGGTGGGGGGGAAATTATAATAATGACTTTGAAAGCTTTGTTTGAATGAATCGAGCGGTCAGAGGTTAGCATGGATCAGCAACTCTAAATACTGTTCAAATGCCATTTGCTCTTAGAGGATTTTTATCCTGTTCTGTCTTTTTCTTTCTTTTGAAATCAGTCTACAACAAAAATAACTGGTATTAATGATTGGGAAAGAGAATAATAAGTGTACTTGTCGACCCTCTTATAAAGAAAAAAAAAAATGAAGTTGCTCGGGGTTTCTTTTCCTTGTCAGTTTATTTTTATTCATTTTTATTTTCATAAACAATTACCAAGTAAAAGGTTTCTATAATGGAAAAAATGTTAGGGCAAAAAATGACAATTTACACTGATGTCTTTATTTTCTTTTATATATATATATATATATACCGCTACCACAACCTTATAACACAGGTAAATTTTGCTAAAACCTACACTATACATTAAAACTTTAATTAGCTCTCATAATTAGAGACATTATAGAAATTCAATAAATACATTGTAGATTTAAATTACTCATTACATTGTAAGTGTAAGACTTGCAGTAATTGTGGCAAAAAATTCAACCACAAGGTTTTTATGGGTTACACCTATACTTGCTGTATAGGCTGACCCCTCATCCCCACAAAAAACATACACAAAGCTACTGTAAGGTTTGTATTTAGTAAGTCCATCAGCAGTTGGAAATTTCGTGTAATATAGCGTTAATATAATACTTAATTCGTATAACAGTTTTATTATATATTTATCAGTTGATTTAAATATGTTCACCAGACACCAAGTTAATGTAATGGTGTATATCGATTGTTAGGAGTATTGCTCCGCTGGTTGACCATACAGTTGGATTTTAGCCTTGCCGTTTGAGGTAACCAATAGTTTTTATAGAGATTCTTTTCCAGGCGACTTACAAACCACAATTTACATTATTTTTTTTTTAACATTTTGGGTTCAATCCCAGGTCACGTCATACCAAAGACTTTAAAAATGCTACTTGATACCTCCTTGCTTAACACTCAACAATATAAGGTACGTATCAAGGGTAAAGTGGAGCAATACAGAGAAAGGAGTAGCGCCCTTCCCTACACCTCGGTGTTGTAGCTATTAAAAAGAGAACCATTGGGTCACCCTCGGCTCATTGGTCTAGTGGGTAGAGGGTTCGCGAATGCTCTGGGTTCAATCCCAGGTCACGTCATACGATCATCATGTCATGCCGCCCGCACGGATATCCCTGACCCTCTCTCGCCACTTTTCCCTATGGTTCATCGCCTCCGGCAGGTCTTCTGGACTACATCCCGTATTTTCACATAGCTGCTGTATGTATGTTCGAGCTGGTCGTCCTACTTTTGCTCGGCCATAAGTGGGGGTCCATGGGAGTACATCACTTATGAGCTCGTCTCTGCTCCTCCAGCAGTGTCCTGTGTGCCTGAGCGCCCTTCCCGACACCTCGGTGTAGTAGCTATTGAAAAGGGAGCCTTCAGGTCGCCCTCGACTAAAGGGAGACAACTTTACTTACTTACCTATGCTTTTGATATATCTTCTAACAGTTGCAGAGAAATGAAAATAAACCAATTCTATTTTATCGTTGAATCCATGTAAATTAACAATGTTTGATTTAGTTTCTTTCTTAAATCACGGCCCACTTTTTATCATTGCTCTACTTCAATATTTTGAATTAAGAAAGTATTTCCTTTAAAACATTAATCGAACAACAAAATTGTGTATAGTTTGTAGCAGAAGGAATTTTCGTATTTGCTATTGAAGAACCGCCAGTGAGATGTCTGCACTGGACGGAGTTGTTCAGCCAAAGAGACTGTGTTTAGCAGCTTCCCCAATTTCTGCTGCCCGGAAAGGAGTTCCGGATTGAATAGGATAAGTCATCCTGACTGGGTGAAATTATGCGTCGAATTAATTATGCACCAAAACCAAAATACGAAAATTCCTTCTGCTACAAAGTTACTTGTTTTGGGAAGTTTCTGAATGCAGCGCATTGAAAAATAAAGATGAAAACAAATACGTCGTCAAAGTATTGTCTGTTAAGTCCAGTGGTAGGGTTGAGAATGCATGTTGTCAGAATTAGTGGTTATATAGTTGTATGAGGTCTACCACATTGTTTCTAGAGTACAATGTAAAGTAAGTTGTTGGTGACCATAGTCGAGAGTGAGCCGAAAAGGGAGAGTACTATGTACTCTATCTTTATTTTTTAAGACATCCATAAGCGACTCGTGAAGGAATGGATTGCTATCGATAGGTTGCCGATCATATGGAAGTCAAACCTATCCGATTAAATAGAACGCAGTTTTTTTGTTTTTTTCTAAGCTACGGTCATGTCAATTCTACTATACGGATGCACCACTTGGACACTAAGCATATAAAGAAAAACCTAGCCGGGAATTGCACAAGAATTCTACGAGCTATATTAAACAAATCCGGGAAGCATCAGCTCTACGACCACTTACCTCCAATCTTTAAAACCATCCAAATAAGACGAATAAGACATGTGAGACACTGCTGGAGAAGTAATGACGAACTCGTAAGTGATGTTCTATGGACGTGCAAGTAGAACCTATCTACAACAGCTCTGTACGGACACAGGATGAGGTCGTGAGGACCTGCCAGAAGAGATGGATAATAGACGAATTGCGAGAGAGTTAGGGAAAGCCGTGCTAGCAGCTCGACAAAAAAACTGTTTCGCCAAAACCACAGATTTATAAGGTAACAAGAATATCAGGACTTTGACTAGGCGTCTAAACAGTATTCTGAATGTCTAGACATAATCACTTTAAGTCGGCTGGGGCTATCGCATACACCAACCGCATCTATGCAGAGAGGCAAGACCCCCCTCCACAACGAATATCCTAGTTATGGCACAAAACAATCTGATGGTGAGGCTCCAGTCATGCTGGAGCTTTGGAGAATGCGGAGTACCACCTTCTTTACCATCACTCCCAGGTCCACTCTGGCCCGGATTGGTAGCACCTGATAAGGTCCTATCTATTGGTCAAATAGAACTGTTTGACAATTAAACTGTGTGCAAACAAATGACACGCTAAACAGAAGTTTGAAATAAACTGTTTTCACATTTAACAGTGTAAACACTTGACTGATGTTTAATTGAATTGTTAGCGATACATAGCAATGCTAGAACCATTTAACTTTGGTGACATGCAAAAATGAATTGCTTAAAACAGAACTGTTTGATCATATGTGTGTGTAACCAAAAAACTAGTTGTTTGAAATTAAGTGAAACCATTTAACTGTGTGCAAAAAAATGGTATCTACAAAATGTTTTGAAATCCTATTTAATATATGTATTAAAAGGCTTTGGCATTAAATAAACTACAATGGTTGATATGCCATAAACCCAACCAAATCATATAAATGTAATATGCATGTCTAAAAAGGAGTTGGCATTAATGACCTATCATCGTGGATATGCCATAAAACTAAACCAAATCATCCTCAAAGGGCATACTTTATTTAAACTTAAAAATTAAACAAAAATTAAAGATGTGATCTCGATACTTTTTGATCACACCTCGTATAACTGAAGAACAGAAACGGTTATTTTCTGTTAATAAGCTGTATTTATCAATTATTTCCAATGTTTGTAGAATACCAAATAGTTTGAATTCAGACTTTACTTCATATTTACAGTAATCGATATCATTTTTTAAAAATCAAATAAATGCCATTCAACTAAATATTACTTAAAATTTGTCTAAAATAGAATGGTATTTAAAATAATTTTAAATGCAGAAAAGTGTTTTTTAAAATAGTTTATAGTCACGGCAAGTTATTTAAGGATCTTAGAGACATTCAATACATTAGTGTATATGTATAGACGAAACATTTTAGATTTAGTTGGGCAACCGGTCGAGGAGAAGGAAATAATTTGAATTCAAAAACCTAAGGAATGTTGTTCACAGACTATGTTGCCCTCATTCTTCTGTTATCAGCTCATTCGAAAAGTGTGACTGGCTCTGCACAAATCTTCACTGCTATAAACAAATCACCCATGTAGTTAATTTGCTAAGCTTCAGCTTGGTTAATTGTCCCCATCGATGCGGATGAACAAACATGATTTATAGTGTATAAACACACTCTGACTTACGTATGCATACCTATGTGTATGGATAAGCTAAAACGTAAGAAATTCTGTATTTATGTCGGTCTTTCAGCAGAAAAGTATTGTTTAATTAACACTTATTTATTATATATATATATATATATATATATATATATATAACAGAAAACCGGTCACATTAGGATTATAAATTTATTTCCATCCTGTTATGGGTATTGATATGAATCAATAACACCAAAAATAACAGAACTTCAGATCTAATGGATAAAATATTTACAGTCAGAATAGACACAGGAAGGAAGGGTGGGAGGGGGTAGAAGAGGGGGTGATGAGTTTCCTCCCAATTTGTTCACTTCCGATTTTTCTTTTTATTATTACCGATTGGAATCACAAAGTAACTAGACGTATATTCTAAACTCACTTTCTACATCACATTAAATTTTAAAAAATTTTAAAACTTTTTCAAAATTAAACTTAAATCGACTGAGTAATTCATATATATATATATATATATATATATATATATATATATATATATAGAGAGAGAGAGAGAGTGTGTGCGTGTATTTTTTAATTGTTTCGTTTTTCTTTTTTTTTTTTTTTTTTTTTTCTAATTGTTTCAACTCTCTCTCTCTCTCTGATAGATAGATATGTTTTAATGTCAAGACCTAAATTCAAAACTCTTCACCATACCCCAGTCAGTTGTTGACATAAAAAAAACCTCTTCACTCGGTCAGATCATGATAGATTATAATTACAATCATTTAATTTAGATATAATAAAGTAAGCAATTATCCCTATCATCATAATAAATGATATTTTTCCCATAGAGTGAAGAGAGGTTAAGTGATGAATGACTTTCATATTTGTTCGCATTTTGCTTTATATATATTTTACACTAACATTTGTTCCCTTTTGTATGCAGAAAAAGACTTCAAAAGATTTATTGTTTGTCATCGAATGCATATTTGTTCAATTGTTCTCCATTTAATTTGCATATTTTCTCATCCCCCTTTTTCCATCTTTCT
Organism: Sepioteuthis lessoniana; assembly: GCA_963585895.1. Lineage (NCBI taxonomy): Eukaryota > Metazoa > Mollusca > Cephalopoda > Myopsida > Loliginidae > Sepioteuthis > Sepioteuthis lessoniana. The sequence continues at coordinate 115,341 of CAUZXS010005085.1, read as the reverse complement.
CATCCCCCTTTTTCCATCTCTCTCTCTCTCTATCTATCTATATATATATATATATATATATATATATATATATATATATATATATATATATATATCCTTTCATTTTCATCATTTTGATACTAATGTAATTCTAGATTGACACAAGATTACAATTTATTCAAAATATTGATTTATTAAACTTAGTTTAGTTTGGCACAGGGCCAGAAGTATGAGGTATCAAGTAAGAATCGAACTTAATAAAAATTATTTGCTAATCTATCTTGCTAATTTTTAGACCACATGAGGTGACCAAAGTTGTCGATTACCAAGTTTAACACAACACCAAAAGTATGAGACACGGTGAGAGTCAAACTCACAAAAATTGTCTCATAGCTATTACACCATGAAAAGTACTCTTAAAAACGCTGGTAGCACGATCGTTACCTTTTGGATGCTTCATAAGTTAGACTACAAAACCATCGTTTGTGAGATCGATTCTCACTAGATGTTCCATACTTCTGACCATATGCCAAGCTAATTTCGACTTATCAACAGACAAACACTCTTGATTAATTGGCCGAAATGTTTTGTTTTTTTTTATTTGAAAGAACCACGCAAAAATATTTATAATAATGCGTGTATATAGAATTATCTTGGACTTACCCAATTGAACGTCTGGTTGATCTTAAAACTTGCACGTTCGAACCCGTTTTTAGAAATGTTTGTATATAGAAGCAAAATTATTTGGTATTCGTTAAGTTTCCATTACTAGAAATAAGTGATAGCTTTCGCTAAAGATAGTATTACTAAGAGCAAATCTTAATACTCTAGCACTTTTCTCATTATCCTTGCTGTATCTAGTAATGCTGTCGACTGGATTGTCTAGATTCTTCCTCAAATTTCTATTGGTTCCAATCTTTTTGCAAGACTCTTCGAAAATGAATCAAGTGCACCAATAATGATAGATGCAACAGTCACTTATGAGTAAATAGAACACTGTGTTATCTAACCTGGGTATGGTAACCAATCTAGGAGAAAGAAAACTCTTCATTCAAAACCTGTAAAACTTCGCTTAAAAGATTGTCATATCCGGTTCATGCGAAGAGGCTAACAAGCTCGTATATTATTCTGAATATATCATAAATTTAGGATTCAATCGTGCGCGCGCGCGCACACACACATACACACACACACGCACACACACACACACACATCCATATTACTAACTATATTGCAGTAAAAAAAGTGATACATTGTTCTCAAAGTAAATCTTCAAACTTCAATTTTTATCTTCGTGTGAAAACTAAGCGATTGTTCTATGTACAGAAAATTGTTACCCGCACAGTACTTGCTCTCAATGCACAAGATATAAGTATATTAAAAAATTCTGACTTGTCTACTTATGAGAACTTTTTAGATATCTCAAAAATTGATCACCTTGTAATATTACGACAGAGTCTATAATTGGTTTTCTGGACTGATATGTGAAATGAAGACAAAATTCAAATTGGCAACCACCAATCAGAACGAATAAAAATACATGCTAAAACAATATCTAGTTTAATAACTGGTGAGTTTCGTGAGTAAACGATACAATCTCTGCTGAAGATAAATACTTTTAGGCAGCCATATCTTTAATAAAAATTACCTGTGGTGAACTTTAAAAAATACATGTGTCGACAAAAAACTTACTTGGCGAAAGACTTGGTCAAAAAGACAATTCCGTTAACTCCAATACAGGATTAGGTAAAGTTCTGAATATCTAAAGTCATTATAAATATGGACAAGTACTTTGTCATTTTTTTATAATTTTCCCTTATATATGGTTTTCATTTCAGCGTATTGAAGACAATAGCTATCGATGAGACCCTAATTCTAGTCACTGTTCGTCTCAAGGAAGCAATTACCAATCTGTATCAGCTGCTTCAGCAATTTATCTACGAGAGCTATTAATATTTCAGAAACCTAAATCACACTTATAATCTTTCCTTTACTTTGTGTCACTCAAGAGACTGTCTCCTCAGTACTTTCTGAGTATTCTGGCCGTTCTAAACAATGCCGTAGTCTGAATGGTCTTCATTTGGTATAATCATCACCCTAATGTTCCACAACCTTTTCAGTTCTCAAGCAAGGTCCAAGTATTTGTTTATCTTTTTGCTTTATTTTTAATCTGTGATCAACTGGAACGGCAAAATCCACAAGACGGCAAGTTCTTTTTCTGTTGCGTCTTATCGATTTTCACTTTAACATTATTGGTCTTGAGGGCGTTGTTTTGTGTTGCTATTTGTAAAGATTCAGTTTCCCTCAACAGATTTTTCCCTTTCGTTGCTATGTCTATATCTTCTCATGCACAACCTTGCTAGTTTGTCACTTGAAATATCCATACAGTTGTTTTTCTTCCCATTTTTGTTTCTTCCTGTTTGTTCTTTTTCTATCAGTATTAATGTTTGCTGCAGTACTTATTCTTTCTTTACTCTTTTTTGAACTTAGTCCCCGAGTCCATGGGTTGATGCTTCAACGCAATCCTCAATACTGGTGAGTCGTCTTCCGATTTTTTATTTTTTAATCATATTGTCATCTCTCTGATGTAAAGCCTTGTATATAGTCATCAACTTTATTATCCTTTGGTCTATTTCTCTAAGTTCTACCCTTATCTATTTTAAGAATAGTCCTGAGTATCTTCCAAGGACTGCTCAAGTATCATCCCTTTGAGATTTCTGCTGGATAGCTTAATTTCGAGAAACTTTTTCGTTCTCCTGTTTTTTTTCCTTTCATCTCCTCTTGTTTTATGATGTCTGCTTCCAATATTCCCAAGTACTTGTAGTTTTCCCTTTCTCCAGGTGTTCTAATACTTTCCAGATTTCGGAGTGCAATTTTTTCCACTGCTTCTCTTTTCCTACACTTCGTTATGTGCATGACACATTTTTTTTTTTCAAAGCCAAATTTCATTCCTATATCTTGGATGTATATTCTTATCGTTTTTATCAGGGTCTCCAGTTCTTTCTCAGTTTTTGTAAATGTTTCTATCATCCATATACATAAGGAGATTAATATAGTGATTTTGCAAACCAGTAACAATCCCCTGTACATCTCTTAATTACGTGGTTGAGTAGAGTAGTAATGCGATTTGATTTGGTAGAATTCGGAAAGATTGAAGTGATATGTAAATATGGCCCGGGAGACCTGGGTTCAATCCCAGGTCGAGTCATACCAAAAACTTTTAAAATGGTACTTAATACCTCCTTACTTAACACTCACCACACATGTACGTATCAAGGGTAAAGTGGAGCAATCCAGGGGAAGGAATAGTGCCCTCTCCTACACCTCGGTGTAGTAGCTATTGAAAAAGGAGCCTTCAGATCGCCAACTTTACTTAATTATATCTTTCTTACAAGAACGGCTTCACCAAGAGAAAACCCGGAGGACGATCATCAAAATAATGGCCGAATAAAAGAACATAAAGCGATTTCTGCTCACAGTGGAGAGACTAGTAAAATACAGAATGAAATCGAGGTCCTGTGTGGATAAATATGGATGATGAACTTTGGGAAGGTCATGCAAATTAATAAATAGCTATTCATCTAAAATTTAAGATATAAATACGAGTGTTTCTCCTTTGCTTAAACCTCTTATACTGGAAATTACAATAGCAATACAACTTATTTTATACTTAATCATAAGAATTTGTCTATTTGAACACATCTCCATTGTTCATTTTAGATTCAACAAAACAATAAAGTACGTTTTCAGTCTTTATATGAAGGGATGATCATAGCGAGTTATTTTTACAACTTTTTTTTAACTTGTTCTTACGCTGAACCTAAATCCGAACCTAAATCGGGGGTTTTCAGGCTCAACCATCAACTCCGTCAATCATATATATATATATATATATATATATAATATATATACAAAGTTTTCGCTCCGACCAAGAAGGAAATATCTTGGTATGATGAAACGTATATATTTTAGCTAATATATCCATCCCGGAGTTTAACGTATTTAGCACACCGTTTCTTAAGTTCATTCTTAGCTTTTCAAAAAATATTTTGTCAACATTAAAAGCAAAGCTAATCCGGGGTGGTGGGGAGAATTGTGTGAGTGTGCGTTTGTGCTGGTGTTGCAGGTTTCATCCCAAACCATGCCCCGAAGATTAGCTTAAAGTTTCTGGTATGACCCAGAGATAATATAATGCAGTGATATATATATATATATATATATATATATATATCCCCTAGAGTTAGATAGTGGCAATAACACTTCGGCCTCGGAACCACTCTTGGCTCATCATCAGGAGTACTTTTATTTGATGTGGAGTTGTTTTTTTTTTTTGTTCTCTCTCTCTCTCTATCTCTCTCTCTCTCTCTCTCTCTCTCATCTATTTTTATTACTTATGAGGTCCTTGAAGTATGAAGATATTTTAACGCTTAACTTTTTATAAAATAAACTTTATGAAATTATTATTTTTTGCTAATTTTTAAGATAAAATGGTAATAATGACGAGGAAATATCTAAATGATATCACAAGATCAAAAATATTGTTCCTTTTTATAACTATGGAAGATTTTGACTGGTTGTCTGAGGATCAAAACTAAAGGGAATAATATCAGATTGGATTTATTGCATAGTTACTAACTTGGCCTCGTGCTCCAACGGAGTCGATGTGAGGTTGACCTCAAAGGTCATTTTAGGTTCCTTAGGGTTATCAGATGTCAAGATGCTACTTCTGGTCAAACAGATATTGATAAGAGATACAAAAGTGTTTATCTTGAATGTCAGTTTATTTTAAATAGTGTTGAATAATTTTTGTGAAGATTATTCAGCCAAGGAGTAAAATATTCACCCTCGGCTTAAAAAAATTATTGGATAATGTTTGGGCTATACTTTTTAAAAGATGACAACTTTTGTTTGCAGTGCCCACTGATTAGCTATGCCACTTGTGTGGTCATTAGAGTATTCAAAAAAAAAGATCGCCCTGTCGGCTTGGGCGGTAAAATACACCGACTGCATCTCTGCAGAGGGATAAGATCCCCCACCCTAATGACTATACAGGATAAGACATCTGATGGTAAAGCTCCAGTAATGCTGGCACTTTGTAGAATGTGGAGTACCCTTTTATTGTCATTACTCCCAGGTCCACTCTGACTCGGAGTGGTAGCACCTGATTGGGTCCTTTCAATTGTTCAAATAGAACTGTTTTCAATTTTTGTTAGATAGCAGGTGTCCTCGTGGTGTAATGGTTAAAGCGATGGACTGCGGAATCGTAATAAGCAAGTTCGTACTCCAGTCGCGCTATTACGTTCACTTTCGGGCAAATACCCTTGGGAAAGGTATGAACACCCTTATCCTCCCAGCTATGGGTTAAATAGTACCACTACTGTTCTTCTTGGAGAATGGTTTTGGCATTAAATAACCTAAAAAGAGTTGATATGCCATTAAACAAAGTTAGATAGCAAAAATGGAAACCATTCAACTGTATTGAAACAATATCAATATTAGTGTACAAACAAATTAGTTGTAACTTATTTAAAAATGAAATTAACAAGAAAATATTCACTGAGAAATCATGTATATCCATTCAAATGTATTCAAACAAGACTGATGTTAAATTGTTACTATTACACTGCAATACTTGAAACCATTTAACTCTGTGCAAAAAATGAGGTGAGGCTCATTTAAAAATGTTACCTGAGTTTACCAATCATATTTGATAAATTTGTATAAAGATTTGACATTAAATAACCTGAAATGGTTAATATGCCATAAAAACCAACCAAAACAAACCTTTATATACTTGATATATATGTCTAAAGAGGATTTGGTATTAAATAACCTACAATGGTTGATATGCCACAAAACCCAACCCAACCCAACTCAACCAAATCATATACATCTAATATATATGTCTAAAGAGGATTTGGCATTAAATAAACTAAAATGGTTGATATGCCATAAAACCCAACGAAACCAAAAAAGATCGGAAATGGTGATCGTGATTATAGAGTGAGCCTTTCCTCTTTCAGTATTTTCGTGACATAATGTTCAGGGTAGATTATCGGGTTGAAATGCTGAAGAGAAAAGTTGGAAAAGAGTGTGTGGGTTTTTGTTTTTTAATTGTTAGATCAGACTGCAAGAGACAGGAGACTGTTAAGTGTGGGGTTAATATCTTACAGAGGATATTACAAAGCGAAGTCTTGTCTTGTATCTGCTCTTGGGGTAAGGTGGTGCCAGACGCTTAGAATAGCAAGAAGAAAAAGAAGCTGGTCAGAAGTCAGACTGCCACTGTGACATTGTCCCATTGTACCCACTGATCACTACTTCCTACTCCCTAAGACTAATACATTACGCACCTTTTCATACCTAGTAACCTTGTCCAACAATAGATGCCAGTATACAATGGCATTTTTAATTTTTTTTAAAGATCTTCTATATAAACGAATCCACATGCGCACGTACAAATACACGCAAATACACTTGTTGACTGCTAAAAGAAAAAAACAAAACACACACACTCACACACATACGAGGGAGAGAGATGCCATCTGTTACGCTTAGTAATAAAGTCATAAAAGGTTCACTATTACATTTAGTATTACACTTTTTAACCACACACCTAACACAGACGTAATTCTCGCCTGCGCAGTCTTTTCTACACATGTGTAAATACTTATAACTACGAAGATATTTAGACACCTAAATGCTTGCCATTTTTAAAGACTTGGGTAATTTTGAAGCGTTCTTTGTATAATAAGTACACCCGACCGAATATTAAAAAGTGTATGGAGTATATGAACTTAACGAATTTGAAGGCATAGATGGTGAATAATTAGAAAAAAAAAACTTTATTTCAACTAAAAATACTTAGAAAATCTATACAGGTGAAGTTAAGTAAGTTAAAAGCCCAAGAAAAGTAAACCGAACGTTTTTAGACCGTATTTTCTTAATATCCTCATCAGAAAAATAAGGTCTAAAAAGGTTTGGCATCGGGTTAACCCTCACGGTACTATAACCTGGACTAATATAATAGTTTTTAGGGAGTATTCTTAGTTTTTGTTTGGTTTGGTTTCCTCTTTTAATGGCATATCAACTTTCATGGTTTATTTAATGCCAAAGTCATCCTCGTAGAACAATAGTGATACTATTTAACCCATAACTGAGGAATAAGGGGATCCTTACTTTTCCTTACCGGGCCATTAGCCAAATGAGTAGTGTTCACCAATGATCTGGAAGTCTGGGGTTCGATCCTAGGTCGAGTCATACTAAACTCAAAACATGGTACTTGATGCCGCCTTGCTTTGCACTCGGCATTATAAGGTAAGCATCAAGGGTAAGGTGGAGCAATCCAGGGTAAGGAGTAGCGCCCTTCCCTACACCTTGGTGTAGTAACTATCGAAAAGTGATCCTTGACTAAGGTGGCTAACTTTACTTGCTTTTCCTTGGGGTCTCAAGTTCGAACTCGCTTAGTTCGAGGCCACAGTCCAGAACAAAATGGTGAAATGGTTAACGGACTGAAGTGAAGTGGGGAGTACAATATGATGCCAAATACGTTTTTATAAAGTATTTCATTTGGATGTATTTTTCTTGCTTATTTGCGTATCACTTTCGTGCTAATGCCTTGGAAAAAGTATGAATTCATCCCTTGTCTCTCCCCACCTCCATTTTTGCCCAGTTGACTGGTGGGGAGCTGTAGAATACGCCAACTGCAGAGGAGTAAGACTCTTCCAACAAGTGTCCTGGATATGATACTAAACAATCTGATGGTGATGCTCCAATAATGCTGGCACTTTGGTGAATACGGAGTACCCCTTTATTGCCATCGCTCCCAGGTCTACCCGGACCCGAAGTGATAGCACCTGATAGGGTCCTATCATTGGGTCAAATAGAACTAAACAGTAATTACGCTGTTAAACTTGTTAGTTTGAAATAGAATTGTTAATATGTATAAAAAATGGATTTGGCATTAAATAACCTACAACAGTTGATGTGCCATAAAACCGAACCAAACCGCCTCTATGTGTAAATTGTAGGGCAGACTGGGTCTTAAGCTTTGTGACAACTGATCTATAAGGAAATTCTAAATATAAATCATCTATACCTGCTTAGAAAAATTAACCTTGTGTGGCATTCTACCTGTCATGGGTTATTTAATGCCACTACCATTCTAGTTAAACAGCTGAGACAATATTTAACCCGTAGCTCGGGAGGATAAGAGATCCGTACCTTTCCTAAGGGTATTAGTCCAAAAGTGAACTCAATAGCATGACTGGAGTTTGAACTTGCTTACTGATATCTCGCAATCCACCACGTTAACCACTACATCTGGGATACTCCTCCTACTGCCAAAGTTTAGGATGGGACACAAAACTGGATCTGGACGCTAAATTGTTAACGTTATATTACCTAAAAATTTGAGATGACCTTCCAAATCAACTATGGTGATTCAGTCTCAATAATCTTCAAACCACGAGGAAGTTTATTTATTTGCGAAAGTAATCTCTCAACTTTTTTTTTTCTTTTTAATTTTCTGTACGAAATTGTTAGAACTTCAGATGCCCTCTTTGTAACCCCTGAAATTATTTGAAACTCTTGCTTTTGTCTTCCTTTATAGCTTTTCTGCAAATACTCGCAACCAGTGAGAATCTGACTGAAACAAGCAGTCCTTCCACGTCTGTCAGATTTTTTTTTTTTTTTTTTTTTTTTCAATCTCACAATTTTAGGACTAGCGTTGGTAGGATGTCATACGGTCTTTATAAGGATACGTATTCTCTTTGGGTCCATCTCTTTGATGTTTTGCGAAGTAATACACCTTTGATATTTTCCCACCTGGTCCATGCACCCTGTTTCGATTGTCCAACAGCTGTAACAAGGCGCTTTTTCTCTTCAATATGGAGCCTTTCTTTTTCTTGGTGATTCCTTTTAATCATCAACGTTGTGAATGGAAACCTACACAAGCTCTGGCAGTTGCCACACCACCAACAACTTTTTTCAGCTTAAGAGATGATTCTTTATCTTCTACAGTGATTTTGATGTTCAATTTCCGACCAGTTATTACGGAAGGTTGTCAACTTTTTGTTATTGACTCTCGACAATCGCGCAGTGTTTAAGAGTCGTGCCTTACTAACCTTATCCACCTTAAAAAGTGACATTGGTGGTATTTTCATATGTATATTTGTTTATTTGCATGAATGTGTAATCATACAGCCCTGTACAAAAATATCAACCATTTGACATATAAGAAATATACTCACACACATATATAATTCTTTACTTGATAGAAAGCATAATTCAAAAGGCTTGCGAAGTGACATGTAATAAAATCTAAAAATCTTTTCAACTTGTCAGGTTTCTGTTTTAATGGCATATCAACCTTCACGGGTTATTTAATGCCAAAGCCATCTTTGTTGAAGAACTGTAGGAGTTTAACAGTGTTGAATTAACACCCTTGGGAAATGTATGAATCCAATTATTCTCCCTCCAGCTATGGGTAAATAGTAGGACAGACTAGGTTCTTCAGCCTTGGTGAGGCAACTAGTCTAGGAGAAGGAAAACTCTGAATTCAAACCTGTTAAACTCCGCTTAAAAATTGACCTTGTGTCATATCCTGCCCGAGCGGAGGGGTTGGTAAATATTAAGTGTTGAATTCAGTTTTCCTTCTCCTAGACTAGTTGCCTCACCAAGGCTGAAGAACCTAGTTTGCCCTACTATTTATCCATAGCTAGAGGGAGAATTATTGGATTGATACCTTTCCCAAGGGTATTAGTGCTATGTGAAATGTAATCAGTCTCGTCCAGGATTTGAACTCGTGTCCATTTGCTACGACGATAACCATTACACCACGGGCACCTCCATAGAATTTAAAATATTACTTTTATAGACTCTTTGGTTTGTCTATATCATTAAAACACACGCACACACCCATAACCTTGTGAAAGTGACACATCTTAGTCAGAATTTTATTAAAGCTTAGATGTTCGATGAATAAGGAAGAAAGGAATGGCCTGTCCAAATTAGAACTAAATTATGATTTTCTTGGGTTTACAGTCGTGTAGAACTTTTTCTTCTTCTTTTTTTTTTTTTTTTTTTTTTTTTTTTTAATTATCTAAATACTCAGTGTTACAAAAATAACTATGTAATGATAATAAGAAATCTTTCATTTTATGCTAAAGAGCATTCCAATCATCATGGATGTATGTTAACCCAACGGCTACATGGGTCATCTAGTTAGTTAACTGTTGATTGCTTGACTATTAAATGTAGTAAACAATGGTTAATGAAGTAAAAGCTTCTGTTTTGTGATCCATTCAAAGAAAAAATCTTCAATGATGTATTCCCCACACACATGCCTTCTGTTATACAATAAACTTTATTATCTTAGTTCGTGTCAGTCTATGTGAAATGATTCTATAACCATTGATACTTACTTGTATCAAGGTGAGAAATGCAGGATATGAATGGGGGATTATGAAAGAAAGTGAGTCTCTACTCTCTAAGAGAATATCAGCTCTTGGATAATAGTAATCCACACCAGCCATTGATAATAGCATTGTATCTTGTTATTTTCAATGTCTGTCCTTTTATCTTTGATTTCTCACCTGTTTGTTACTTGCTGGGAACTAAAGAGTGACAAAAGAATATAACAGAATAGGTAGGAAACTGAAGCAAAACAAGTCAAAAAAACTCGATGAATTTCTGTCATGTTATGCTAAACCCTAAGAACCAAGAATTTCCTTTTTAATTGTCACAATTTAAAAAAGATCTCGTGTGTGTGTATATATATATATATATATATATATATGCCTAATGGGTAGAGTGTTTGCCAATTGCCCAGAAGACCAAAGGTTCAATCCCAGGTTGAGTCATACTAAAGACTCAAAAAAATGGTACTTGATACTACCTATATGCCTTATACAGTACTATAAGGCATATATCAAGGGTAAAGTGGAGCAATCCAGGGAAAATAGTAGTGCCCTCTCCTACATCTTAGTGTAGTAGCAATTGAAAACAGAGCCTTTGGGTTGCCCTTGATTACTGTTGTCAACTCTTCTCATGCAACCAAATGAGATCGTATTTATATAATTAGTTTTTAACTAATAAAGGTGACTAATATACTAATATAGATAATAGGATATATCATACTGACATTTTTTTTTTTATATCAATATTAATATAATCTATATTGTATACTATTACCCACTATATCATATACATGTTTGTATGTGTTGTAACTATTATTTAGACACTTAGTGAAAGCTAAAATGTATAACCAGTGAACTTTAAATACTTGCTATTGGGGGTGACAAAAAAATTTACCACTTTATTTATGCTAAACAAATAAATATTAGTATAAAAATAAAACAAAAGGTAGGAAACTGAAGAAAAAGTAAAGAATGTGTGTACTTAGGCCGCAGATTCTTTTTAAGCCTATTTCATTAAATGACAAAATACTGAATTCAGTTTTGTTTTATATATTATCGTTATGGATTGTGTTGTTAATGCCCAGAGATTAAGGAATTCCATACACTGTATGATATTTTGATGTGTAGTTTCATAAGAGTTTTGTACATTTAACAGTGTGCAAACAAATGATTTGTTATAAATAGAATTATTCCTATTTGGTAAAAATACTTGAAACCATTTTTACTGTGTGCTGGTTCATTTAAAAATGTTAACAATGTTTACAAATCATATATAGTTAATATTTATATGTATAAACAGGCATTAAATAACCTGCAATGATTGATATGCTATAAAATCCAACCAAACCAAATCCTATATATTTAATATATATGTATAAAGGGGATTTGGTGTTAAATAACCTATAATGGTTGATATGCCATAAAACTAGTCCAAATCATATTTAATATATATGTATAGAGGATTTGGCATTATATAACCTACAATGGTTGATATGCCATAAAACTAAACAAAAATGTCTGGTGGGGGGTTCTTCATGATGGCCATTAAAATGCCCCAAATGTGCATCAAAACCATACAAATCTTTAGTCCAAGTATTTTGGAACATAGATCATTATCAAGAATGTAAATGGTGTATGAATTTATTTTCTGGATTTTACCAACTGATACTTTAGATTGCAATAGTGCCACTAACAGGACTTTTCATCGGGTAACCCTTGGGTTAGGTATGGTTTGGGGCTGAAGAATTATTACCAATTACCCTGGGCATCCCACCAGTATCTCACAATAACATCAGGTTTGATTTGTTTTATATCACAATGCAGGAATGCCAGATCCATGCAGATTGTCTCTTGATATATTACCTTTTTTCAACTGATTCTAAATTGAGTTTAATCTGAATGCAGAGATTTTGCTATATTCTCTTCATATCTACATATCTAAGTTATATACATTTTTAACTTGTGTAGGTATAGAATCGTATAAGTAATGAATCCTCATATTCATCTCCGGCATGAATGACAAACATGTGTGATTTGTTTGGGCTTTTTTTCTATTTTTTTGGGGGGGGGTTGTTTTTGTTTTTTTGTTTGTTTGTTACTTCCAGATAAAAATGATAAAAATTTTAAATTTCTTTGCAATATAACTTTGCCAGGAAGTAGATGTGTAGGAAAGTCATTGTGGAAGAAAAAGTATTTAGGATGACTTCTTTTGCATACCATTTGTTTCTATCAGGAAGGACAAACCAATGTTGTCTTTTTTGTTTTTGTTTTTTTTATTCTGTATGTTAATATTTCAAAATATGAGTATTTTTATCTATATATTTTACAATCATTTATTTTTTTTTATTACTATTTAGTACAGTGTTATAAAACATATGGTCTTACAGATCATTACAATTAAGTAATGAATTTAATTTCTACTGGCTGCCCTGTTTGTATTGGTTCAAAAAACAAAGCAAACTACAAGAGTACATTTTATATAATCTCTTTGCAATATTTTAAGGTACTTGATTTTATTGCTACAATCTACAGTACAATGTATGTTCCAGGTTTTGTTTGTATATCATAGAAAAAATGGTATCTCATTGAAAGTGTCAAGCATTCCAGAGAAAATACTTATCTTTATCATAAGTTAAATAGTACCACTACTGTCTTTCTACAAGGTTGGCTTTGGCATTAAATAACCCATGTTTGACATGCCATTTAATAAAGAAACTGAAACCAGAAAGTGAAAGCTGAAAGTTGCATAAGATCAAATCTATACAGAGTTCAATCTGTAGATGTTTACATAACCTGATTTATTATCTTTTATCATTAGATGAAACTATATTTACCCAACCCCTCCACTCGGGCAGGATATGACACAAGGTCAATTTTTAAGCAGAGTTTAACAGGTTTGAATTAAGAGTATTCCTTCTCCTAGACTAATTGCCTGACCAAGGCAGAAGAATTCAGTCTGCCCTACTATTTACCAGTAGCTGGAGGGAGAATAATTGGATTCATACCTTTCCCAAGGTTATTAGTGCTATGTGAAATGCAATCAGTCTTGTCCAGGATTTGAACTCATGTCGCCATGTCCATTTCCTACGATGATAACCATTACACCACAGTCACCTCCTTTATCATTAGATGAAACATTATCGTTAATATTTGGCAACTTTTTTCCATTTTAATTGCCTAAGAAATAATGATAAAACTCGCAATTTCTAAGACCATTGTCCTAAAACTAAAAATGTCTTCAAACTTGAATCCCTTTTCCTGGGGAAGACTGTCATAGCATGGTAGCTGCTTTACTGATTAAGCTACTGAAACTACCAGTTAAACAAACTTAAATCTAACCATATAGCTTTTTCTCTTTTTTATATTCTTTCTTAAAATTTTTCATTGATTTATCAAGTAATAAAGTTGAGATTTTTTTAAATATTCTTAGAAATACCAAAATTGATTCCTTTTTTTTTTCTTTTCTTTTTAAGTTGCTAAATCTGGATAATTTCAGGTAAGAAACCTAAAAGAAATTCTTTTTAACAATGGGTTAAGTGTAAGACAATTATTGCAGAAGAAATATTAAAAGAATAATAATGAGCACTATATTAGGGTGTTTTTTTTTTTCTTTTGTTTTTTTTTTTTTTTTGCAGGGGGTGGGTTTAAATAGTATTAGGAACACAACGAAAAACATCTTGACGCTTACTCAGTTTTTACTCATTTAGTGAAATAAATTACTCTTCTCGTCTGTCTCATGTAGTCATGAGTTGCATGCTGTGGTCTACAGAAATGAATGCAAAAAGGTTTCTGTACACTTATCCATGTATAAACAACTTGGGTAGACTTTTTTTTTTTCTTTAACTTCATGATTTGTAATTCTGTTGGTTGTAAAATGTTTGACCTTATCACAACTCTTATATAAGATCCTTAATAAGGCCTCAAGCATTGGAAGAATAAAAAAATGTCTCGATTTCATTTCTAGAATATTGAATTATCATATGATGACATCTAAAACCCATAGCCATATTAGACTTTGTCTATTTCAGCAGAGAATTTTTCCAATTGTTGGATTGTACATGGAACTCTTCAAATTCCCTATTTAGCCCATTTCAAAACAAGTTTCTCTTGGATTTATGAAGTACAAATATTTCAATGGAAGAAGTGGCTCATTAATGCCATCAAGTACAGCAATTATAATTCAGCACTAAGTAATTCTTTTCTTACAATAAAATAAATGGGTACCTCTCTTAGTGTAATGGTTAACAAGTTAGACTAGCAAACTTACACAAGTGAGTTCAAGTTTCATTGGGTACCCCATTTATTCGGCCTTGTGCTACATCAAAGCAAAGAGCTTCAAAAATCACTACAATAGAATAATTTTAAATTTTGGGGTGAGCAAGTTGAATGTGAAGGGATTATTTTAGAGAAAATTACTGCTTTGTTTTTTCATTATTCATTTGTCCTGGTAAATATAGTTAGTCTTAATACTTTTTAACTTACAGATAATTATAATATTAATACAAGGATATCAGAGAACATAGTCTGTACAGAATTTTTGCTGATAGAACAAAATTCATTTACAAAGAGCTTATTTCAGATCATTACTAGTATCTCCCTTCTCATACCAGCATTAATTTAAGTTTAACTTAGATAGGCATAAGGTCAAAGATAATGGACACCAGTGGGGATCTAACTCACTATTAAAGATAATGATCTTTGGGACAAACTTGCTAATTATTACTCCATTGGAAGATAACCATTCACCCAAATTTGGAAGTATTAAAAAAAATGTAATGAACTGGTAGTTCTTGTTTTCTGTATCAACAAAAAAAAATATTTATCTAAATCAACAACAGACTCTTGCCTTTCAATCTGAAAGTCAAATTATGTTAATATAAAGAATGTCATTCTGCTAATCTAACTTACTAACCATTATGCAAAGGTAATATGTCTAACATGTTTATCCTATTAATAACTAAAAGATCCTAGATATGTCAAATTGCCAAAATTTGCCTTTTTGATGACCTAAACATTGTCATAGAAGTAAAAAGTAGATAATCAGAAAGAAACTTCTATACATGTTCTTTCACCTTCTTTTATGTTTGTATAAATAAGAGACAAGTTTCAACTTGTGGAAGTCAATACATCTAGTGTCTACATACAAGAAAAACAGTGTCATATAGTTAGTATCTTTTATGAATAGTCTTGTAAAGAATGCTACTGTCTCCATTGACGGTTTCTGCCATTTACTTATTTAGAGCAGCTTGGGTAGTGAAGTAAATCTTATAACTAAATAGTTACTAAATAAAGTGTGTGTGTGTATATATATATATATATATATATATATATATATATATATATATATATATATATATATATATATATATATATATATATATAATATCTATTTGTTCAACAATTTCCAGAAATTAAACTGTCAGAATTGCCACTTGTTTACAATTTTCTTTCTCATATGGAAAGATTAGATTCAGAGAATAGCGCATGGTTGTTAAAATTAATATTTTAATTCATATATTTACTGAACCTCTCAACCTTTAGTAGGATATTAGACAAGGTGAATTTTTAAGTAGTTTAACAGGTTTGAACTTAAAATTTTTCCTTTTAGAAAAATTGCTATACCAAGGTTAAGAACCCAGTCTGCTCTACTGCCCATCCATAGCTGGTGGAAGAATAGGGGTCTTCTGACATTTTTTTCCCCTCCAAGGATATTAGCACTAAAAGAAATTCAAATTGCAGGGTTCATTTTCATGATGACCATTATGGCACTACTCTATCAGCATTTATTTGGTTTGGTTTAATCAAGCACAAGGCCTCTTCCAAGCAATGGTTGTGTCAATACTACTATATGGATGCACCATATTGATGCTGACTAAGCATATCAAGAAAAAGTTAGACTGAAATGGCACAAGAATGCAACAAGCTATACAGAACAAATCCTGGAAGCAACATCCCACAAAACGGCAGCTGTATGACCACCTACCTCTCATTTCTAAAACCATCCAAATAATACTGACAAAACACGTGGGACACTGCTGGAGAAGTAAGGCTGAACTCATAAGTGAGGTTCTCCTGAGGATCCCTTCACACGGACATGCAAGTTTTGGACAACCAACTAGAATTTATCTATAAAAGCTCTGTACAGACACAGAATGTAGTCTAGATCTGCTGGAAGTGATGAATGATAGATGGATGGTGAGAGTCAAGGAAATCCATGGTAGCAGCATGACATAATGATAAAGAATCATAGTATTGGTCTGTGAGCTCTTTCACTCATGCTCTCAAGATTTGCTGTGAGGGTAGTTTAGTTAAGTAGAGCTTTACTCAAAGCATACTGCTCTGTAGAATATGCCAACTGTACATCAGCCAAGAGAAAAAGTATATGGTATGACTCAACCTAGGATTGAACCCCGATCTCCCACACCATTGGCAAACAGTCAACACATTAGGCCAATGGCCTGGTATGGGTCAAACAGAACTACTTAACCATTTACTTTAATAGAAACCATTTAACTGAGCAAATAATAATTAATGTTAGATACCGATACTTTAAACCATTCATATTTGTGCAAACCCCGATCTCCCACACCATTGGCAAACAGTCAACACATTAGGCCAATGGCCTGGTATGGGTCAAACTTAACCATTTACTTTAATAGAAACCATTTAACTGAGCAAATAACAATTAATGTTAGATACCAATACTTTAAACCATTCATATTTGTGCAAACAAATAAAACCTAGCTAATGTAAAGATTCTTTACAAATTATTTGTTCACAAATGTGCATACATAAACAAGATTCGGCATTGAATAGCCTTGATATGCTTAAAAATACAATCAACCATTTAACTGTACAAATAAGACTAATGGTGTTATGAAGCAATACTTGAAACCATTTAATTTGTCTAACATATGTCTTGGATATGATACTAAACTGCATGTATGGGTTAAGTAGAACTATTTAATCCTTTACCATAAAGGAAACCAAATAAATGAGAGCCATAACATTATTAATACTTAATTATTATAATATTCAATATTGCTCGCAACATTCTTGTGTAATTGCCGTACAAGCAATATTGAACAAGTCCTGGTGGCAACACCCCACAAGGCACCAACTATACAGCCACTTGCCTCCCATCATGAAAACTATCAAAGTTAGATAAACCAGACATGCAGGACACTGCTGGAGAAGCAGGGACGAGCTCATGAGTGATGTTCTCCTATGGACCCCCTCATATGGCCGAGCAAAAGCAGGACGACCAGCTCGAACCTACATACAGTAGCTCTGTGGGGATACAGGATGTGGCCCAGAGGACCTATCAGAAGCGATGAATGATAGGGAGGAGTGGCGAGAGAGGGTCAGGGATATCCGTGCTGGCAGCACGACATGATGATGAATCATATAACTCATTTGTTTACTAAGGCAAATATGAGAATCCAGCTGTATACCATTAAAACAGACTGGAAAGAGATTTGTTAAAAAAAAAAAGAAAGTATAACAATGTCATTTATGCAAGTGACTTTTCTTTTATTTATTTCCCTTTTTTCAAAATAAATGTGGTTTCTGAAAGTAAGGGCTGTATTTATTTTTAGGTGACACACACATACATGCAAGTTTGTTTGTAAATTAATAGCTGATTTTACATTTAAGTCTGAAATAAAATTGGCTATTATTTTCAAAATAACATTGTATATACATAAAGTTACTTATGTTTTAACCCTTTTTTAGCTGTGTTTAAAAATTTCAAAACAACTAAATGCTCTAACAAAATTGTGTGTGTGTGAGATATATGAGAGTATGTGTACAAATTTTTTTGTGGTTGCAGCTGTGAACCAAGAGACAGCAAGCTTCCTACAAGATCTTCTTTGGCTCTCTTGTTGGCTTCAGTTCTAATGTTATCTGAACACTCTAAATCTTAACTCAAATATTCAGTTCCTCCAATCTAACTCTTAGTATCTGCCCTAATATATCTATTAAGATCCTAATTTTCATGTTTGAGAAGTTTCTATGTTCTCAGTTAAGGTTTTAATATTTTCTTTTATAATTATTGTACTCTGTTTTTACATAACAGCCATCTCTTGGTTCTAGGAGGGATTTAGTGACTGCAAACTTCAATATTATCAACTCAAGACTCTTCCTAATATATATATATATATATATATATATATATATATATATATATAGTGCATACCTCAACATAGACAACGTAATCTACTTTGCAATGGAAATTTTTCTTCTTGCCTTTTGTGTATTATCCGAGATAAAGTTATGAGTGGACTAGAATGTAAGTAGATGAATGTTATGAGTATTATGAATTGGTATAGAACAGTCTTGAAAACAGCTATTCAAAAATCCTAAATTTTACCTTCTTTGCTAATTCCAATATATATATATATATAACCTCAATCATCATTTCTCTAGCCATGAGTATTTTAATCTTGAAATTTTATTTGTACTCTATTCTAGTTTTGAAATACTGCCCCCGACTTTTTTTTTTTGCTAAGCTAAGGAGTTAGCACCTGCTTTTCATTCTGTCCATTCTAATTCAAGCTCTTCTGGTATTTATAATATATATTGCCCATTCTAATTCTGTTAAAGATCTGAACTGTTTAAATGCTTTTACAGATAACTTGTTTATAGAGGTTAAAGTTAGTGTAGGATCAACCACACTTTTTTAGATGAGCTGATAACAAAAAATGGTGCCATAGATTCTCTTTTGTTTTTTTTTTTGTTTTTTTTGTTTTGTCTTTTTTTGTGGGGTTGGAGCATTTCTTCCTTTTTAAATTGGTTTTTCTACCTTCAAAGGGCAACAGACCAGTTTTTTGGAAGATACATTTCATGCCTTTCCCAATAGAACTCAGAAAACATAAACAGCCTGGTCAAGGTTTTAAACTCAGCTCACTAAGTCCATGTCTCTATAACTGCTACACCAGACATACCTCCATAATACTCTGTATGAGTACCAGTGGTATAGTGGCTATAATGGTTATTGTTGTAGGAAATGGACACAACACAAGTTCAAATCCTAGACAAGACTGATCGCATTTCACATAGCACTAATACCCTTGGGAAAGGTATGAATCCGATAATTCTCCCTCCAGCTATAGGTAAATAGTTGGACAGACTGGGTTCTTCAGCCTTGGTAAGGCAACTAGTCTAGGAGAAGGAAAACTCTGAATTCAAACCTGTCAAACTCCACTTAAAAATTGACCTTGTGTCATATCCTGCCCGAACGGAGGGGTTTGTAAATATGATAGTGGCTAACATATTAGACAGAAATAGTGTTGTTAGCAAACTCCAATCAAACCTTAATATTCATTTTCAGACTAATACCCTCGCAAAAGATATTAAACCACCTTATCTCCACCACTTATTGGCAAAACAGTACCACAACTGTTCTTCTATTAGGATAGCTTTGACACTAAATAATCCACAAAAGTTGATATAATATTGAACAAAAATCAAATGTGTCTGTGTTTCTCAGTCCAGATGTTTTGGTTGGTTGGTTGTGGGTAATTTAAGGCTAAATCCTGTTTATACTTATTAAACATCCAATTTGTAAATTAATACTTTGTTGATAACATTATTTTTAGATGAACCAGAACTTATTTGTTTTCACATAGTTAAATGGTTTCAAGTATAGCTACCTAGCACCATTAGTTTAATTTGTACAGTTAAATGGTTGATTGTATTTTAAAGCATATCAACCCTTGAAGGCTATTTAATACCAAAACCTGTTTATGCATTTTTTTATTCATAAACAAATTATCAGTAAAGAATCTTTATTTGTTTGCACACATTTGAATGGTTTCAAGTATTGGTATCTAACACTAATAGTTGTATTTGCACACAGTTAAATGGTTTCTTGTATAGTAAATAAGTTCTTTTTGACCCATAGATGAGACCCTAACAAGTAATACCACCCAGAGTGGATCTATAGAAATAGCAGTTCACCAAATCTCCAGATGTAGTTAGTATCATATCCAGAACTCTTATTGGTGGGGTCTTGCCTCTCTACATTGATACAGTCAGCATATTCTACAGCCCCAGTAACTGGAGTGTGTGTGTGTAATATATATATATATATATATATGTGCGTTTGTATGTATGAGAGAGAGAGATATGTATATTCACACATAATTTTACCTTAGTCCGATTCAAAATTAACAACAAAGATAATATCGCTATTGTTTAAGAGAATAAAAGGTATTTATTTATTAATAAATATATATATATATATATATATATATATATATATATATATATATATATATATATATATATGGTTGTATTTATCCAACTAATCCTAAGTTTTCTAATATGTTAATGTAAAGTCCACATGTGTAAATGTTAATTTCAGAAATTGTCCAGTTCTCTCAACATATCCTATTTGATATGCTTTAGACCTTCACTTTAAATACAATAAGGTGCTGTCCGAAGGAAATAGGTGCTTTGAAATTGTGCTGTGAGTTTTTATTTTCTCCTCCCAAAAATAAAAGGTATTAAAATCAGATTTTTTAACCTCTCTCTCTCTCTCTCTCTCTCTCTCTCTTTTTATATATATATATATATATATATATATATATATATAGTGTGTGTGTATATATATATATGTGTTTTGTTTTTTTATTCTTTTTTACTTATGCTGCTTATGTTAAAAACATTAATGTCCAGTAGAAATTTTTAGCTCATTATTTTCGTTGTATTGTCAATGTTATTAGGAATTTGTTACATTTCTTTCAAATATCTAGTCAGATTATATTTGTCTACTTAGCCTTTTTCTTTTTATTCTGACTTTCTTTTTAAAATATCAATAAGCTGAATATTTGCTAGTGTCCTGCATTCTAATCACCATGTTTACACTTGGAAGTTCCAAATGGTTATTACAACTTGTTGCTTGTTCATAATGATTGGGTTAACTCCAGGGTGGATTACCCAAACTTCTGTTAAATTTTTCACTTTAACAGGTGGTTAAAAGGTTGGTATATTATGCAATCATTATTTGAATCCTGCTGACTTGGGTTTTTTTTTTTAATCTTAACTGAATATAGGCAAATCTGCATCAGTGAAATAGTAAAGCTGTATTGAAATTATTCAGTTCCCAACACTTTTTTTCTTTTTTTTAATGATAATAATAATAAAAAGTGAATAATGGTTAATGGTGGTGTATATAATGCTAACAGGGAGAAGTGCTATTATGCATTTGAATAAGTAATGTCAGCTGCTCAAAACGAATGATTACCTTAAAAATGTAGTTATTATGCTAATGGTTCGGAAGTGGTTGGATCATGATTACAGAACAACGTCACTTATAGGTAATCTTGTTCTAAAATTTCTTAATAGCTAGTTAATGGTTAATATATTAATGTGTGTATACATGTGTATATTTTATATGTACATTCTATGTATGAGTATTGATAAATATATGCATAATATATATCTACAACCAAACGAAGACAAATGGAGGAAAGTTGCCTTTGAAGCCAGTTGACTATTGAAATTATTCTGTTCAAGCAGGCAATCTACAAGACAGGATGTTATGTAAACAAGTGTAGTCATTGGGAACCTACTTGTTTGGCTTATGACAGCTTGCTTTTTAAATAAACTCAACTCATCAAGTCATCTTGTTACATCAGTACTTTTGGGGGGCACTTTTCCTTGGTGCAATGGCTACCAAGTTGCCCTCACAAACTTGTTTGATTCTCACTAGGTGCCCCATGCTTCTGGACTTGTGCTAAGCTGAGCTTAGTAAATGACAATAGGATCTTAAAATCTCTTGTTCTATAAGCTTATTCTGAATTTCTCTATACTTTTATCATATTTAGGTTAAACGGGGACTAAATCGACTCGTTCTCTGGAAATTGAGTCAAGACAGTCTTTCATTTCGTATTTCAAAATCATAGAATTTTGAGGCACAATTTACGTTCAAATGATGTAAGTTAAATGTTATACACAAAATGTTGTCATATCTCAACAACAGTAGTTTTGAAACTGATCCGGAAATTACTGTGAATCTGTAACGTCAACTTTAAGGATCTGTAGATACAGCAAGGGTTCCTTAAGACTTTATATTGTCCAACTTGCAATCAAACTGCAAATTCGTATTTCTAGTTACTTGTGAACACATGAAAATTCAATTTAAGCGGCAATCATTCCCAAAATGTTGACTTAGCATGGGGCCTAAGTATCCATTGTCTTAAAAGGCAACCAGTTGCTGCTACTTTTTACTACATAATTTTCAGCACTTACCAAATGACTAAATACATTTATAAACTTGAGCAAAGTGAGTTGCGTGTATCTTTATCGAAAATATCACCAAGAATCGACAATTTTTGCCAACAAAGACAAGCGCATCCCTTTAACTAAATATCATTACTCAGTACAAATAGATCTTATTTTCATTAAATGTTTTGATAAGCTTCATTTTTATTTATGAGGGTTCACGAGATTTCATTTTCTTTTCTATAAGGGCCCAAGAGATAACCCCTGAAATAGAAAGGGGTCCCGGTTTACAAAAGTTTGAAAAAACACTGCTCTTTTATAAATCTTCCCTTATTTAGTGACAACTCAAATGTCTCAAGTTAATCTGAAAGCACTGGTTACTACCAGGTTATCAAAGTTAAGTAGTTATGAGCCTGGTCAGTATTTAGAAGTGTGACTACTTAATAGTAGATTCTAAATATTCAGTCTTGTTCATTAAAGTGAAGTAAATAATAATTCGAAGGCATGAAGGAATGTCTTCGTATTATACTTAGTTTTTAAATATATATAGACCAATTTGTTGTTGTATATAATTCATTTTCGGATGAATTCCCAAGAGAAAGGTATGAACCCTATTATATCTTTAGCTATGGGTTAAATAATGCCACTACTGTTCTTCTATAAGGACGGCTTTCGCATTAAATGACCCACGAAATTTGGTTTGGTTTCTTAGTTCAATAGCATAGTCTTTTGGAGTACTCGTAGCGCAGTGGCTAGAGTGCTGAAGTTCAACAACGTAGTAAGTTCAAACTCTTGTCTTGACATTGCATTTTCTTTTGGATTAATAAGAATGAACCCTCCTATTTTCCTTTTCTACGAGTTTCATTGGCCTTGTGGGTAGTGTTTGCCAAAGGTCCGGGAGACCTGGGTTCAATTCCAGGTAGCGTCATACCAAAGACTTTACAAATGGTACTTGATACCTCCTGGCTTAACACTCAGCTATATAAGGTACGCATCAAGGGTAAAGTGGAGCAATCCAGGGAAAGGAGTAGCACCCTTCCGTACACCTTGGTGTAGTAGCTATTGAAAAGGGACCCTTAGAGTCGCCCTCGACTACGGTCGCCAACTTTACTTTACTTACGAGTTAAATAGAATCACTGCCGTTCTTTTACTAAGATAGCTTTGGCATTAAATAATCTACGAAGGTTGATATGCCATTAAACAAAGAAACCAAGCCGAAACGTTTTGTTATAAAGAAAACAAATGAAATCGCTCAAAATTAATTTCGAATGTAGATTGTCTTAATCTACATTCGAAATTAATTTTGAGCGATTTCATTTGTTTTTAACAAAATCCTTTTCTACTTCTAAATAAGCTTAAAAATATTTTACCTTTCTACGCCTATTTCGAGATTGAAGGTACCAATCAAGATTAACAGCTTTCTATAGATACATTGTAAAACTATCCATTTTTTTGGCGGTGGGGTATGTGAATGGCCGAATGGATTTTTTATGTTCAAAACGGAATCTGAACTAAGTTCAAATGCTTGTTGGGATAGCCTACATTCACTTTGCATTTGACCCTTAGAAAAAGCATAAATTCAATATTTTTTCTTTACCTCAACTTCCAGTAATGACTGAATAGAAGATCAAGTGAAACACTAATTTTGTTAAGCTCGCTAGCAAGATGGATTGACTTATTAAATACATTTTAGATGTCCCTAACTGGAGCGGACCAGTTCGAGTTTTCATTCAAAGAATTTTTGTACAACAAGAGTCACTCTACTGGACATGATATTAATTTTAGAAAAAATTCCAAGTAGATATCTAATATTTGTAAAATTTCAATATACTGGGTACTGACTAGCATAAAGTGCCAGGTCTCTTCAAGGGGCCTGGCACCCTGTAATCTATACTAATCAACTTCCAAAATTCTTTAATCTATGCTAATCAGCTTCCTCTTATCTGTAAACTAAGCATTACCATGATTGTTTTTGCAAGAGATTGCAGTGTTTTTTTATTTTATTTATTTATTTATTTATTTTTTCTATCATTATAGTTTAGATTTTTCTCCAAAACTGATTGCTCTTTTACCCATAACAGGGAGAAAAGAATCTATGCCTTTCTAGGGATATTAGTTTGAAGTGAATGCCGTCACCTTTAGCCAGACTACGAAGTTTGCATTTTGATTTTTTTTTTCCCCCCCCATTTTCTGATACCCTATAGTTACCTACATATCCATATCAGTACTAAGTTACTATTGGAATATATTGTTAGATATATTAGTAATCATATTAACACTAATAGTAACGATACCAAATAAATTTGATTTTTTTTTTTTTTTTTTTTTTTTCAGCAAGAAGTTCGTATCAATTCATACAAAATGATATATTTGAATTAATTCAACAAAACAAAAATGTCTCGGTCTCTAAAATTAATTTGACAAAATTAAGAATCTCGATTTAAGATGAGTTTTAGAGATATTCAAAAAAGTTCACATTAAAGTTTGGACAGTTGGTTAGTTCAATATTTATAACAGGAAAAATTGAAGAAAAATTAGAAATTAAATCAATATTCCACATTTTTCTTTTTTATTTCTTTTTAAATGTTGAAAAAGTAATGAGATTTCAGCTTAATTATTTTTCTTTCTCCTGTCCAAGGTTTTAAATTTGTTTTTGGTTTGTTTGGTTTTTTTTTTTGGTTTTTCTTTTTGGTTTTTTTCATATAGATTTTTTTTTTTTAAATCTGATCATGTTTTTCATTCAGAAAAATTTGTTCTATTTCTCTAAATCAGTTTTTCTCTTGTTTCAAAATTTTTAAAATTCCTGTTATTTTTTAAAATCCTTCCTAATTTGCATAGGCAAGAAAAGGACAATTTTGTTGACTATTCTCAAATTGTCGATGTCTTTAAGAAAGAAAGAAAAAATTGTATTGTATGAGTATCAATCTTATCTGAAAATCTTTATCTGTGGTCATTTTGATTTGATATTTTTTTATTTTATTTCAGTTATATTAATTTTCAGTCATTTTTTCCCTGTTTAATCATTTTCCTCTTTTCTGGTGTTTCCAGATATTTTTCTATACCGTGCAAATATATTTAGGATATTTTTTGTTCTCTTGTAATATTTTACCTTTCATTTTTTTTTTTTGTATTTGACTCGAATTTTTCTATTCGGTTTTCACTATTCTCTCCTGCTCTGAGACTCACATTTTTTAAAATCTATCTCGTGTGTCTGTTTTATTTATATATATATATATATCATCTTTCTTTTCCTTTCTAGTATTTCTCTTCACATTCTCTGCGTTACCTTTTCTCTTTTTGCTCTACCTTTTCTTTCTCTCTCACTCTCTACCTTTTCTCTCTCTCTCTCACTCTCTACCTTTTCTCTCTCTCTCTCACTCTCTACCTTTTCTCTCTCTCTCTCACTCTCTACCTTTTCTCTCTCTCTCTCACTCTCTACCTTTTCTCTCTCTCTCTCACTCTCTACCTTTTCTCTCTCTCTCTCACTCTCTACCTTTTCTCTCTCTCTCTCTCACTCTCTACCTTTTCTCTCTCTCTCTCTCTCACTCTCTACCTTTTCTCTCTCTCTCTCACTCTCTACCTTTTCTCTCTCTCTCTCACTCTCTACCTTTTCTCTCTCTCTCTCACTCTCTACCTTTTCTCTCTCTCTCTCACTCTCTACCTTTTCTCTCTCTCTCTCACTCTCTACCTTTTCTCTCTCTCTCTCACTCTCTACCTTTTCTCTCTCTCTCTCACTCTCTACCTTTTCTCTCTCACTCTCTACCTTTTCTCTCTCACTCTCTACCTTTTCTCTCTCACTCTCTACCTTTTCTCTCTCACTCTCTACCTTCTCTCTCTCACTCTCTACCTTCTCTCTCTCTCTCTCTCTCTCACTCTCTACCTTTTCTCTCTCTCTCTCACTCTCTACCTTTTCTCTCTCTCTCTCTCACTCTCTACCTTTTCTCTCTCTCTCTCTCACTCTCTACCTTTTCTCTCTCTCTCTCTCACTCTCTACCTTTTCTCTCTCTCTCTCTCACTCTCTACCTTTTCTCTCTCTCTCTCACTCTCTCTCACTCTCTACCTTTTCTCTCTCTCTCTCTCTCACTCTCTCTCACTCTCTACCTTTTCTCACTCTCTCTCACTCTCTACCTTTTCTCTTTCACTCTCTCTCACTCTCTACCTTTTCTCTCTTTCTCTCACTCTCTCTCACTCTCTACCTTTTCTCTCTCTCTCTCTCTCTTGCTCTACCGTCTCTCTCTCTCTCTCTCTCTCTCTCATGCTTGCTGTACCCTCTCTCTCTCACACTTGTTGTACCCTCTCTCTCTCTCTCTCTCTCTCTCTTTCTCGCTTGTTCTTTCTCTCTCTCTCTCTCTCGTTCTACCTTTCGCTCTCTCTGTCTCTCTGTCTCTCTTTCTCTCTCTCTCTCTCTCTCTCTCTCTCTCTCGTTCTACCTTTCGCTCTCTCTCTCTCTCTCTCTCTCTCTCTCTCTCTCTCGTTCTACCTTTCGCTCTCTCTCTCTCTCTCTCTCGTTCTACCTTTCGCTCTCTCTCTCTCTCTCTCGTTCTACCTTTCGCTCTATCTCTCTCGTTCTACCTTTCGCTCTCTCTCTCTCGCTCTCTCTCTCTCTTGTTCTACCTTTCGCTCTCTCTCTCTCTCTCTCTCTCTCTCTCTCTCTTGTTCTACCTTTCGCTCTCTCTCTCTCTCTCTCTCTTGTTCTACCTTTCGCTCTCTCTCTCTCTCTCTCTCTTGTTCTACCTTTCGCTCTCTCTCTCTCTCTCTCTCTTGTTCTACCTTTCTCTCTCTCTCTCTCTCTCTCTTGTTCTACCTTTCTCTCTATCTCTCTCTCTCTCTCTCTCTCTCTCTCGTTCTACCTTTTTTCTCTCTCTCTCTCGTTCTACCTTTTTTCTCTCTCTCTCTCGTTCTACCTTTTTTCTCTCTTTCTCGTTCTACCTTTTTTTTCTCTCTCTCTCGTTCTACCTTTTTTTTCTCTCTCTCTCGTTCTACCTTTTTTTTCTCTCTCTCTCTCGTTCTACCTTTTTTTTCTCTCTCTCTCTCGTTCTACCTTTTTTTTCTCTCTCTCTCTCGTTCTACCTTTTTTTTCTCTCTCTCTCTCGTTCTACCTTTTTTTTCTCTCTCTCTCTCTCGTTCTACCTTTTTTTTCTCTCTCTCTCTCGTTCTACCTTTTTTTTCTCTCTCTCTCTCGTTCTACCTTTTTTTTCTCTCTCGTTCTACCTTTTTTTTCTCTCTCGTTCTACCTTTTTTTTCTCTCTCGTTCTACCTTTTTTTTCTCTCTCGTTCTACCTTTTCTCTTTCTTTCGACCTTCTCTCTCTCTCTCTCTTTCTTTCTCTCTCTCTTTCGACCTTTTCTCTCTCTCTCTCTCTCTTTCGACCTTTTCTCTCTCTCTCTCTCTCTTTCGACCTTTTCTCTCTCTCTTTCGACCTTTTCTCTCTCTCTCTCTCTCTCTCTCTCTCTTTCTTTCGACCTTTTCTCTCTCTCTCTCTCTCTTTCTTTCGACCTTTTCTCTCTCTCTCTCTCTCTCTCTCTTTCTTTCGACCTTTTCTCTCTCTCTCTCTCTCTCTCTCTCTCTCTCTCTCTTTCTTTCGACCTTTTCTCTCTCTCTCTCTCTCTCTCTCTCTCTCTCTCTCTTTCTTTCGACCTTCTCTCTCTCTCTCTCTCTCTCTCTCTCTCTTTCGACCTTTTCTCTCTTTCTTTCGACCTTCTCTCTCTCTCTCTCTCTTTCTTTCGACCTTTTCTCTCTCTCTTTCTTTCGACCTTTTCTCTCTCTCTTTCTTTCGACCTTTTCTCTCTCTCTTTCTTTCGACCTTTTCTCTCTCTCTCTCTCTTTCTTTCGACCTTTTCTCTCTCTCTCTCTCTCTCTCTTTCTTTCGACCTTTTCTCTCTCTCTCTCTCTCTTTCTTTCGACCTTTTCTCTCTCTCTCTCTCTCTTTCTTTCGACCTTTTCTCTCTCTCTCTCTCTCTTTCTTTCGACCTTTTCTCTCTCTCTCTCTCTCTCGCTTGTTCTACCTTCTCTCTCTCTCTCTCTCTCTCGCTTGTTCTACCTTTTCTCTCTCTCTCTCTCTCTTGCTTGTTCTACCTTTTCTCTCTCTCTCTCTCTCTCTTGCTTGTTCTACCTTTTCTCTCTCTCTCGCGCTACCTTTTCTCTCTCTCTCGCTTGTTCTACCTTTTCTCTCTCTCTCGCTTGTTCTACCTTTTCTCTCTCTCTCGCTTGTTCTACCTTTCTCTCTCTCTCTCTCTCTCTCTCTCGTTCTACTCTTTTTTCTCTCCCCCCTCTCTTTTTTCTCTCCACAGTTTTTTCTTTTTTTCTTTTAAATTAAAGAGAAAAATAAGTATGGGTTGGTAAATGCTTGCACTTTTTTCTTACAGCATTTCCTCCCCTCACCGTTTTTCTTTCTTCCTTTTTCCTTGACTGTCACCAAGGCAACCTCTAACCAGCTACAACTGATAAAAGATGATAAGGAAAACGGTCATGATTATTTCTTCTGGACTAGGCATTGTGGGTAGAGTTATGTGTCAGATCCACGGTGGTAGTGTCGCTAGTAAAGGCTGAGAGTTTTCTTACTGTTCTCTCCCCCTCCCCTTTGTTATTCCTTTTCACACTATCCTTCTAATACTGCCTTTCAGTGCATACACCACCCCTACCCCAATCCTTTACCTGGCACCTGGTCCAGTTTGCAGTTGTTAGCTTTTGTGATTTCACCCCCTCTCTTCCTCCTCCTTCACCTCCCTATGTTGCAGTGTCTATATCTCCTCTAGGTTTTGTTCTTTCTTTTCCTTATGACCACGCCTTCATCAACACCCACGGATACACTCTCCACGGATTTTACTCTCCGATAACTTTTTTTTCTTTATCTTATGCTTTTTCTCTTTTGCTCACTTACCGTCATTCTCTCCTTTTTCTACTCTGTCAAATATCATTCACTCTTTCCGTTATTTACTCATCTATCTCTCTATCTCTCTTATTGTTCCCTCTCTTTACTCGTTATTTTGGTTAACTGACCCCACCCTACACAGCGTTTTCTTAATTTTTTCACTCTTTCGTTTTCTTATCCGTATTCGTCATTTTTTTCTTTCTTTTTCCGGGGGAGGGTTCTTTCGATATCATTTTCTTTTTAGGTTCTTGGGAGGTCTCCTCAACATTATCGGGACATATACTCGGAGATACAGTTAAATATTTCCCTTGATCACCACCGATTGTATATTCTAATGTTGTCTATTTGTATAATGTATGATGTCTTTGCTAATGATAAACAAACAGAAAAGTTAATGCAGAAATTAACACAAAATACACTTGACGCCTATCTTTATAACCAATAGATTTGTCTTTATACCATATCTGTCGGTATGTAAGTATTAATGAGTTTATTTCTGTATTCGACAATGGGAATACCTTAAGGACTGTTTAAACAAATAGCATTTTATGCATATGTATGTAAATAAAGTTGATCCGTGCTTATGTACTCGCATGCTTGAATAAAAAAAGTGTAATAATCTTTTAATTCATCGTACCCGAAGAGCGATTTAAAGCTGCAATATAAATGTAGTTTATTTAGTTTGAAATAATTGTCGTGATAAATAATTTCCTATCATCAAGTTTTGGTCTTTGTCCGATATTAATATTACATATGACCTGCTTGATTGCGAAAATAGTTTTCGGCGATGAAACAAGTTTTGATTGCAGATTCTTTTTCTAAAGAAAGCAGAGGTTGACAAAACCTTGCTAATCTTCATTATTTAGCCTTGTGTCAAATTATGACAAGCGTCGCAATTATGACTGTATCAAATCGGATGACATTTAAAGAATATGGGACCGTATCATATATAAAGTACTAAATTGTTTTACGACTCAATGCCCATTCTTGTTAATGTATTTCATTGGGTGAACTTTAATCACATTGAAAATTACTCGGTGAAAATTTCAGATCGAAATTCATGCTTCTGCATGAATCAAAGCAGACAGAGGCAAGAAATACTATTGACGATTAAGCAGCAAAAATGGAAGTGAACAGTACATATAATTAATGTCAAAAGGAAATATAACTGATAATAAAAATAAAAATTAGTAGAACAGTGCCCAAGTAATAACAAGTGTAATAGGAAAATAATTTTCCGAAAATGGAGATGAGATTGTGGTGTTTCTTAGTTAGACATAGCAAAGGCTAACACAACCAAAGTTGTCATAAAAAAGAATAAAGAAATACTTTTGCCAAGAAGACTCAAACGTGTGTGTGTGTATATATATATATATATATATATATATATATATATATATATATATATATATATATATGAAGCAATGTCGATAATTCTAGGTTATTTCATTAATCTTGGTATCAGTTACCTTTCATGGCAACTACCCAGACCATTATTCCATCGCAGAGAGTAAATTGCGCAGTCACCTTGTCGAGACTCGAATACCTTTTTGTCTCAGGAATTTAGTTTTTCCTTCGGGGCTGTTCTTCTGTTTAAAAGTTTTAAAATATGACGTACTGGGTATGACAGTAAACTGCATCTGATGATGAGTAACGCGGATTCAGTGGTAGTGGCTGTTAGGTTCCCCTCAAGGATTCAAATCTATGGGTAAGTCATTTGAGTATTTTTATTATTATAAGCAACAACAACAACAAAACTGCTGAGTGCATATCTTTTCACTGGATGGTACACTTGATAGATAGAATTAATGTTAAACTGCTTAAAGTATTGCTGTTTAACGGAGTGCAGACAAATGATTAATATCAGACAGAATTATTAGTGTTAAATAGAAATACTTGAAACCATTTAACAGCCTGCAAACGAATGAGCTTCGGCTTGTTTAAAAATATAACCTTATAAATTGTGTGTATACGTGTATAAACATTATTTGGTGTTTATTCATAAGAGCTGATATGCCACAAAATACAACCAAACATTGAAGCTATTTTTAAGCGAGAAAGAGCTCATTTGTTTGTACAAAGTTAAATAAAATTACGTTCAAACTATTCGCTCACAACTATATGTACAAGCAAGATTTGGAATAAAATAACCATTAAGAATTGATATGCCATTAAATACTACTAAACCAAATTAAAGTATGCGGAGAATCAAATTAACATAAATATATTTTTCATTATTTCCCGATCGCTCGGTGCCATAGTTGATGATATTCTTTTTAAGTACACTGATAGTATTATTTGTAGAAATATTATATTGATTGATTGCCGTATGTTGACGTTCTGAGTAGTTGCAATGAAAAACAACTGAAATTAAGATGAAATACAAGACAAAAATTGATAATGGCTGACAATGCTTCTACTTCATTTAATAAAAATTCAAGATAATGTTATTACTAATGGTTGTATAATGACTGCCTGAGAAGTTGTGATGAAATATAATTGAAATTAAGATGAACAAAATACTAGTAAAAAGAAAAAAGCTTAATTTTTGTTGGTTTCATTTTTAGTCCGTCAGTTTAAAAATGAAATACAAAAATCGAAAATAATTTAAGTGAAAAGCGGTATTTCGTTTCAGATAATCAAAAAAGAAAATTTCTAAAACAATAATTAAAAATTTAAGTTTATTTTTTTATTTGCAAACACTGTTTAAAAAGATAAAATTATCCATTCCTTGCAAGGAGGCACCATATATGTCTATCATATGCAACAAATGTCAATTGACCTTATGAAATAAAATAGTATCACATTTAAATTTATGCAATCTCCTGCAGAAATTGACAGACGCAAGCTACGCAGATGATCTAATACTTATTGCAAATACCCCTGCCCTAGTTGAATCCCAACTCCATTGCATGGAGCAAGCAGCAGAAAGCATTGAACCCTACATAAACCCAAATAGAATAGTTCATATGTTTTTAAACAAAAAGCCATACCCACTTTAAATGGCAAATTACTGAAATTAGTAGACACGCTCATATATCTAGGCAGCTACATCTCATCTACTGAAATCGATGTCAGCATATACATAAGGAAGGTGGGGATTGTTATTGACAAGTAATTGATCATATGAAAATCTGATAAAATAAAACGGGATTTCTTGCAATCTGTAGCTGTGTGTGTATATATATATATATATATATATATATATATATATATTTACCCAACCGCTCCCCCATGAGTAAGATGCGACACAAGGTCAATATTTAAGTGGTGTTTAACTGATTTAAATTCAATTTTCCTTCTATTAGACCGGTCGCCATACCAAGATTAAAAAGCCCAGTCGCCCTACTATCGACCCATGACTGTGGGGAGAATAGTTGGATGCATACCTTAGCGCTATGTGCAATGCAAACAACTTCGTCCAAGATTTGAACTCGGGTCGCCGAGCCCATTTCCTCCGATAATATCTATCACACCAGGAGCGCCTCCACTGTACGACCTTGACTCTAACAAAATGCATCGAGTGAAAGCTAGTCGAGAACAAACACGAGAATGCTAAGAGCTGTTTTTGAGCAAATCCTGGAAGCAAAACTGCTGTTGTACGGCCACTTACTTCCCATCGCAAAAAAACCATCCAAGTAAAACGAACAAGATATCCTAGATTAAACTGGAGAAGTAAAAACTAACTCATAAGCAACATCATGATTGTTTAAAAATAGAAAAAAAGCACTATTTATTTCTTTGTTTTTTGCTTTCTATATATTTTTATTTTACTTTTTTTTTTTTTTTTTTCCAGTAATGAAAATGGGGAAAGGATTTGTAACAAGCAAACCTACTAGTTAATGTATCTTAACAAATGTTATAGCCAACTTAATACGTAGCGGTATCTCATATCAAATGATATATCTTTAAGAGGCAAATGTTAACTTGTCTCACATGGGACAGTGTAACTTGCGTAATGCGTCTAAGGTTATACTATTTCCTACAAAGAAATTCTACTCTCTCATCCTGTCACCTAAGCAATCACTTTCGCAGTCGTGTTGTTACTATTGTTTTGAAGTGACCGATAAAAAGGTTACCACTGCGCTAACTCTGGCAGTAGAATCATGGCATGATACAAACAAAATGTTATTAAAGAATATCCTCCCTCTAAAGGACACTTGCCATATCTATTACATACACATTAAATAGTGTATGTGTGAATAATTGTACGTATGTTGGGATTGTTTCATTATTTTATTTTTAATCTTATAATATTCACAGTTGAATCAGTACAAAAAACATGGTCCTCTTTAATACAAGTGAATATATTTTTGCCCAGAAAGAAAACAAAAACCGTTCTGTAGGCAAGACTTAGAATGTGCCAACTGCATCCTTGGCAGGGGACTAGGAAATCCCCTTCCAAAAAGGAGTCTTGTGTCTTGCACTAACATGCATACAGGGGTGTGGCTCCAGTTCTGTACATCTAGGGAATGTAGAGTACCTTTTCATTGCCATTACTCCCAGGTCCACCCTGACTTAGAATGTTAGTACTTATTAGGGTTCTACTCTACGTCAAATAGATCTGTTTTAAAATAATTTGAAATACTTGATTCAATATAATTGCAAATTATTTATATTGGAAATATTTACTTGAAGCTATATTTGTTTACAAAGAGTTCAAGTTACATGAAATTAAATGTGCAAATTATTTGTATTTTGTAGGGATAATTAAAACCATATAACTGTGTGCAAACAAATTATCAGTAATTGAATGTAATAATTTGAAACTTTATAAATTATAAGTTTAACACCACTTGATACAATATTACTGTGCAAGCATGTTATAAATATTACTAATTCTTGCGAGTTTTTCACACCGGCGTTAGCAGATAGTCTTTCACTGGAGTTTGTGACAGCAAGTCACCAGGACTCTTCTCGGTATTCTAGCCCATCTTAAGTGTTGTAGTTTGGATGGTCTCAGCTTGTCCTCCTGTCTCCAACTCTTCCACTCTCTTTACCTAGTTTTTGGGATCGTTCTAAGCGCACTAATTATGATTGGTATCGTCGTCACTGTTTTAGTTCTCAAGCAATATTTTAGTACTTTTCTCTTTTTCGTTTTCTTTGATTTGCATTTAGTGGTCCGCTGGGACGGAAAAGTCCTTTATTCGGCGCAACTCTTTCTTGTTAATTATCACTAGGTCTGGTCTTCTAGCTGATGATCTGTTTGTATTTTGAAATCCCAGAAATTTTTGTCTCTCATTTTCCAGGTTTGATCCAGGTTTGTGCATATACCATTTGGCAGTATTGTTAGATTTCCATACACAATTTACAGCGAATTACCTTGAACTCATTTTTCACTAGTTTGCTGTATTCGCTTATGTGATCAATCGTTTCTTCTCTATCAACACATAATATACATTTGCTATTTAGTTGTCTCTTATCTATTTTCTTTCTTTTTCTTATACTCCTTGCGAGTTTTTCATGCTAGCCTTTGCCAGTGGTCTTTCACTGGTGTCTAAGTGACAGCAAGTCTCCTAAGATTTCCGGGACTCTCCTCAGTATTCTAAGAAATGACACGATTAAAAAAAGATTACACTGGAACGTTAATAAGTCATGATTGTAATTAAAAATTTACAAATGAAAACAAATTTAGGCTTTAAGTGATTCACAAGAGTTTGATATGCCGTTAAGTGATAAACTAAACACGGATACATCAACAAATAAGACTTTTTTTTTCTTTTTTTTTGGCTTGATTTATATAAATTTTTACAAGTTCAATTTTTAGCTTTAAGTTTTCATTGATTTCTGGTGATGGTGTGCAGGATAAGGGGACTATGATCAAACCCACCGTTGAAAAATAAAAAATTAAAAAAAAGAAAAAAAAAATCAAATCTCAATGTATGTCCCTTAATTTGTCTGGATTTCTAAAACAAAGTATCGTTACTATTATACATTGATTCGTGCGGGAATACTTTCGCATCTGTTATATATTTGAATTTTTATTGCATAAATACCGCTATAATCTCTAGTCATCTCCGGGTACCTATCTGGCCCAATCAACTGGATCTGCAAAAGACACTGATTGCATCCCTGCAGAAGAGTAAGACTCCCCCTCCTGGACAATCTGATGGTGGGGCACCAGTAATACTTGAGCGTTGGGAAATGCTGAGTACCCCTTCATTGCCATCGCTCCCAAGTCCATTCTGGCCCGGAACAGTAGCACCTGATAGGGTCCTATCTATGGGTTAAATAGAACTCTGAATTGTTTAAAACTTATCAAAAAGACTTAATCCGGCGTTAAATGACCCGAAAAAGGTTGATACGCCGTAAAACAACTAACAAACCAACCAATCCAGGCTCCCGTCACATTCTTCAATCTTCTTAGGGTGTCGAATGTTACCCTTTATTTGATCCACATAGATATCTTTTTCCCATGCCTTTTACTTCCATATACTAAGTTCTTCTTCAGGAATTCTAGAACACGTAGGGTTCATTTCAAATGTCTATTTGCCTTTCTACTTGGGGAAACTAGCCCGAACAAATCGTTGTACAATTCTTTTTTACTTGGAGAGGAAATAAGTTGTGCTTAACAATTTTCTCTGCCCAAATATACAAACCTAGTATCTTGCTTAGTGACTTTATATTTTATGGGGTCAGCTAAGTATAATGGTCAATGTCCTTTTTTTTTTTTTTTTGTCACAAAACCTCCTAGAAACGCAGAAAAGTTTCAATGTGATTTGTTTGTCATTGAATTCTTGTTCAACTCAAGATGAAATTATAAGCTTGGTTTTTGTTTTAATCTACAAAATAGTAATTATAACGTTATATATATATGAGAGAGAGGGGGAGGATATCAACAAGTCTGCAGCCTGACACGTAGTTACTAAGTGAATTTTGCTATGAAACTTTCACTTCATAATCTTTCATCAACGTGATTAATATTAACTAATAAATGATTTATAGATAAGATTAAAAGCAGATATTCCTCGGATCCAATAATAGATTTTTTTAATCATTAATCTAAGGTTTATTGATATATACTTTCCATAGTATTTATCACTTTTCATAGTTTCAAAAATATCTGTCTACACATTATTTCAATTGATTATTACAAAGAATACAGGGCCATTGGCCTAATGAGTAGAGTGCTTGCCAATGGTTCGGGAGACCGTGGTTCAATCCCAGGTCGAGTCTTACCAAAGACTCAAAAAATGGTACTTGATTCCGCCTTGCTTAACACTCAGCATTATAAGGTAAGGATCATGGGTAAAGTGGAGCAATCGAGGGAATGGCGTAGCACCTTCCCTTACACCTCGGTGTAGTAGCTATTGAAAAGGGAGCCTTTGGATCACTCTCGACTAAGCTCGCCAAATTTACTTTTGTTCTTACAAAGAACATTTGCTTAGTAGAAAACAGAACTGTTGAATGTTTGGTTAAATAGGACTCCAGCTAATTTCTTTGTGTGTGTGTGTGGGGGGGGTTCTTGAACTTGTATAAACTTAACTTAATAGACTTTTTAAAAATGTCGTCATATATACAAACGATTTATTGTGAATTTAATTACCACGACCAGAAAATCCTGCGAAAACTTACAAACGAGATACAGAAACACTGGACAGCTGTTTTGACCTTAATAGGTTTCATCAGCAGTGTTTACCGTGATCTTCACCACTGGAGACCGAACCAGTGACCACAGATTACAGAGCCGAAACTCTACCACTGAGCCATCAATCCATATTACACAAGTGACGCCAAATCAACTAGTCATTGATGTTATGTTTATTGGTAAATATAGAAAAAGAATGCATTCGGTACACACATACTTAAATCCTGTTTGGGTGTCAGTGTGTTTACAAGCTGGTATTACAGATCAATTATCACTGAGCGAAGAGTTCGAGCCTAACTAGGTGTCCATACTTTTTGGCTTTGCGTTAAATCAAATCATGCTTAGTTTTATCTATTTTAAGGTGTCTCGCGTACTTTAATGGCTAGCGAGTTGGACTAACAGAGCATTAATCATGAGTTCAAATCTCATTGGGTGCTTTATAATGATACGAATAAAAAAAGATTAGCCTTACCCCCCAAATAAGTAAAGGTTTGTAAATTACTACTTACTAATGAAAAAATTTAAGACCATGGTCAGCAAACAAGAGTAAGCTCTGTGTCGACCCATTGGCATAGTTGGTAGTGCTCACTAATGGTCCAGGAGACCGGGGTTCAATGCCAGGTCGAGTCATACCAAAGACTTAAAAAATGGTACCCGATGCCTCCTTGCTTAACACTCAGTATTGTAAGGTACGGATCAAGGGTAAGTAGAGCAATCTAGGGAAAGGAGAAGCGCCCTCCCCGACACCTCGGTGTAATAGCTATTGAAAAGTGAGCCTTCGGGTCGCCCAACTTAATCACTTATAAAACATTTTTCCGGTATCAAAAGGTTTGTATATGGTTTGGTTGTGTTTTATGGCATATCAACTCTTGTGGGTTATTTAGTAAAAGGTTTGGAGCAGAAATGGGGGGAATTTTTTTTCATATCTGAAGGTCATATTGAAAAATAAGGATACAGTCGATTTTTTTTTCCTTAAATAAAATTTAAACTTTAAACTTTTTTGTTAACGAACTTCTAATCTAATAAAAAATATTACTACTTGAGAAAGTAAAAAATTTTACCAACATTTTAATGACTTTTCTGAGATTGCTTTTACCATACAACATTGACATCATGTTAAAAAGAGGTACTCGATTTTAATTAATCTCTTGACAAGGTTGCGTAAGACCGTATTTAATGATTTTAAAATTCTCATCCAGCCTTAAGGCCGCAAGTTCGCAACACCTGGCTCGAATCGTGTTGTTACAAAATCTTCTATTACAAAGTAGTAAGACTATATCAAAAGAAATATTTATAAGCCAAACAATAAGAAACTAAGATACGCTAAGATATTAAAATTCTAACGGAATATTACGCGATTAAAACGGGTATTATTAGGTATTATTCATGATTAGACCCAACAGCATTAAAACTGTAAACAAAATTATGAATATGCAACAGTCCAAAAATAAGTACACTCCTTATATTTTGAAATTTTTATTTTTTCGCTTCAATTTGGTTACAGAACTTCATTATTGTAACCTTTGTCAATGTATAGTTCAACCTTTTCTGATTATGTAATGTTCCTTTAGGAATGATAAAATATTGGTATCTTTTGGTTAACAAGAAAATTAATTTTTTCATCAGAAATATTTAGAAGTGTACTCGCTTATCTCTCCCCCTTTTCCTTTCTCTCTCATAAAAAAAAACTTTTGGTGCACTAAGTAGTAAATAAAGTTGGCGACCTTAGTCGAGGGTGACACAAAGGCTCCCGTTACAATAGCTACTACACCGAGGTGTAAGGGAGAGCGCTACTCCTTTCTTGGATTGCTCCACTTTACCCTTGATGCTTACCTTATAATGCTAAGTGTTAAGCAAGGTGGCATCAAGTACCATTTTTTTTTTTTTTTTTTTTTTTTTTTCATAGTCTTTGGTATGACTCGACCCGGGATTGAACCCTGGTCTCCCGGACCTTTGGCGAACACTCGACTCATTAGACCAATGGCCCGGTCTAGTAAATATTTAGCTCAAAATTTTCTGATGAATAAGTTTACAACTCTGCTCTCTTTAAGGTACCTCATGTACTATAATGGAACCTAGATGGTAGTGAGCTTGATTATCCCTGGGTGCCCCATACTTCTAGCCTTAAGCTAAGTTTAGTAAACGACTACTGCCGTATATATTCGTATAAAAGTCGATAGATCCATCGAAGTAATTTTTAAACTAAGAATTTCCCCTTGCCATTGTTTGAATATCAACATCATAAAATCATTACTAATTTATTAAAAATTAGGTCGTCAATTTTCGATTAATACACGAGTAAGGTATCTAAAGCAATTCTGTTAGCGGATACTTTCGTGATGGGAGCGACAGTCACACCCACATTTAGAGAAAAGTAGGAGGAGGAGCAATTTTCTGCTTTTTATAGTGTGTAAATCAATTTCTGTCCGATTTTCAGTGACTAGACGTCATTATTATATGTATGGTGGTTGTGTTCAGACTGATATCCTTACATTTATTGTTTTTATTACAATTATTCCAAAGGGATGTTGGTTGAAATGTCGTGATAAAAACTAAAAATGATTATTTGATGGAAAATCTAAAAGAAATCCTAAAAGCAGTGTCTAAACAAAGTAGCAACACTTCGAATCTTTGGAATGATACACTTTTTAAGAGAAAATTAGATATCAAATTATAACTCTCTATAATATATATATATATATATATATATATATATATATATAATCAACAGACAGTTTCGTTGTATCACAACTCTTCAGTGTGGCTAGACATGTTGGACGCTTCAAGCTGGGATTGAAACCCACCCAAATGTACGTTAGTCTTAGTATCATACCGCTCAGCCATCAGTCGACATACGTCAGTTCGCATTTCTACTTCTTTAAATTTTTTCTGAATAAATTTTTTATTTTTGATAAAAAAAAAAAGAATTTTTATTTGTATGTCCTATAAGTACACTCCTCACATTTTTAAATTTTTATTTTTCGCTTTAATTTGGTTAGAGAACTTCATCATCGTAACCTTTTTGTTAATGAATAGTTCAACCTTTTCTGATTATATAATGTTTCTTTAGGAATTATAAAATATTAGTATCTCTTGGTTTACAAGAAAATTAATTTTTTTTTCATCAAAAATATTTAGTGTACTGATCTCTCTCTCTCTCTCTCTCTCATATTTTATATATATATATATATATCTCATAAGATGTATTAAGTAATGAATATTTAGCTAAAAATTTGCTGATAAATGTGCTAGTAGATTAGCTGTTTGAATCGGGAAAGTGGCGCAGTTTATAAAATCACAATTTTATATTTCTCAACATTATAGTAAAAATCAAAGATTTTAATCAACAAAATTACACTTTTGAAAATTACAAAACAAGTTGTTTTAATTTTCTTCAAAGTTACATTTTATAGACAGCACGTTGTATTTTGTAAAATTACGAACTGCCATGATTTTAATCAAAAATCGCTTTGTTTTTCTTCAGTCGATATGAATTGTGAGCACGTAAAAATTATACTTGGTCACATGTTATAACATTTTACAAAAAGTATGAGTCGTATGGGACACACACACGCACTTATATATATATATATATATATATATATATATATATATATATATATATAATCTCCCAGCAAAAATAGCATACTCTTTAGCTAGATTTGTATTAGAGAAATATTATTAAAAGAAAATTAAAATTAGTCTAATTTACAACTAAATGATGAGTCACCATTTGCGCTGAACATAATCTGGAATCATTCAAATTCTTCGTGTAATAGATTTATTTGCTTATTAGAATCCAACCCAAGCATTAATATAAAGGACTACTGTTTACACTGGGAACCCAATGCGTTCACGGATCCTCTAGTTTCATTACAAATTTCATTACAAACATATCGGAGATGCCAGGTTTCGTTATATATAAATGTTTTTTTTGTTTTGTTTTGTTTTTTTTTTTGTTTTTCTTTTTTTGTTTAATGTTTTGGCTTTTAAATTTAGAAACTGATGTGGTAAGCAAACAACTGGTATAATTCGTTTGTTTATTTATGTTTGTTTATAGTTAAACTCTATTTTTATATGTCTGATAAAGAGTATCACCGACCCATCAATGATTTGTAGAAACAATTTATAGTTAAACATAAATTTTAAATGGTTTAAACAAGAAAAAAATACATAACTTTAAAAGACTTAAAAACCCTGTTGCATGGATTTTATTTATCTATCATAATTTTTTTTTTTTTTTTTTTTTTTTTTTTTTCAAATCTCTTGCATGAACAGAACTATTTAGAGAAAAAAACAATAGGGAACGTTTTATTAAGTGCCAACTGTTAGCGATGGAGAGAAATAGTCTGCAGCAGACCAGTAAGAAACCACCTGTATGTATGTAGGTACTTCTCGAGATGCAGCCTTTTTCCGCTGCAACGCACAGGAAAAGGCAAATCGTTTTTCGCTCCCTCCGTGTGTGTGTTTATGTATGTATGTAATAAATGTAAGTTGGCCGACCGTAATAACTACAACACCAAGGTGTAGGGGGGCGTGCTACTCCTTCCCTGGATTGCTCTACTTACCCTTGATCCGCACCTTTTTATAATGTTGCGTTAAGCAAAGAGGTATCAAGTACCTTTTTTTAATTTTTTTTTTTTGTCTTTGGTATGACTAGACCTAGGATTGAACCCAGATCTCTCGGACCATTGGCGAACACTCAACTATCATTCAGTCTTATTTTAAGTTTTAATACTTTACACTTGTTAATAATTCTTATTTTTCCTCGCTGCCTTTTTTTTTTTTTTTCCTTTTTTTTTCTTCCCCTCTTTAAATAGGAAACAATGATTCGGTAAAAGTGATTTTTTTTTTTTTTTTTTTTTTTTTCTAATTTCAAACTGGAAAAAAATTCTGTTAAAAGACGTTATCACACAGATATATGAATAACTTATTTTTAGTTTTAAAAAGACGATCCATGAACTCGTTGGGTTCTCGTCGTAACGATTGTCTCACTGATATTGATGCTTCTATTTAGGAAAGAGTGAAGGATTTTGTAAGCATTTCATTAAATCGAGAGTTTAGATTATAGAAAAAAATACGCTTAATACTCTTTTTACTCTCTCTCTCTCTCTCTCTCTCTCTCTCCAACCTAGCAAAAAAAATCAATGTTGTATCAAATTGGACTGGAAATAGTTTTATTCACATTGCCATTTAAATATATTACTCTAATA
Organism: Sepioteuthis lessoniana; assembly: GCA_963585895.1. Lineage (NCBI taxonomy): Eukaryota > Metazoa > Mollusca > Cephalopoda > Myopsida > Loliginidae > Sepioteuthis > Sepioteuthis lessoniana. The sequence continues at coordinate 73,048 of CAUZXS010005085.1, read as the reverse complement.
AAGATATCACGATGATGTAACCGTTTTGTGCTGGTTTGTTTTTTTGTTTTGATTTATTTGGGGGGGGTATTTATTAATTTATTTTTATTTATTTATTTATTTTTGGTCGGGGTGCTTTTATTGTGATGCGATAGTAACGAGTTATGGCTATTAACGAATAAGAATTTAATAACGTTTTTCTTAACAATTACGTGTCTAAATTTCTGAGATAAAGCTTGATAATTTTTATCACTTTGAATATTTGAACTATTGACCTCATCTTTATTGTTATACTCGCAACGTTTCGGCTGATATATCTTTCGGCCTTCTTCGGGTGTTTCATGTCGAACGGGAGTCCACACAAAACCTCGAACTGAACCCTTTATTTAATCCATGGAGATAGATTGTTCGAATTCCGTTAACCATGACCGGGGGGATTAAATATAGGGTTCAGTTTGAGTTTCTGTAGGCTCCCAAGTTTAACATGAAACACTTGAAGGCCGGAGGACATATCGGGCGAAACGTTAATTTAACTATATAGATGAGGCCAATAGTCCAAATATTATTGA
>CAUZXS010005085.1:37500-67500 GCA_963585895.1 Sepioteuthis lessoniana | reverse complement strand
CGCCACACTGTCCCTAACTGCCCGCCCGCCGACTCCTCCTTCCTTTGAGGGAGAGGGAGAGGAGTGCCAGGTGTTTGTGGTGGTGTTAGACAAGCTATCGTTCCGACCAAGAAAATAGGTAGACGTTTGTTCAAACTGTCTATATTTTACACACGTACATACATACATACATACACGAATAGAGAAAGAGAGGGGAGAAAGACATATACAGACAGACATAAAACGAAAGAAGTAAAGGTGTGTGAACACACCTGTATTCTTTATTTATATATATATATATATATATATATATATATAATGTAAAATATTTTTAACGTATGTCCTCTCTATCTTCGTGACTACACCCCACGCCTCCTTTATCGTGGGTGGGGTGTGTGTTTTGTGCGTGTGTCTGTCTCTGTCTGTCTGCCTGGCTGTCTTCGTTTTTGTGTGCGTCTGTATGTGTTCGCGTGTAAACACTGATTAGCAGTCCGTGGTTCTGTATTTGAATGTTTTAAGATTGCAATAGGCACCGTCCTCAACGTTGGACAGTGACATTCTGCGTTCTCTATCTTCTTCCTTTTTGGATCTTACCTCATCATGGCCACCAGGTTAGAATCTTTTGCGCTTAAAACCTTCCGTCATCCGTTTATTTACCTGATATTTTCACTATAGTACTCCTTTCTCTGTATGTAGATATAATATAACGTTCACGTACATGTGTGTGTATTGCATATGACTGACAACATTACAACCAATGTCCTCATCATCTTCCGAAAAGAAAAAAATGAACAGTAAAAAAAAAAAAAAAAAAAAATACCAGTTAAGTCGGTTTATATTCTCTTTTGATGATGTATTTTTTTTTAATTTTTGTAGCTGTATTATATTTAATTAGACTCTTAAATGTTGATTAAATATTTGACAGTGTATATTTAGCGTAAATAAATATTTATACATCATTTGTTATATACAGCAGGTAGTTATATAAAACAACTTGTTTGTTTATTATTAAGAGCTACGTTTATTTTATTTTGACGAGACCCTAAATTCGATGTTGAAACCATTCTAAAGTTAAGGAAACTTTAATTTTGATGTATTTTAACAAAACACATTTTACATTGTCAATTTAAACGAACTCTTAATATTTTAGTGATCGTAACCATTACGTTCGCCGACAGATAGATAGATATGAATAGACTAACATAGAAATGAACAAAGATAAATAGATATTGTTGTCATACGCTTGTCATTGAATTGATTATTTTTGATAGAATGTTTAATTCTTTGTTTCTGCTGATGATTTCAAATGTTGATTCTTAAATTTTCTTTTATTTTAAGTTACTTTAACCCACCAACAACAACAATATATTCCGATAACGCGTACACACACACACACACACACACACACACACACACACACAAGAACAATAAAAAGTTAGCCCCGAATAATTCATTGATACTTTGAAAACCTTTATAAATTGTTTTAAATGACTGTTAATACTTTGAAAATGGAGAAGAATGTTTTATTTATCAACTATAGGTTTATCAATCTTTAAACCAACGTTATCACTAACCCTAGCATCATCACTTAAAATTTCTACCGAAGACTTAAAACTTCTCCATAATACACATTATTTCGAAGTCATTTATGTGTGTATAATATATATATATATATATATATATATATATATATATATATATTTATAGTCGAACCACAGTTCAACTTTAATGGAGCAAATTCTTCGATTATTTTGAGTAACTTTTTTATAATTTTCTATAAGTTTTGATTTTAAAATTGAACTGTTTTGTGTCGATGTTGTGTGTGTGTATATATATATATATATATATATAACTCAAAACATACTTTTTAGTCTTGATATAAGAAGTCGTGTTCCACTATTGTTTGTTTTTTAACCTGTATATAAAAAAAAAAAAAAATGTTAAACCGTGTCTCGAAAATAATAATCCAATGCGTTTTTTCTTCAAAGGATTTTTATTTATCTTTTTAGTCAAGATTGTTTGATTCCACTGGTGTCAAATCATGTGACGATTGTATAACGTTCAAGAATCGTTAACATTCTTAATTTATTCTTAGGAAAATTTTAAAAATTAACACAGACACTTTTTTCATATCGACAGTAAACCTGATAATTGTAGACTGGAACAGTCAAAACATCATTTACAACGATATCGTAAATACAAAGAAAAGACATGATTACAATGATAAAAATTTGAAAAGCAACGAAATGAGTTGATGTTTTAACAAATTTAGGTATTCTAAACAAATATGCAAATTTTACAAAGCTATTTTTCTATAGCTAAATTTATTTTTTCTGGTTTGTCTTTACGATCAATGTTTTACATTTTTATTATTGTTTTTTGTTTTTGTTTAGCGTAAATAATTTAGTTTTTAATAAAGGGGTTGGGGGAAAAGATAATCTTCACTAGTGCGATTTTAATTTTTTTTTCCATAGAGCTTTTTCACTTCATAAAAAAAAAAAATTTAATAACTAATATAGAAAAAATAAGGATTTTCCCAATTAACTGTTGCTTGTTTTATGCCTTCTAATTAATCTGAAAATATAATGTAAATTGATATTTTAGAATTATATAAATTATGATATAAATTAATATTGTGAAATAATAAATTAATCTGAAAATTTTCTTTCCGTTTTGAATTTTCAAATAATTTTTTTTTCTAGGAATATTTTTAGATTTATCATCCTTTTCTTTTTAAGTTCGTCTACAATATTCTTCAAATAATATTTATCATATTTGGATTTCTTGAAGAACTTCGTCCTGATCATTTAATTAGTCTAATTTAACGCTTTTGGACACTAAAACGTGTGTGTGTGTGTGTCTTCTATCAATCAGATATTTCATATATCTTAAACACATGTATCAATATTTTTTTGTTTCTTGTGGGAGAAGTGGTCCTCTGCTTCAGATGGAGAATAAGATAGTTAACGTAAATTAAACTTTTTTTTTTTTTTTTTTTTTTTTTTTTTTTTTCTCATAAAATAAAAAAGGCTTTCAAAACTTAATTTTAATTGCTATGATTTTTTTCTATTCTTACCCTTAAAAATATACGATTCTCTTAGTCAAGATCTCTGAACTTTTTTGGTAACGTTCTCATCCATTTCATAATCAATTTTCTGTGATTAATTGATACCTTTCATTTTCGCTGGTGGTTCTTCATACCATCGTCAGATACTGATGGCATCAGAGTTCACTGAAAATCTTTTGATAGGCTTGCAATTCTTAAGGCATTTATAAAATTTACACATAGATATTATGAATTCATATAAGGTACGACTGTAAATATTATCTACAAACGTTTCTTTTTTTGTTTTTGTTTTTTTGTTGTTTTTTTTTTTTTTGTCTATTGATGGATTTTATAAACTTAGGTGCACAAGGATTTAAAAAAGATTTTTTTAAAGAAATATACCAAAGATGTTCATCAAGTCATAAAAGTAGCAATTTTACTTGAAAAAAACAGTGAAAGGCACGAAAGAAAAAGATTAGTGATGGGGTCATTGAAAAAACAATTTAGTTTTTACGGTACGTACATCGTATCCACGCTTAACAAAAATTATAATCCAACATAAATAATGAGGCATAAATATGTGGATAAAATTAAACAAAAGTCAGCAGCTAAAACAATGTTTTATTAATGCCCAAAGAAAAAAACAAAGTTTGTCTAGGTATTAAAAAAAATGTGCTTCTTATTGTACGTTATTGTGGAAGCTCATTATACTTCGGACAACAATTAGATACTAATCTGATTATTAGAAACAAGAAAGGTCTGTCCAACTATTCAAGTAAAACTAGTCGGCTTTTCTTACTTTTTCCTTCTTCAGTCTTTCTTTTTAAGGTTGGTAGGTGTTGTGCTCACTCGAGGGTGATGGAGTAATTAAGTGGTGGATACTTGGTTAAGACAACTCAGAGGGTAGAGGATGGGGTGAAAAATTTGACAGTGTGCTGTTATCAAGACATTGGAATGCAATTAGAAAAGGTACTCGCGTCCGAAAATCGAAACTTTTAAAAAGACTTCTGGAGAGAAGGGGCAACCCCACCCCACCCCACCCAACCCAACGGTGGGGGATCTCTTTATTTTATCTATTTTTTTCTTTTTACATGGATTGTGTGTGCGATGGTGGAGGCGTATCAAAACTGCTGAAACTTTTGACAGCTTCAAACATCACTTTTTTGCACCCCCTCACCCCCCCGCCACACAAACATTTTGCTGGAAAAAATTTGTTCAACGATAATCGTTACCTAAAGAAAGCCATCTTTAATATCTAATTTGATTTGTTGACGAAAACGGAGGAGAGACTGGGGTTAAGTCACGTGGTATGGCTCTGTAATGACTTTTCGTTTTTGTGTTTATTTATTTATTTATTTACTTTCGTTTTTATAACATTTCCAAACAAAAATTAACTGATTTATTGTTCAAACTTCAAAGACGATTTTTTTCTTGTTAATGGGAGAAGGGGAATCTTTTGCTTTTTTATTTATTTTTCTCCCCACCCCAAAAAATTAATTTGCTTTCTGCCTTATTCTTTCTCTGATCAAAGGATTGCTTTTCTTCAAACTTTTAAAGATTGCTTGTCTTGCGATTAGATTGTTTTTAACATAAAAAAAAGTTATGACTGTAAAATTATAACACTTTTTCCTAGGTAGATGTGAAAGTGTTTTGACAAAATTTTCAACCGTTTTTTTCTTTTTTTTATTTACGAGTTGAGTTCCTCTTGTAATTGTTTGGTTTCTTTGTTTAATGACATATCAATCTTCGTAGGTTATTTAAAGCCAAAGTCTACCTTTTAGAACAATGATACTATCTAACCCATAGCTAGGGGTGTGATTACCGGTTCATAACCTTTTCTAAGGGTATCAGTTCAAAAGTGAACGACTAGAGTTCGAACTCACTTTCTTTTTCGAGGTTGCAGTACAGCACTTAAGGCACTACGCTACGTAGACTCCTTCCACATTGTAATAACGCTCCTTGATCATAATGTTTCTAGGATTCTAATTATCATTCCATTGTTATATCAAAAACATTTATTAAAATTTTTATATAAAAAGACGTTCAGCCATGAAATTATTTAGTTACAAATTGGATCGGACAGTGGTTAATTTTCTTTGAGTACTTTTTCGAGTATTTTTCTAATAAAGATCTCGCTACGTTATACAGGTTGTTTTTGTTTTTTTTGTTGGGTCCAGTGTTGATTTTTTTCTTTTTTTTTATTTTTCTTTTTTTTTTTTATTCAAATAATTTATCAATCGATAATTGGGTTTTAAGGACTGCAATAAAAAGAAAAACACGAATAACTTTTTTTTCTTTTTTTTTTTTTTCAATGAAATTGGGAGAAAATCAAATTTCTTTGCTTAATTTATTCACATCATATATCTAATTTTTTTTTCTTAGTTTCTGATTGTCTAATTGACTTCGAGATAGATAAGGTAAGACAAATTTTAGTTATGACACTGAATCCGCGTCGTAAATACACTCTCACCCATCCAAAGAAATATCAAAAGACTCGGTTTGCCACTATTTTATAGAATCGCTTGGTGAAATAATGATAATTGTTTTTATGAAAACAATAGATTAAAATAAATACTCCGATAAGAAAATCACCGAGCTTATCCGGCAATTTTTACCGTGCGCTTGCGCGTTAGATGAATACATAAATTCAGATATTGCACACTCTGGCATAAAATCAAGGAAGCGTCAGTTTTTAAAACAAGAGAAAAAAAAACGAAGAAAAAGGTGGGGGCGGAATATGCTCTCGCCCTGAGCTAACATTTGATGTAAGGTAACCTTTTTTTTTTTTTTTTTTTTTTTTTTTTTGGTCATCGTTTTTTTGATTTCTGGCAGTTTTGTCTAAAACTTAATGTACCTCTCGAAAATGGTAGCTTACTATTGAAAATTTATTGGTTTGGTTTTTTTTTCTTCCAACCCCGAAATCTAATTACCTATATCATAAAACAGTTTCATGTACGCATTGACATCATTTTTTTTTCTCTTTTCATAGGATTTTTTTTTTTTTTTTTTTTTCGTAAGATTTTTCTTTTTTGGAACATATTTTTTAAGGTAGTTAATATCTCCTCTTACCAAAATTTAAACTTTAATTGAAGTTATTTTAATTATCAGTGCGTGAATATACGTTTTTATTTTGATTGATCAAAAATAAATTTGAATTCAGTTTAATGAAAGCTTTTTAGACTTTGAACTTTTGAAAAGTTAATAAGCACATTTGTATTTCAAAATTTACCAAAGTTATACTCGCAAAAAATAATTTAAAGTTGCAAAATTTTTACGATATATTAGTCTATTAATGTAGTCTTTGGGTTTTATTTTAAACAATGAGATAATTTTTGAAGTATTTTATAAAATAATAGCCATGTAGGTCAGTTAGATTTATTTTTAAGTGAACACGGAATTTTTTTTCCTTTGCTTCAACCAAAAATATTTTCGAGGCAATTCGAAGATATCTATGCAGTTCCTAAAACTTAAAATATTCAGCTTATATGTGTGTGTGTGTGCTTTATTTAACACTTCCTCTTCAATGAGTATTTTCAAATGTATGCATTAAAAATTTTCTTGTTGACAAGAAAAACTTTTTTGTTTGTTTGGGGTTTTTTTTAACTTTAAAAAGATAGCACTTAGTAACTATCAAATCAAAACTCTAAATGCTATTAAAGGCAAAATGTTTCGTATTATCGATGTGCAGCAAAATTATTCTCTTTCGATCTATCAAAATATATATAAAAAATAAATTTTTGTATGACACCAGAAGTTATCTGGTGATAAAAAGGACTATATTTATAGAGAATTGACTCGACAGTGAAGATAAAAAATAATCCCTTAAATTGGAACAGATTTTTTTTTTCATTTAATGTTAGGAAATCCCGACCATCCTATGGTGTGTCATTCTGGAAGTTATTAAATATAATTCAAATCACAATCCCAAAAATACTTGGATAACAATTAATTTGTAGGCATGGGTTAATATGTTAAGTACGGTAAATGGGTTGCTATCAAAAAGGACATGGAGTTGGAATAGGTCGGTTGTTTTATGGCAAATCATCCCTTGTGGGTTATTTAATGTCAAATTTAGTGTGTGATTTGTAAACGAATATTTTGTGGGTAACATAATTTCAAAACTATCCAGAGTTCATTTTTGTACAGTTAAATGGATTCAACAGTTGTTGTCTAATAGTAATGGTTTTATTTGCAAACAGTTAAATGGTTTCAAGTATTGCTATCTAACACTAGAAATTCTATTCAACACTTCATTTGCACACAATTAAATAGTTCCAATGCTATGTAATACTAATAATTCAATTTAACATCGGTCACTTGTTTGCACACAGTTAAATGGTTTCGAGAATAGAAAATGATTAAAAATTTCCTTTTTAACCAAGAGATAGTACTCTAAGAGGTACTACCACTCCGGGTCAGAGTGAACCTGTTAGGTGTGGGGAAAGAAGGGGTTCTCTACATCCCCTAAAGGATATCCAGGATACGTGTTGGTGGTGGGGGTCTTATTCCTCAGCAGAGATGCAGCCGACTATCTTTATTGAAATACTTTCCCCCCTCCACAAGAATCTCATTTTTAGCTTTTACGACATAATTCTTTTTAAATACAAAATCCAAATACAGTCAATCTAAAAGATCTCTAAAGAAGGATTATGAATATATTTAGCTATTCGGGTTTGTATTCTTGTGCAAGTAATTCCGTTTAAGTTTTGAAGATTTTTCTTATACATGTCTTTGATCTTTATTACTAGTTAATTTTTCTTCGATTTCGGCTGTATTTATTTTCAAGGTTATACATTTCGATACAGTTCAGTGATCTTTTTTTTTTCCTAATGTTAGTCTTCTCCTTTTTAAACAGTGTATTTTAAGCCACTTGTCAGTGCCCGATTTTCTGGTTATTTATAAATCTGACTTGTTAACAGCCACGAAATGATTAACTTTCCTCCAACCACACCACCACACACTTGTTTTTATAAAACACTAAGATATTTCCTTCTCACTTATTAATAATTCTAATTTAGATTTATCGTTTATTTACATTCTGGTATTTATTCCAGATTGCATTTCCTTAGTAATACCTGCAGGATTTCTTTCTAGTACTTTTTTTTTATCATCGTCGATCTTTTTAAGATTATTTATTAATTGCAATGATACTATAGAATTGTCGTGTCTTTAGAATGAGTTTGTCCCGTATTTTTAATAACATACTTGACTTGTACGTAGTTAAAACTATCAACCAAAATTAAGTAATATTGACCTATTATTTTAAAATTCATAATTATGAAGTATTTTTCATAATCCTAATCTTTTTAGAAGATAAAAATGTCATTCTTCAATTTTCGAATTATTTCAGATTACTAAAATTTTAGATATTATGAAAAGGTTGTTGAATGGCTTTTAGATGAGGAAATTATTTTATATTTAAATGATTTTAAAATAAAACTAGGTTGTATAAGATAATAAAAAGCTCTGGATACTTATGTGGAAATAAACTTTAGTTTATCAAATTATAAAATATATACATTCCCATAATTGTTACATTTGTATATAGATTTAATACTCTAAATATAAATTTGTTTTTGAAGAGATATATAATAAACATGGAGAAAAATAAGTTTAAAAGCAACAAATGTTTAGTTAGTGTTATCGATTATATTTTTGGATATTTTCTCTAACTGAAATTTCAATTCCAACAATCCATAATCTAAGTTATATATATATCAAAAGATAGGTTTTTAATTGATAATTTCAACAAAGATACGAATATAAGTGATTAAAAGATCAATTATACATTCTATTTTACAACGGGTATCTGTTGGCTAAGAATTAATTCAGTTAAATCTTCAACCTCTCAATATTTTTAAATACAACTCAAATTTACTTTTTTTAAAAGGCATAGATCGATTTTTCACTCATATAACCTTGATTTTTCAGTTAAATTAATACAAAAATTATTCTTGCTCTGATACTGTACTGTGCAAATCTTTTTCCCCCCATAAAGACTGTAGGTTGATTTTTAAGATTTAGAATCTCAAAGTATAATTTTTTTTCTTAATTTTACCTTATGGTCCTTTTAAACATTTAACGATATTCAGAACGAAATTTAGAAAGCCTAGTCTGGAACAAGGCTATGGATTATGGATCAATATCTTGAAATAAGTCTTATGCTAATTACATACACTCAATAATTTTTTTTTAATAAGAGAAGAATCTTTTACAAATAGTTCAGATAGAATTATATAACAATGCTTAGAATATATATATATATATATATATATATATATCACCTTTCTCACGCACACACACACATATATATCTATCTTTTTTTTTCTCCTAAAGAGAGCTTTTTATACAATTTTTTTTCATATATTCAATGGAACTCTTGATAAATATGTATATAAAATAGAATAGCGAATATCCTCAAATATAATTAACCAATCTTCAAATTAAAGTTGGTTTTTTTTTCTTGTTAAAGGAATTTTATAAAGTGATTATTTTTATCAAAATCTATCGGTTTAAATATTCAGTTTATGTTGATTTCTTCATTAACTTGTAAAGTCTTTGTAAATATGTACCACATTTATAAAGAAAAAGTATTATTTTGTTTTGAAAATATTATATATCTTTAGTTTCATTAGCTTTTAGTAAACGAGATTATAATTATGATCCTCTTTTGAATATATTTTTTTAATTTGCATTAATTTACACCTGTAATCACTGACATTTGTTTACACCTGTAATCTATTATGAACGCAGGAGGCAGATTGTCAATTAGAGCACAGACAATTGTATAAATGTCAATCATTAGTGATTGCATATTAGTTAATTTAAATAGGTTTTTTATGTTTTTTTTTAAATTATTAATTGCTTCAGATTTGTACAAATGAAATTTAAATACCTTTTGTGAGACGTCGTTTTTTTTTTTTGGTTTCCGTAACCTTATCAGAATAGTTTTGTTTATTTTGGGGGAGGGGGTTGGGGAGTTCTTAAAATCAAGTGTAATAACCATTATTCATTGATGCAAAAAATCCACTTAAAACTTTTCCCGTAATAAAGATTTCAATTTGATTTTTAAAGACTTGCGTAAGCTATGCACACATATATAAATTAATCTTTACTTTCACTTTTTATTACAAATCGAATCAAATGTTTTCCACTTATGTAAGCGTCTAGAAAAATGGATGTCGATAGTTACTCATGTCTACGTATATAAATGTGTAATAAGGATGCGATGTTCAGTTACTCATGTCTATGTATATAATTGTGTGATAAGGATATATACTGGATGCGATGTCCTCGTGGTGTAATGGTTAAAGTGATGGACTGTGGAATCGTAGTAAACGAGTTCGTACTCCAGTCACGCTATTACGTTCACTTTCGGGAAAATACCCTTGGGAAAGGTATGAACCCCCTTATCCTCCTAGTTATGGGTTAAATAGTACCACTACTGTTCTTTTAGGAGAATGGCTTTGGTATTAAATAACCTACAAAGGTTGATATGCCATTGAATAAAGAACCAGAACCCATAACCTCCAGATGACTTCGGAATCTTCTGAAAACATTTCCAACAGTCTAATCTAAATTGGTAAACGTTACTTTCAGTTCATCTTCGGAGTTGCCATGAGTTTTGTTGGTCTCTTGCTCAACAAATAATCAAAGGGATTGCAATCTGGGAAGTTAAACAGCCAGATAAGAAATTTCTTAGTCAAGTCTTGGCTCTCCTGCTTGGGTGGCATGGCGCAGTTGTTGTTGCCTGACGTAGGCTCTTCTAACAGCTGCCCTCTCGATCCGGGGCAGCACAACCTCCTCTAGGCACTTTAAGTTGGCCTCTGTGTTAAGTTTAAGGCCAAGTGTGAAAATGTATGAAGGTATAACGTCACCGTCACGAGTAACCCCCTTCCCAACACCAAAATCTAAACTGATTGTTTAGTTTTCATCACTATCGGTACACCTTGCTGGGCAGAACAAATCGACAGTTGTTCTGGAAGTTTACCATCGAATCTTGACAAAAGATTTTCTCATCTGAGAAAAACTAAGGCATATTCATTTTGCAAGGAGGCTTAAGTCTGTTCAAAAACTTTACAGTGCAGTCTTTCTTCTTATCCTTCATGGCAGGTGGCAAAAATTGGCCCGTTTTCATTTTGTGTGAGAAATACCGAATGTCTTCATGCACTACAAACCTGATAAGTAATAAAGACAATCGGACTATAAATCTGATTGTCTTTCTAGGAAGCTGATCAATCATTGCCTGGATCTCACCAAGAAATTCGGGACTTCTTTTATCAAAGCGCACCTTCCAAGCTGTCGTACCTTCGCATCCATCATTGAACTGAGCCAACTTTTTCGAATCCTCTGCACTCTCCTCAGATTGACACGCAAACACTGAAATCTTTGTATTGTGCTTCCAACGGGAATGCCACGCAGTACAGCGCATGCACTTTCTAAATACCAGGAGGAGTGAATTACTTCATGGTGACGCTTTCCTCCTAGATTGTGCCCAACTGACTGTGGTTTGCTTCACAGTAGAAAAACTCGAAACCAACCAAGCGCATGTGCGAAATTATTAATTTAAAATGGCGACAATTTACTCATCGTTCTTATGTGTGTGTGTGTATATATATATATATATATATATATATATATATATATATAGAGAGAGAGAGAGAGATCTCATAATAGGTACATATCTATAAACATACAGGTAAAACTCGAAAATCATTATCCATTTTGATATTTAAAAAGATCAACATTACCATGCTTTATATAAGTTTAGTCAGTCCTGAGCCTAATGAAAAAAAGTCTTTAACTTTTACCACTAATATTTTTTAATTTCCCTACTTGTCAATGCCCTTAATTCAATAGTGAATATTAATCAAATACATCGAATACTATTTCGATCATATTTCATCTAATAACTGAATGTCTGGCTGTGAATTTATCGATCCACTCTTGATATATTACAAAAAATATCAATTAAGATATTCTACTTTCCTGTGATAGTTGTTACATTTGTATGCGCATTATATATAAATGTAACAATTTATGTACTAATTGTAAGAAATATTGAGAGACAGGAATTGTATGTAATTTAGCCTTTTACATTTCTTCTAAAGACTGTCTGCAAATATTAAATTTAAAATTTTTATCAACTACAAATTTTATTTCTATTTATCTTAATATTTTTTAAGTCTTAATTTTAGTCAATTTTTTAAACATATTCCTACTTGAAGTATAAACCATTTTCTTCACGCATTCCATTCTGATCACATATTTTTTAAACACTTGTTAAAACTTTATTTTTCTTCCCACTAAGAATTCTTCCAGTATTTAACTCTTTAAGCCATTAATTTAAATATAAAATGTTACTACTTTTGTCCCATAATAGTTGAACTATTTAAATATAAATTTTACACACTAAATGTAATGAATATTATTCAAATTTCATAAAATATAGTCCATTTTTATAAAATATGATTGTTTTTAATTTTATCGTTATTTTTTGTTTCATATAAATTTTCAATTAGTATCAAGGAAATATTTTAAATTATTTCTATTTAGGATTCTACAACTACAATTCATCTTAATGGATTATATTTGATCCATAAATATGGTCAAATGTGGTCATATGTAGTTTATAATGTAATATATGGTTTGTAATAAAATATACTGTTCATAATGGCAAAATATAAGGCTTATAATATACGGTTTATTGTAAAATATCATGGTATTTACACTTAATCTATTTGAAATTAAAATGGGGGAAACTTCTCAATATTATGTAATATAACCTAGCATTTGGTGCATATATAGTTATTCATTATAAACCATGTATATCAAGTATTTATTGTAAATATTGGGTAATTTAATATACTGTTTATATTTATTTCTATTAAGTAAATATTGTAAAAATTACAAATTAAATGACTTCTGTTTAAATCTAAGTTTGCTATTGAATATATTTTTAGAGGTTATATTCTCTGCTTAACTTTATTAGGCGCAAGGTTGCGTTTATCGAAGATCTAACGAGAATCAAACCACGAAGTGCCTTTTTAGCAGATTGGTAGTTACTGCACAAAATCAAGGAAAAACTAATAAACCATATAGGCATCTCTCTTCAACTGGAGGCCATATGTTATTTCACAAGAATTTTCATGTTGACTTTTTTGTGCTATAGGTGATGTTAAAATTGACTCCATCTGGTGGACAACTGTGGCAGAAAAGATTTGAAGAAAAATTTTAAAAGAAAACAAACAAAAAAAAACTTGGTCCAAAAAGAAAAGACAAAAAAATTGTTACATTTAGATTTAAATTTAGGCATGTTTAGATACTTAAAGGCAAAGTAAATTTACTTTTTAAAAAATAACTTACACGGTTTAAATTTTTTGTGACTTAATTATATATGAAATACGTGAAGTACAGTTGATAATAAAACAAAATGATACCAAATAAAGAAACTAACTTGTTTTATTTTAAAAAGTGGGGAGCATAAAATCCTTTTTCCAAGTATTTAATATTAAACAAGTACCAATGGGGGATACTCTAATCTAAAATTGACTGTTTTTGAGCTTAGATCTTCCAAGATCGATATGTGGCTTTTTCAAATCTTGAAAAATAATACTTTTAGAGAATTTAATTAAATATCCTTAAAAACTTCAGAAAAATATTTTAATTTTACTGTTAAACAGAAAACAACTTAGGTGGATCTATTTCTAAACAATGCAAAATTTAAAGTCACTCAAAGGACCAGAATGTTTTGGGGCATTGGTTAGGAAATACTTTGGCCATAACCCAAAAACGGAAATAGGGGACTTATGGCCTTCTAATCCAAGTATGACCTTTCACGGCTAAGTGATCAATTAAAATCACAAACCTCCACTTGCCCAGTCAACTGGAGCTGTAGAATACACCGACTGCATCTCTGCAGAGGGGGTAAAACTCCCCCCCCCCCTGAGTGTCCTAGATATGACATTAACAATCTGATGAAGTTTCAGTAATTGAGAGCTTTGAGGAATGCGAAGCAGCCCTTCATTGCCATCGCGCCTGAAGTGGTAGCACCTGATAGGGTCCTATCTATGGGTCAAATAGAACTATACTGCGTACTGATGCTAAACTGAATTGCTCGAAATAGAAGTTTCGATATTTAAACTGCGTAAAATGCAAAATTGAATTGTTTGAAATGGAACTGTTTTTGACATTGAAACTGTACTTACGCCAAACAGAATTTTTTACAATTAGGATTGTTTGACTAAACTGAATTGCTTAAAATAGAAATGTTTTTCACAATTAAACTGTGTACTTATGTTAAACTGAATTGTTCGAAATAGAACTGATTATTTGTATAAAAATGGATTTGACGTTAAGTAACCAACAAAATTTGATATGCCATAAAACCCAAACAACCAACCTACCAACAAACCTCCACTTTAAAATCTGATGTCACAATGGTTTCTTAAAAAGGACTCAGAAAAGTTTATAAAGTCTTCACTTTCTTTAAAGTGGACAAAGTTATGAACAGATTCTTCAAACATTAGATTTTGTTTTTAAACGAACAGAAACTTTGAGTGCAGCCTTCGTAATTTAATAAGCTTTGTGCTTAGATGTGGCACAAGGCCTTATGAATGGAGCACCCAATCACTCTAACTAGCTCGTAAAGGTTTGCTGGTCTAGCTTACAAACTATTGCACCACCCGAGGCACCCGGGTGCTACCTTAGTAGTTGATCGTAAATTTCAATGCAGGGTTCAAACATAACAGTACCATCCTAAAATAACAACTTTCAGGGAAGCCATTGCCGATTATTTGAAAACATTTTACCTGGAAGCATAAAGAGAAAATGAGATTTATTTATGGAAAATATTAAATTGTAAAGAACAAAAGTGGAAGTGAAGATTTACCATTCTTCCCCCGATATTACTTTAGAATAATCTTAACTTTATTCTCTAAACCGAAATTAATTTATAATTTCTGGTTGAACTCAAAATAATTCTATTCTTAATAATTTTAAATTCATTGTAACAACTTCCTCTTATATGATTTTATAGACAGGCACGTACAGATTTTTTTTTTTTTTTTTCAAAAGATAAAATTCTTAATATTGTGGTAATAAAGTAGACAACCCCAACTCGTTTGTTTCCACATATTAGTTCTTCTAAGATTTGAAGTTATGTAATTAACATTTCATAATAAAATGAGGCAGTGATTAGGGAGGCATAACAAACAAATAACTATATTTTCTCTTGAACCTTAGAAAAAATGTCTTTGCACAAAACTCATACATTATCAATATATATTTAAGAAAATAAAATTCTGCTTAGTAATTTATCTGATTGTTCCCAAAATGCTTTCTTAAATTCTTTTTCTCGCTAAAAAATTTCTAAAAAATCATCCAATTTAATCAGAATTTTAAAGACGATTGCTGTTTTTCATTATTCGGAAATTTGTT
Organism: Sepioteuthis lessoniana; assembly: GCA_963585895.1. Classification (NCBI taxonomy): domain Eukaryota; kingdom Metazoa; phylum Mollusca; class Cephalopoda; order Myopsida; family Loliginidae; genus Sepioteuthis; species Sepioteuthis lessoniana. The sequence continues at coordinate 52,037 of CAUZXS010005085.1, read as the reverse complement.
CAAAAGTGTCTTGCTCATTATAAAAATTCTAATTAGTTTAACACTTTGGTTTGGTTTCTTTGTTTTTAATGGCATATCAACCTTCGTGGGTTATTTAATGCCAAAGCTATTCTCCTAGAAGAACAGTGGTGGTGCTATTTAACCCATAGTTGGGAGGATAAGGGGGTTCATACCTTTCCCAAGGGTATTTGTTTGAAAGTGAACGTAATAGCGCGACTGGAGTTCGAACTCGTGTGCTACGATTTCGCTGACCATCGCTTTAACCATTACACCACCACCCCCTGTAAGATTTGGGTAAATATATCTATTCATGATATCTATCGAAACTTATACAAGTAAACATTCATTGAGAATTGAATCCTACAATCAGTAAATAGTAATAAAAAAAACAGTTTTTTTAAATCTTCTTTGACTGTAAATTTCCAGTTCATCAAGGAGAGATATTTTTAATAAGTCTATCATGATTAAAAATCCTATTAATCATTTTGAAAGCTTCAATTAGATCACATTTCATTTTTCTTTCAAGTAAAGTAGTTAAACCCTAATTTCTCCCAGTAACTGTAATCTTTTACTCGTTTTATTAGTTTTGTCACTCTTTTTGCATATCACCCAATTTCGGTATTACGGTCCAATTTCCATGTCTAGATATTGCAACCCAGGTCTGAAAACAATATTATGTATATCATTTAGGTGATTAAAAATATGTTCAGTGTGAACTCTGATTTCATGAAATTATAATTTGGTTGCAAATTGATCTGGAAATGGCTTTATTTTAAACATATTCTTCTAATGCATATCTTGCTATGATGTGCCATTTTTTTTTTTTTTTTTTGTAGATTTGTTGGAATAAATTAACATCACGTGTCCTCATTTAAAAGTGGGGGGGTGTCCTCGTGGTGTAATGGTTAGAGCGATGGACTGCGAAATCGTAGTACGCGAGTTCGTATTCCAGTCGCGCTATTACGTTCACTTTCGGGCAAATACCCTTGGGAAAGGTATGAACCCTTATCCTCCCAGCTATGGGTTAAATAGTACCACAACTGTTCTTCTAGGAGAATGGCTTTGGCATTAAATAACCTAAAAAGAGTTGATATGCCATTAAACGAAGAAACCAAACCAAACCTAATTAGAAGGTTCTTTTTTATCATGAAAAATACTTGAATCAGTAGTTATTGGCTGAATTTTGATCTGAAATTTTCACTGAATAATGTTTTATCCATTAGTATTCCTTTTATGAATTGGTTTGGTTTCGGGTTCTTTGTTTAATGGCATATCAACCTTTGTAGGTTATTAATGCCAAAGCTATTATCCTAGAAGAACAGTAGTGGTACTATTTAACCCATAGCTGGGAGGATAAGGGCTCATACCTTTCCCAAGGGTATTTGCCCGAAAGTGAACGTAATAGCGTGACTGGAGTTCGAACTCGCTTACTACGATTCCGCAGTCCATCGCTTTAACCGTTACACCACGAGGACACCCCCTTTATGAATTGGGTGTTTTGGCAAGAAAGATTATACTGAAAAATAAATATTTTCTTACTTATTGAATTACAGACTTTATAGATGTATCTAATGTAATTATTTGTTTATTTAGTGTTTTAAATAAGATTTAATATCTTGAGGTTTCTTAAGATGTATTGATCTAAGAATGCAAAAAAATTTAAATGTTGTTTACAATCAAAAGAAAATTAACTTATTTTATAGTTCATCAATGGTAGTATCATCATCTAATGATTGGAGGATTGTCAATCCAAAAATTTACTTATAATTTTAGTATTTGAAAAGATATGTATTTTGAATTAATTTTCTTTCTTTTCTTTTTTTAATAACCTCAGGACTTGGAAAAAATGACATTTGATTAGATATAGCATTTGAATGAAATCATTACTTCTGTTCATTTCTGTCTTAGAAAAATCCATTAGGCATTTTGCCTGTTTATATAAAGACTCTCTTCTTAACCTCTTTGCCGATTTATTTTTTCATCTTTTTTTTTTTTTTTCCTTTTTTTTTATCTAATTTAATTTCTGTCCAATATCCAATTGGAATATAGCAAAGAGAATTGTCCAAAACTAATTTTTCATAATTTATTTCATATTAGAAGCTCCTAAAATGGTTTCTCCTTTCTAATCAGATTTTTAGCAAAATAAAAAAAAAAACATGGCCTGTTGAGTAAAAATAACCTTCCAAATCAAGGAAGTGCTTAAAGCTGACAAAGTTAGAGAAATCTTATAAAAGTGAAGGATTTTTAAACTAGTTAATGCATTTAACATTGTAAAAATGCAGGGAATTTCTTGAGAAGCCTGAAAGGGAATGATTTTGATGGAAGCAATGAATAAAAACTAAACAAATTTTATTGATTTTTCATTTGCTGCTTAAAGATATGAGGAGGTTTAAAAATATTGCTTTAATTTAAAATAGTTCGTATTTCGATTAAAATAATGTCTTTGGAAGAAGATTGATATTGAGAAAATTGAAAAACAAGGTAATCCAAAGTGAAGAATTAAATATAAAAGTCGACGTTATAAAGTTTCGGCTCCAATGAACCATCATCAGGACTTAGAAAGGATGATATCGAGTGATGTTAGATCACCGATGTATTTTTTTTTTTTGTATTGAAATACAAAACAAGGGGGAAATTATATATACGGAGAAAAGGGTAATCGTTTAATCTATAAATCAGTGTTCGTATTTTTAAAAAAATGTCGCCTGTTTAAGACCATGTTGAACAAATAGAACCAACAAGAGAAATATTGAATTAAAAGGATAAAGAATTCTTGTATAATCTATAAATAAACTTTTTTCTTTTTCTTATTTTCTGACTAACTCCCAGATAATAATTCTTAAAAAATTTTTATGTAAGTCTAATTTAATTCATTTTAAAATCTCTTTTCTATTTTATCGCTTTAACGACTTTAAATAGAAATTGTCGTTTTTAAAATAAATGTCAGATTTCCTTTCATAAAGAAACAGATACTACACTTTGATACTTACATTTGAAGAGTGCTAAAAGAATAAAAATGAAATTAAGCAGAGATAAATGAATACGACTAAAATGTCTTTTCCATTTTTATACGTTTTTCATCATTTTTAATAAACCATTTTTTTTTTTACCTGTGAATCAGAAAATGTACTAAGATTAGTATTACTTTCATTATGATCAATGGTCACTGCATTGTTATCTTAAGGAAAGCTTTAAAGTCAACAAAAGGATATCATTAATACAAAAACAGATTTTTTTTTTTTTTAATCTTCAGAATAGAACTTATTAAATTGCAATCAAATCCCTTCGATCTATCTATCTATATATATATATATATATAATATATATATATATATACTAGTATTTTTTCCAGCTTTTCAATTTTAACTTTTTTTAAAATAGAAGTCGAATAGTAACCTTTTTAACCAAAAATAAAATTACATAAATACGAAGAAACATTAATATTTGAACTATTTATATTTTTCAATAGTTTTAATTCTGTAGAGTTTAGTAATAAAAAATAAAACCTTCATGTTTTAATTTTATTATATCCCATTATAGATCTAAGCATCTTTTTGATTTAGAAGAAAATTATATGAAAAACTGGTACTTAATTATAGGGAGTATTGTATCCAACATTACTAGAATTTGAAAATTAACTTAATTTAGTCAATACTGCATGTATGTACCTGTTGATTATAGCTTGAGATATATATCATTTCATTAAGAAAAAAACACAAACTGGTCACAGTGAAATTATTGCTCTGTAATGTCTATTACATTGAGCTCTTTACCAGGAAAATTTAAATGTTCATTTTTGAATAGTTTTCTTGTCCTCCCAACTCCGGTTCAATTGGACCAAATAATACTTATATATAATTCCTTTAAATACACCGATGAATAGCATCAAACTTTTTATTTTGTCTCTTAATTTCAGAACAATCATTAATATTCAAAGTATTTTTCTTATGATAATTGAATCTCTTCATTATCTATGATACTGTAATGACATTTTTATTGATCCATTCTACAAGTTTTCACGAGTACTGAATCAAACTTCCCCCCCCCATTAAATTCTTTCCCATCAAAACATCAATTCTTTAAAAATTGATTAATTTTTTTTCTCTCTTAAGAAATTTATATGCTGTCATATTTGAGTGCATCAAGTATGACAGTGAATCTGATATAAAGTTTCAGTTTAGCAAAATATCGGTCATAATTTTTTTTCCTCTATGAAAGAATTATTTGCAGCAAACAAGAATGGATGAAAAAGTCTGCAACTTGATAAATTTTTTGGTTAATTTTGGTTTCAAATGTTCACTGTATAAATGTTAGATTAGCTGAATAAGATTGTTGATGAATCAATCTGTCATAATACTTGTTTCCTAGGATACTGATAGTATAATACTTATATATGTAAGAAAGCAACAATCAACCCACAAATTAGATTTGATTTTAGAATTTAACAAATTTTCCATGGATTAATAAGATACTGTAATGTGGTTTTCGTTATCATATTTGAGCCAATGTTATCTTCCTCCATCATCGGGTGTATGCTATATCTGGTAGATCTAGTGTTTCTCTCTCTCTCTCCCGTTCATTTTCTAGACTCTCTCTCTCTCTCTCTCTCTCTCTTTCATTTTCTGGACTCTGTCTCTCCCTCTCTCTCTCTCATTTTTTAAACTTTCTTTCATTGAATTTCTGGATTTCTCGCTTTCTAGATTCTCTTTCTCGCTTTCATTCATTTTCTAGATTCTCTTTCTCGCTTTCATTCATTTTCTAGATTCTCTTTCTCGCTTTCATTCATTTTCTAGATTCTCTTTCTCGCTTTCATTCATTTTCTAGATTCTCTTTCTCGCTTTCATTCATTTTCTAGATTCTCTTTCTCGCTTTCATTCATTTTCTAGATTCTCTTTCTCGCTTTCATTCATTTTCTAGATTCTCTTTCTCGCTTTCATTCATTTTCTAGATTCTCTTTCTCGCTTTCATTCATTTTCTAGATTCTCTTTCTCGCTTTCATTCATTTTCTAGATTCTCTTTCTCGCTTTCATTCATTTTCTAGATTCTCTTTCTCGCTTTCATTCATTTTCTAGATTCTCTTTCTCGCTTTCATTCATTTTCTAGATTCTCTTTCTCGCTTTCATTCATTTTCTAGATTCTCTTTCTCGCTTTCATTCATTTTCTAGATTCTCTTTCTCGCTTTCATTCATTTTCTAGATTCTCTTTCTCGCTTTCATTCATTTTCTAGATTCTCTTTCTCGCTTTCATTCATTTTCTAGATTCTCTTTCTCGCTTTCATTCATTTTCTAGATTCTCTTTCTCGCTTTCATTCATTTTCTAGATTCTCTTTCTCGCTTTCATTCATTTTCTAGATTCTCTTTCTCGCTTTCATTCATTTTCTAGATTCTCTTTCTCGCTTTCATTCATTTTCTAGATTCTCTTTCTCGCTTTCATTCATTTTCTAGATTCTCTTTCTCGCTTTCATTCATTTTCTAGATTCTCTTTCTCGCTTTCATTCATTTTCTAGATTCTCTTTCTCGCTTTCATTCATTTTCTAGATTCTCTTTCTCGCTTTCATTCATTTTCTAGATTCCCTTTCTTGCTTTCATTTTCTAGATTCTCTTTCATTTTCTAGATTCTCTCTCTCTCTCTCTTTCATTTTCTAGATTCTCTCTCTCTCTCTCTTTCATTTTCTAGATTCTCTCTCTCTCTCTCTTTCATTTTCTAGATTCTCTCTCTCTCTCTCTTTCATTTTCTAGATTCTCTCTCTCTCTCTCTTTCATTTTCTAGATTCTCTCTCTCTCTCTCTTTCATTTTCTAGATTCTCTCTCTCTCTCTCTTTCATTTTCTAGATTCTCTCTCTCTCTCTCTTTCATTTTCTAGATTCTCTCTCTCTCTCTCTTTCATTTTCTAGATTCTCTCTCTCTCTCTCTCTTTCATTTTCTAGATTCTCTCTCTCTCTTTCATTCATTTTCTAGATTCTCTCTCTCTCTTTCATTCATTTTCTAGATTCTCTCTCTCTCTTTCATTCATTTTCTAGATTCTCTCTTTCATTCATTTTCTAGATTCTCTCTTTCATTCAATTTCTAGATTCTCTCTCTCTCTCTCTCTCTCTCTCTCTCTCTCTCTCTCTCTCCTCACTTTGTATGCATTAGGATAGATAAAATCAGCAGGAATCACTCAAATGATAGCTTTCTGCCGGGTTGGTTTTAACTCAAGATTCCACACCTTGATAGTCAAACTTTGGTGTTACCTTAATCTCTTCAACCAGGAAACTTCAAAAATTTAGTTGTGCATAAATCTGTAATAATTCCACAATCCTTATTCTCTCTGATTCATCCATACTAATATTATAGTAAATTTCATGAGGCGCTCATGGTGTAATGGTTATTGTCCTAGGAAGTGGTCATGGCAAAGCAAGTTCAAATCCTGGACAAGGTCATTTCCATTTCACACAGTGCTAATACCTTTAGGAAAGGCATTAATTCAATTCTCTCTCCAGTTATGAGTAAATTGTTGGGCAGACTGGACTCTTTAACCTTGCCAAGGGAACTGGTCTAGGAGAAATGGACATGGTGACCCAACTTCCAATCCTGGACAAGGATGTTTGCATTTCACATAGCACTAATACTCTTGGGTAAAGGTATGAATCCAACAATTCTCCCTCCAGCTATGGGTAAAATAGTAGAGCACACTGGGTTATTTATTCTCGGTATGGTAACCAGTCTAGGAGAAGGAAAACTCTGAATTAAACATGTTAAACTATGCTTTAAAAAAATTGACATTGTATCACATCCCTCTTGTATGGAGGGGTTGGAAAAATACATGTACTAATCTTGAATTTGTTTTGAGATTTTTAAATGAAGTTTTTTACATGTTGTCTCTGATCTTATTATTCTAGCTTTTTATCACAACACTATCTGTCAATATACCTTTCATTATTAGTATTATTGTGTTACTTGTTTTAATCCATTTTATTGTTACTTTTTATTAGAATTCTATTAAGCAAACATTTTTTTTCTCCACCTGTGATCCCATGAAAAGTAATTTTTTTATCTTGTTTAGATTTCAGTTGGATAATTATGCTTTTAAATTTTACATTTTATTCTTTATATTATTCCTAAAACAAAGTAGTAACCCAGTTGGCTGGGGCTGTTGAATACACAACTGCATTGTTGCAGGGGGTAAGACCTCCTCACCAACAAATATCCTAGATATGATATTTAACAATCTGATGGTGAAGCTCCAGCTTTGGGGAATGTGGAGAAACCCCTTCATTGCCATTGTTCCAGGTTCACTCTGACTTGGATTGGTAGCACCTGATAGGGTCCTGTCTTTTGTTTGCTCACAGTTTGCTCTGTTTAACCAACAGAACAAACTGTGTACAAATAAATGACTGATGTTAAATAGTGACTGTGATATTGCAGTACTTGAAACCATTTAACTGTGTGCAAACAAATCAGCTCAGGCTCATTTAATGTTATCAACAAAATGTATTTACAAATTATATGTTTAAAAAGGATTTGGCATTGAATAACCTGCAATGGTTGATGTGCCCTAAAACCAAACCAAACCAAACCAAATAAACTATAATGAAGTAGGTGAAAATTGGTATACATTAATAAGAGTAATTTACAAACCTTTCTGCTTAGGTGTGGCACAATGCCATATAAATTGAGCCCCCAATGATACTTGAATTCATTCATGTAGGTTTGCTAGTCTAGCTTGTTAACCATTACACCACCCAAGGTGCCCAGTTACAAACATTTATATACATTCAGAGAAATTTTTTAATCTAAATTAGAAGTAAAGATATAAATCTTTGTTTCTATAATAAAAAAAAACAAGATAAAGTTACCGTATAGGCATTATTCTAATTTTTATTAGTGTATCAGAATTATTTTAATTTTTGGCAACTGAGGGTTGATGGTCTCTTGAGAGTTGCTGCATAGTTTTAAAAAAAACTACACAGGAAATCTTAAGAGGCTCTACTAACCTTCAGTTGCCAAAAATTAAAATAATTTATGTAATGCTGTACATATAGTTGATTTTGATGAGCCTATTGCTTAAGCTTTCAAGTAACTCATTTCTAATGCTTCCTTGGGCATCACCCCCTTTTTTCCTATCTTTTCACATTGTCTTTTTAAAAGAAAAATCTTTCAAGTTAGTCTTGCTGTTTAAATATTTTTATTGTATTTGTTAGCTATGCCTCTTTGAGCATCTCTCCTTTTTTGTCTTCTGGTATCAACCTTCATGAAAAAAAAACAACCTTTGCACAGAACTTATAATATCAATATCAATGCACAGAGCATATATCAATACACGGAGCATATGATATCAAAACCCAGAGCATATGATATCAAAACCCAGAGCATATGATATCAAAACCCAGAGCATATGATATCAATACACAGAGCATATGATATCAATACACAGAACATATGATATCAATACAAAGAACATATAATATCAATATCAATACACAGAACATATGATACCAATACACAGAACATATATCAATATCAATACACAGAACATATAGGGGGTGTTCTCGTGGTGTAATGGTTAAAGCAATGGACTGCGGAATCGTAGTAAGCGAGTTCGTACTCCAGTCACTCTATTACGTTCACTTTCAGGCAAATACCCTTAGGAAAGGTATGAACCCCCTTATCCTCCCAGCTATGGGTTAAATAGTACCACTACTGTTCTTCTGGGAGAATAGCTTTGGCATTAAATAACCACAAAGGTTGATATGCCATTAAACAAAGAAACCAACCAGAACATATAATATCAATACACAGAACATATGATATCAATATCAATACACAGAACATATAATATCAATACACAGATCAAATTCTGTTGAGTAACTCCTCCGGTAATGAAAGTCAGGGTCTCTCAGTTTTTCATTTTAAAGTGGCGTAATTAGCAACTGACAGTCATTCAATTCTGGAGAATATCTTGTCATAATTCTTCAAATGCTCAAATTAATTTTGATCAGTACAGATAGCTTCATTTCCCTCCACCAGCTGAATTCTATGAGCAGCTATAGCAGCTGCAAGGCTCAGTTTATCACAATGCCACCAAACTACTAGAATCTCAGTAATTGTATCTACCATTATAACATCTGAAACAGAAAGTACAGTTGGATAGAACTGAATATTATAATAATAGCATAGTTTGAATACTGAGAAGAGTCCTGGAGATATAAGGAAACTTGCTGTCACTCAAACTCCAGTGGAAGACTCATCAGCATGAGCTGATGTGTAAAATCTTCAAAGGAGAAAAATAAAAATTTCTCCAGTTTTTAAAACTTTTTCATATGTACCAAAAATTGTTTTTTTTTTTTTTATTTTATTATTTTTGTTGGGTTTTTTTTTTTTTGGGGGGGGGGGTTGTAGATAAATTAGTCATTTCATTTAATGTAATAAAGCTACTAATAACACTACCACAGAACAGAGTTAGTATGTAATTTGAAGTCTATATATCTTCCTACTAATTACTCTATCAGTTTAGACTTAATTAAACTTCTTTTATATTTACATATAAAAGCGTTTATGTACGAGTGTATGTTGATAACTATTTTATCTAATTTGTATGTCCATAATTATAAATTAATAAATAGATGAATGGATGGATATTTGTGGTGACTTGTATAAGTTGGTGAGATATATATATATATATATATATATATATATATATATATATATATATATATATATGAGATTGATAAGACTATAGGTGTTTCATATATGATTAGTGTTAAATTTTTCATTTCATAATCTAAATGATATTAACACCTCAACATACATATGTTTATCAACAGCCCTTTCTCTTTTCAAGTGATGGTCTACCCCTCACATACCATCTAAAGATCTCTTATATTTTCTGGATTTTCAAATATGAATCTTAATTTAACTTTGCATTTCAACTTGTAATGTTAAAGCTTTTAAAAATCTGCCATAGGAAAATTATCTGCAGTTGGAAATTCAAGTCTGAACATGAATGTAACAAGAACTGTTTGTAGAGCAAATTTTTTTAATCTAATTCATGTTTTTCTAAACCTAATAAAATGATTAATCATAACTGAATTACTAAGATTTTCATTATGTTTGTATAAATGCATGTAACCCAACAGAAATACCGCCTCTTCGATTTTTTTTATTAAAGCAATTCATTAAAAATGCTCTTAGAGAATAAAGTAATTTCCAGTCCAATCTGCAATTGAATTATAATTTTGTGGGCTCTGCATTCACACTAAATGAAATCTTTTAATCATCCAAATTCTTTTGGTAGCAGATATGAAATATTAATTAAAATCCTTCGCCTCTTCTTAAACAGAAGCACTAATATCATCAAGGATCCCTGTTATAAGGGTTTGCAGGCTTATTTCAATAGTTTATTTCATCTAGGAATTTTCTACAATTTGTTCTGAGTTTTCAAATTGGCCTTCATATCACATTCATAAAACACCTTTTGGATTTATTTTAATTCTAAAATTGAAGGTAATTTTTTTTTTTTTTTTTTTTTTTTTTTTTTTTTTTTTCAAGAAATATAGTTACCGCTATTGTACAACTAAAATATAAACAGCAGTCATTTTCTTAAACATTGTTCATCAAAAATCCTAGATAAAATTCTTTTATGTACATAAACATGGGTAAATTTTATAAATTTGTTAATATCCACAGGTTTTAATCTCTTAGTGAATGTTTATTTAATGAATGTTTACATTTCAAGACTGATAGCTTAATGGATTCCAGAGCATTGGTGTTTACATGTATATTAGAGTTGAACTTAAGGTCTCATCGATTTAATAGGCAGCCTAGTCAGCCGGGGCTGTAGAATACACTGACTGTATCTCTGCAGAGGGGTAAGACCCCACTAACAAGTGTCCTGGATATGACACTGAACTTGGTGAGAATCTAGTAATGCTGGAGCTTTGGGGAATGCAGAGTACCCCTTCATTGCAATCACCTGATAGGGTCCTATCTATGGGTCAAATAGAAGTGTTTGATATTTTAAACTGAGTACAAACAAATGACTTATACTAAATAGAATAGTTAGAGATAGAACTGTTTGATCAATCAACTGTGTAAACAAATCACTGATGTTTAATTGACTTTTTAGTGATACAAGGAATACTTGAAACGATTTAACTTTGTTGACTTATGTTTACAAATCATATGTCTACATATGAATAAACTGGATTTGGCTTTAAATAACCTACAATGGTTAATATGCCATAAAACCCAACCCAACCAAACCAAATCCTATATATCTAATATATATGTATAGAGGATTTGGCATTAAATAACCTACAATGGTTGATATGCCATAAAACCCAACCAAACCAAGTCCTATATATTTAATATTTATGTATAAAGAGGATTGGCTTTAAATAACCAATAAGGGTTAATATGCTGTAAAACATAAGTAAACCATTTGATGGTCTGTTTAGATGTATTAACAAATTTGGAATTTTAAGTACAAAAACTACGTAATAAAAGTTAATGTATTTTTAGATTATAAATTTTAAATAAAAATGTTAAGGAATAAGTATAATGAAGTCAGCATCTCTTTTTTTTAAAGTCATGACAAGTTCAGCAGAAATGTTCTACCGGAAAAAGTTTGATTCAGAGATTTCATTTTCTATCTGTAGTTGTTTATTTTAAATTCAAAAGGTCATTCTGATTACTCTCTGTTATTGCGAGCAGTATGTTCATTCTAAAAGGTTGATTAGATATTTGCTATTACAATTTGATTTGTGGTAAATTCTAAGTCTTATTGCTTCTGGAATTAGTAAATAAATTAGTGTTTTTTTGTGGGGGTTTTTTGTTTTTTTTTGTTTTTTTTTTTACTGCAGGGTTTGTCTTTTACCTTCACACAGTTGTCAATTTCTATTTTTATCAGATTTGTTTTTAGATAATTTTATTTATTTGATATTTTGTTACTTTTATATCTCAGAAATTTTTAGTTCCTTCATGGGTAATTTAATACCAAGCCATCCTACTGGAGGAACACCAGTAATGCTATTTAACCCATTGCTGGAAGATAAGAGGGTTTATACTTTTCCCAAGGGCATTAGTCTGAAAGTGAATGTAGCAGTACCCCTAAAGTTTGAACTTGCTAACTTTAGGACCAGCACTTAAACAATTATGCCATGGAAACTATTCCTCTAATTATTAATTTGTTTATTGACGTGGTCATTTTTAGGATTTTTCTGCTCATATAAGGGCTTCATTTCTTCATAAATTTGAGTTTTATTGCTATTTTTATTATCAAGCAAGAGATAATTGCTAGTTTGTTAAATTCTTTCTAAGTATCCCATAATTCAGACCTTGTACCAGACTAAACTAAGTTACTACTAATATAAAAAAATACTAATCTTTCACAAAATTAGTTTGCTTTGACACAATGTCAAAATAAAATCTTCATATTTTAAAATTTGGGATAATGAACCATATATTATCTTACTCAATCTGTTTATCATACATATAATAAATATATATATATATATATATATATGCTTATCTGTTACCACTGGTTTCATGCTGTCTTTACATGACAATAATGAGACAGATGATTGTTGTGCAGAGATGGCATGAAACCAGTGATCACAGATAAGCATCCATGCAACTGAAATATATATTTATTTATTATATTATAGATAGAACTATTAGATATTGAGCACTCCCCAAATTATACCACATTTGGTCTACCACTAACTCACCAAGTGAGATAGTGACAACGATAAACTGTTATTTATATACATATATTAATTTGTATATAAATCTTAAAAATAAATGAAATATGCCATAAACTTTAGTAGAGGATAAAAACATGGTACATACAGATTGTGTGGGAGTCTGTGTGATTTAGTAGCAAAAGTGCTTGACAGACATTGTAGTAAGTTGATTCAAACTTCTGTCATGCTATTGCACTTGCTATTGGACTAATACCCTTTGGAAAGGCATGAACTCCTTCTCCACCTACCACTATGGGTTAAATAGTATGACTACTGTTCTTCAACATGAATAGCTTTGGTATTAAATAACCTACGAGGATTTATACCCTAAAAAGCAAAAAACCAAGAACACGATAGATTGAAAGACAAAGTAGAGAATGAGTTATAGGTGTGATTTAGGCTTAAATGGACTGTCAGAATTTCATGGGAACTTTATTTTTGTTTCCAATATGTTCGTAATTGGTATAATACCCTAAGGAAGCACTCGTGATAAAATAGTTCTTGTAAGATGCACATGGGGACCAAAGTTCAAACCTTGGATGAGACTGTTTACATTTCGATTAGCACTAATACTCTTGGAAAAGGTATGGATCCAATAATTCTCCCTCCAGCTATGGGTAAATTGTAGGACAGGCTGGATAATTTAACCTTGGCATGATAACTAATCTAGGAGAAGGAAAACTCTGAATTCAAACCTATTAAATTCTGCTTAAAAAAACTGACCTGGTGTCCCATTTTGCTCATGAATGAGAGTTGGTAAACACACCTACATAATATCCTATGTAGGTTGTAAGTTAAGATGAAAAAAAAAATACTAGTCAAAAATAATGATTAACAATGTTTCATTGAAATAAAATATGCATTTTTTTTTATACATTGAATTTCACACACCTGGCACTTGAGATGTAACATAAAACTATTTGTTTAACTTTGTAGTGCTTAAACTTCAGCATTTATGAATAAGAACAGTTACAACAAAGGGGAGGTTACTAATCCTAAATCAATTAATAAAAACAACAAGTTTGTCTTAAGGAAAGTTAATAAGTATTGCATTACTTCCTAGTATGGATTTACCCATGATAGAACATACTGAATGTTTTGAATTGGTGATTTGATAAGCTAATAACATTACTAATTGTTGGTATTAAAAATAGATTGTGTATTAAAAAATAACTGTTAAAAAAATTTTAACAATAAAATAAAAAAAAAAACTTGTGGTGTAATGGTTATCGTCGTAGGAAATGGACACGGCGATACGTGTTCAAATCCTGGACGAGGCTAATTGCATTTCGCATAGCACTAATACCCTTGGGGAAAGGTATGAATCCAATTATTCTCCCTCCAGCTATGGGTAAATAGTAGGACAGACTGGGTTCTTCAGCCCTGGTGAGACGACTAGTCTAGGAGAAGGAAAACTCTGAATTCAAACCTGTTAAACTCCGCTTAAAAACTGACCTTGTGTCATATCCTGCCCGAGCGGAGGGGTTGGTAAATATGATTAAAAAAAACTCTAAAAAATTAAATTAGGTACTTAGTTGTTGTGTAATAATGAACTAGGCAAACAGACAAGTGAGTTTGATTCTTACAGGGTGCTATATGATTCTTACCTTGTGCTAAAGTAAGCACAGCTTATATTTAGTAATTAATTCAATTTTAAACAGGCTGTTTATGTTAACTTTGCTCTGATGCAACTAGGATAAGCATTAATTCACTTAGGGGATATCTGTCAGATATCTAGATTTAAAAAAAAAGTGACTCATCACTGGCATGTGTCAATAATTAGTTGAAAATGAAGAGTGTGAGTTGGTAAATA
>CAUZXS010005085.1:0-32500 GCA_963585895.1 Sepioteuthis lessoniana | reverse complement strand
TAGTCGAGGGTAACCCGAAGGCTCCCTTTTCGATAGCTACTACACCAAGGTGTAGGGGAGGGCGCTACTCCTTCCCTGGATTGCTCTACTTTACCCTTGATCCGTACCTTATAATGCTGAGTGTAAAGCAAGGAGGCATCAAGTACCATTTTTTGAGTCTTTGGTATGACTCTACCTGGGATTGAACCCGGGTCTCCCGGGCCATTGGCGAACAGTAATGATATTAAATTTTCACTATTAAGAAATTTACATTAAAAAGAACTTTCATTTTGGTTCTTCTGATATTATATTTGTGAATTAAGCAAAATTGATTCATCTCATTTCAATTTTTCTCTTCCCCCCCACTTTTTTTTTTTTTTTTTTTTTTTTTTTTTAAATGCCAAATTTTTCATTTCTGATATTTGGAGCATGACAAACTGCCACATAATGTTGAGTATTTACCAATAATAAAGCTATTAAACATATGTGAATTAAAAAAATATATAGAATGGAAAAGCTGAAATAGCTTTTTGGATTAAGCTCTTATTATTAATATTATCTTCATCAATTATGTTTATCCCTACTAAATTTTAGTTTGATCCTTTTATGACTATTGAAGTCCTTGTATCAAAAAAATTAAATTCCATGAAGTTGTTACAAGGATTACTTTTTCTTTTTTTTTTCTGATTTACTCTCACAAGATGGAAAATATCAAAGGTTTAAAAATATTGTAGCACTAGCATAAGTACCAAGCTATGTTTAAGAAGTAACAAAAGGTTTTAATTAGATAATTCTAATGTTTTCACAAAATTTTACAAGTATAGAAACATTTGCCCGAAAATGAACGTAATCGCACGACTGGAGTTCAAACTCGCTTACTACAATTCCGCAGTCCATCGCTTTAACCATTACACCACATTGCATGTGCTGGATGTGACACCAGATCAATTTTTTTTACTAGTTTAACAGATTTAAATGCAGTTTTCCTACTTTAAGACCAGTTGCCAAACCAAGGTTAAAGAGCCCAGTCTGCCCGACTACTTATACCTGAACGGAGTATAGTTGGATTCATTCCTTTCTCAAAAGTATTAGTATTATGTGAAATGCAAACAGCCTAATCCAGTTGTGAAAAAAAAAAAAGATATAGCCTCATCCAAGTTTTGAACTCGGGTTGTTGTGTCCATTTAAGATCATAACCATTACACTTGAAATGTTTAGACTACAAAAATAATTTTAAACAAAGAAAAATGCAGATTAGTTTCTGAAAGCCTCTTTGTACACAATATATCTTGTTCCTCCATCTTTAGCAAATATGTAAAGTCCTGTTTTATAACTTATGAACATTCAACATATTGCTGGTCTTTATATATTTCACCATTTATGAAGACAGAAACAGATTTGAAGTTTCATTTAAAAAGAAAGAAAAAAATCGATCATTTTGTCAGAAATAACATTTTGCTATTTGATGACTTTGGAAATCACCTTGCTAGTTGATAGGACCCTTAGATTTTATTTGCCTATGATCCTTGAATCAAATACACCTACAAACTTCTTAGAAATATACATTATTTGAAAGCATTTTACATATTGACTATATTATTATAACATATTCTTTGTCATGTCGTGCTGCCAGCTGGGATTTTGCAAGCTCTCTCTCTCATCATTCGTCTATCGTCCATCACTTCTGGCTGGTCCTCTATCACATCCTGTGTCCATCCAGAGCTGTTGTAAATAAGTTCTAGTATACCATGACACTCAATCAAACCATATTCATAGTTGTAATTTATCATTATTCATATATATAAACTCAAGTAATTATTCACACACACACACACACACACACACACACACACACACACTTATAATTGTATCAAATATTGCCTTGTTTTCTTTTTTAGATTTTGTTTGATTCTAAACTATTTGATTTTTATGTGAGGTTTTCCTGGTTGACTAATAAAATCATATTTTTTACTAAAATAAGTTTCAATTTCAAAGAAAAAAAAAAACCCTTTTTTCTGTATACTTGTATACTCTCATATCAATGATCCATTCCAATTCTTTTCACATGTGGGTTTTTTTTCTGACCCACTCTTTCTCTCTCTCTCAGTATTCAAAATGATTGCATACATCTCTCACATTTATATTTATAAACATCCGCTCTTCAGTTGGTAATCACACTACTTTGAATTATACATCCATATTAATCTTATTAGAAATAGTGGGTAGTGGGTGAAAGATCTCTCTCTCTCTCTCTCTCTCTCTCTCTCTCTCTCTCTCTCTCTCTCACAATGCTTTTTGATTGGATCTAGTCTTTCATTATGATTGGTCCAAATAGTTTGTGGGAGGTGTAAGCAATTTAACCCTTTGCATTGTTCAAACCCTTTTTTTTTTCTCTCTCTTTAAGCCGTTTTTCTTCTCCCCCACCCAAACAATTTTTTTTGTTAGGACAGTATTTCTTTCTGTTTTGGGGGTGGAGGCAGACCCTCTCCACCCCCAATTTTTTTTTTTTTTTTTTTTTTTTAAAGATCTACACCCATTTATAAAATTCTAACTGAAAAACAGTTTTCCTTAAATGCCTAAAGTAATTCTTTGATCTCCTTTTGAAATAGTCTGGCTATGCCCTTCATTGTAATAGAAAGAAAGATACACATAAAAAGCCTTTAAATTTTAAGAGGGTAACTTACCCCAAATTTATTCTATTTTTTCAAATTAAATAAAGACTAATCCTCAAATAAGTTCTTTGAGATTTAATTCATGCAAAATAACTTAGCAAAAACAATAAAATAATCTTTTTACCATATTTTTTTTTTTAAATTTTTACTGTATTAGTATGAAAAAATGTTATCTTTTACCATCGGAAATATTCTCTTGCATTCTTTCAGAACTATACAATTTAGTGAATGTTCAATGCATGTGGCTGTAATCCAGTCAACAAAGTAAATATGGTACCACATAACAATTTTTTTAATGATGTTAATTTTCTTCCAAATTTTTTTCATTTTTTTTTTTTTTTTTTTTTTTTTTTTTGTGGAATATTTAAAATAGCAAATTGGGTATCATTAGGTAATTATTACCAGCATTGAAATACTGTAACCAAAAATAAAATTGTATGAATATATTCATTTTTGGAGTCTTACATATTCATTTTTTTTTTTTTTTTTTTTTTTTTTGTTACTTCAATGCTATAGTTTGGTAATGAATAATAGCAAATGTTCACAAAGTAGTAAAATTTACTTTAAGGAGAAAATTATTTCTATAAAAAAAAAATTTCAGTGGTATATTTGTACAGTAGTAATGTATGTATTATGGTTATACTAAATGTTGAATATGAATATAGTAGTGAAGACACTCTCAGCATAATTATTGTATTGATAGTGGAAATGGTGAACCAAGTTCAAATCCTGAATAAGACTATTTGTGTTTCACTTTATACAAATGGCTTTGGAAAAAGCATCAATCCATCTATGCCCCCTTTAAACTATAGATAAGTAGTATGACAAACTGGGTTTTAGTTTTTTGGCAAGGCAACTAGGCAGGAGAAGGATAAGTCTAAATTCAAATTATGTATATTTTATTTAAACACTGACTTTGTTTTGTGCATCATACCCATGGGGAACAGAAATTACAAGTATCACATGAAAATAAACTCTGAGAATTCTTCTGGTGGTTCCACAAACTAAATATTCAGAATGAACCAGATCAGAGATTGTCAGATAAGAGAATTACAACTGTGGGAGTATGTAATGAAAATACTATTTATAAATGAGAAAAATCTTTTTGTTTTTTCTTTTTGTGTCTTTGCACAAAGCATTTTCACAATTTTATTACTAGGGTTAAAAATCGAAGAAAATCTTACAGCAAAATGAAGTCTTTATTTTCTATTTCCTTCTCTATCTATCTATCTAATATCTAATATATATATATATATATATATATATATATATATATATATTTGTCTCTTTTCTTTAACAAACTTAGTTTTCTATATAAAATCTTAAAATGTCTCAATTTAAAGTTTGTTTTTTGTTTCGTTTTTTTTTTTTTTTTTCTTGTCTTGAAAATTTGTCCTGTCCTTTTCTTTTTTGTTATGTTACAAGGTTTTATTATAATTCATAATTATTATTATAATTATTATTCAAGAGAACTGGAAAGGTTTCAGAAAACCCTTAAGCATTCTTGACACTTAAAATGCACACAAAAACGTACCCCTCCTTATCCTTTACACCATGCTTCATTTTTTTTCCTCCTTCTTCCATGCCTCTTAAAACATCTGCTATTTTGAATTTTATTATGTAGCCGCATATCCAGTTTATCATTTAATAGTCATTATTATTAGTCCTTAAGGTACAATGACAAAGATATAAGTTTATTGAATTAAGAGGTCTGTATAACATTTTTTTCTCCTTGTTTTAAGGAAGTTTGATTTAACATATACAAAATGCTGGCCTTTTTATATCTTTCATTAATTTGTAATTTTATCAGCATCAAATATAAATTTTATATTCTAGTTGTATAAAATGATTTTAATAACTGGATTATTTATATTATTCTAAAATATATTAATTTATATCTAATATCACTCTGTATACCTTTTACCAATTTTTCGTAAAAAGTTAATTTTCTTCTAAACCAAAGATGGCAGAATTTTATTATTTCCAGTTGCTTATTTTTAATGAATAATGTTCCTCATTAGGTATTATTACCAAACTTTACAGCATTAAAATTACCAAAAATAAAAATTTTGTGAGAGAGAGTTGGGAATTGTTATATATTCATAGCTTGCTTTTTTCTTTTTTTTTTTTCAAACCAAATCTATTTTCATTGCTATTTGAAGCAGTACAATTTTCTGGAGGTGTGCATTCATGCTGAATGTTATTCCTTGATATATCTAAGATAACTATGAAATGATAATAAGAATACTTTAATTCTTCCTAAATGAAAGCATCAAAATAAGCAAGGAACTCCATTACAAGAACCAAACAGGTTGATGGTTCATCTAGTTACAAAAAGATATTTTTGACTTTTCATCTCGCTTATTCAAAAAGTATTCCAGAATTTATCAAGTGGATGCTGCTTTTTTTTTTTTTTTTTTTTTTAATCTAAAAAGAGCAATAAAAAAAAATGCACACACACACACACACACATATATATATATATATATATA
Source organism: Sepioteuthis lessoniana (assembly GCA_963585895.1). Lineage (NCBI taxonomy): Eukaryota > Metazoa > Mollusca > Cephalopoda > Myopsida > Loliginidae > Sepioteuthis > Sepioteuthis lessoniana. The sequence goes on along the minus strand of CAUZXS010005085.1, from coordinate 27,357 downwards.
TATATATATATATATATATATATATATATATAAATATATATATATATATATATATATATATAAAACAAAATCTGGTCACATTAGGATTATAAATTTAATTCTCTACTGTTATGGGTATTGATATGAATCAATAACACCAAAAATAACAGGACTTCTTCAGATCATGGATGAAATAATTAGTACGAATTGTATTTAGTTTATCCATTAGATCTGAAAAAGTCCTGTTATTTTTTTGGTGTTATTGATTCATATCAATACCCATAACAGGATGGAAATAAATTTATAATCCTAATGTGACCAGTTTTTGTTTTTCTTAAAGGAATTATTGCTCTGTGATGTCGGTTACATTGAGCTCTTTAGCAGGAAAATTTAAATGTTCATAGTTGAATGATTTTTTTGTCCTGATGGAATTATTCCCGACTCCGGTTGAACTGGACTGAATAATACACACACACACACACACATATATATATATATATATATATATATATATATATATATATATAATATAGTACTGTGTGCAATGAAAGTCAAATTTTTGCAATGTGCAACTATAGTTGAATTTAACACTACTTTCTATTGCTAGTACCTATAAGACAGAAAAATTTCTTATTTTGACACAAAATAAAATGTCTTTTCTGGTTTTTAAAAAAAAGAGTACTCGGTATTTCAATTATCTTTATTCAATGTTGTCCAATTCTATTGAAATAATTTAGTTTAGATTCACTAACTTATATATATGCAGTACTGAATAAAAATGAATCTTAAAGCATGAACAAAATTTAACAAACTTAAAATTGACAGTCAAGATCAAGACTTATATCAGTGTTCAACATGAAATATCAGAAAGTTCAACATTTTTTAAATTATTTTATTTTAATGAAAAATTTGATTTAAAAAAAAATTGATTTTAGAAAATTTGGGAAGAGGTCCTCCAAAGTTATCAATGGTGGTAAAATGATCTCAAAACCTTAGAACTTATATTGCAAGTTTCAATATATCAGTTGGAAACTATCCAACATTTAATTGGTACAAAAAGCTCAAAGAGGTTCCATTTTAAATTGAAAGATAGCAAAAAAACTTAGAGAAAATTTCATTAATCATGTTCAATAGTCTAAAACCGATAAATTTTCATATTGTACAGGTTCTTGTAGAATGATCTCCCTAAGTTAAAATTATTACTGTGCAGGTATTAGTAGTAGTGGGTGGGAGACATGCAGTTAAGTAACGATAGCCATGCTATTTCAGTGGCTATAATGGTGTGTGGAGGGAGAAATATCACTGCCTGTAATAGTCACCATTTTTTTTTTTTTTTTTTTTTTTTTTTAAGTTCCTATCATTTCAACACGGTGGTTATTTTGCTGATGGATCTATCCCCTTGTGATTACTTTTACTGAGAATACTCAAAGGCTCATGTCTTTAAATGTAGGCTACAGATAGCTGACAAACTAAAAGATTGTTATGTAACTGCAGTAATACAAGAGGTAGAGATGAAGTGAACGCTGTATAGTTCATGAGGGTAAGCATTCTAAAAGCAGTGATGATTATATCAAAACAAAATAACCAATATTATTTCTTTTATAGTAAAATCAAATTTTTTAGAGGGTCTGTGTTGTCTTTTTTATTTACATTCCAAACCCATGTGTTTATTCCATCTCTGACTCTATATTTCTTATAATGAAAAATGAATTTTGTATAATAATTTGAGAAGATATGATCAATGATTGGATAGAAATGAGAAGTTAAAACAACTGTGGTAAAATGTTATAGGAATGATGGATGAAACAAGTGACTTGGTTCAAAGATTTTCTTTATGGTTAAACTATCAATGTGTATAGATATGTTGACTTAGAAGCATATATACCATCCATTTTGAAGAAAAGAAAGTGGGTCATTTTGCTGCCTGATGACACCTGCACTCAAAATGTCATAATGTAAAAGTTAATGCTTTTAAAGTTGACATTAAAGTGCAGTACAATGTTCCCGTTAAACTATTTGCCAAATCTTTTCTATTGCTAACTGTTTTGTTTTTGTTTTGAATATAGATATCCAAACCACTTCTTCACCAAAGAAGAGATTATTCAATTAGGAATTTACCAAAAAAAAAAAAAGACTTCGATAAATCAAGTTTTGTTTTAACCAATATTTAGTCAATTGCAACTTTGCATTTTTATTAACAAAGAATTCAAAATAGAAAGTAACGAGTCAAGCAGAGAAAAAAACTTACAATGAAGACTCTCTTCAGTCTAATAAGGTATGTTATAGTAAAAAGTTATGAATATGACCTAGTGGATAATTTTGTTAAAGTATATCTAGTTACCAGGCAATCATTTGTTCATTCCCAAGGTTAGGTAGTATACATATCTAATTCAGTGAAAGAGGTAACCAAGATCTCAATGATAGATTAATTGATATGAAAATATGCATTTAAATGAGAACAATTTGCTCCCTAGAATTGAATAAAGGGTTTTGGACTGAAATTCCCAGAAGGTTAATGACTACGAGTGACACCAGGAAAAAAATGGGTTCAATGCCAAAAATGTGGTTATAAGAATCAAGATTAGGACACTCATCAAAATACAATAGTATATAATAATTTCAGAAACTTAGACAAATTTTTGATCATGAATCTGGTCAATTTAAATATGTGTATATAATTAAATTGGACAGATATATCATGTCTGGATTCTACCTTTGATTGAATCATTGGACTTTTGGATGGAATAAATTTTGGAGAGTGCCATGTTCCCCACCCCCGACATATACTTTTGGCCCTAACTGGTGCCATCTTCATGGGAATGATTAATGAAATGAAAAACAAAGTGTAGGAGGAAGAACAAATGAGAGAGGAATTTACAGGAGAAAAGAATCTTACTGGAGGTAAAGAAGATACTGCAGAAATTATGCTGTTGGCATTGTAGAATATTAATCAAACATGTTTAAAGGAATTTACCAAAATTTTGTGTGTGTTTTGTAGAATGAGATTGATAAGGAATATTTTAATTTTATTCAATTTTGAATACTTTCTTAGAAGGAAGGATATGTAAGGACTAAGAGTGTGTGGAGAAAAAAAAAAATCTCTGAGCCATTTCCTCGAGCTTCAACCAATCTCTGACCATTGTCTAGACTAAGAATGAAACATAGGTGGTGTTGTCTTCAGATAACTTAGATATTTAACTGTCTTCAGTATCTCTTTTCTTGGATGTTAAGATTTGAATTACATTGTTAAATCAAAGAAATCTATTAGTTTAATTGTTTACTTGATAACCTCTCTCTCTCTCTCTCTCTCTCTCTCTCTCTCTCTCTCTCTCTCTCGCACATTGTAGTACCTTGGCTTTTGTAGCCCAGTCTACTGGGGCTATACAATACAGACTTCTTCTCCAAAGAAGGGTAAGACCCCACCACCGCCACGAGTGTCATGGATTTGACATTAAAACATCTGATGGAGAGGCTCTAGCCATTGCTTCCAGGTCCACTCTGACCCTGAGTGGTAGCACCAAATAGGTTCCTATCTATGGGTCAAATAGTACGAACTGTGTGCAAACAATGACTGGTTAAATTGTGACTCTTATATTGCGGCCTTCCATGGATTCCTCCACTTTATCCTTGATCCTTACCTTATAATGCTAAGTGTAAAGCAAAGCAGCATCAAGTACCATTTTTGAGTCTTTGATATGACTTGACCTGGGATTGAACCCTGGTCTCCCAAACCATTTAACACTCTACTCATTAAACCAATTAATTACATAAATCAAGGTATCACTAATGTGTGTATGTATGTTATATATATATATATATATATATACACACATACATATACACACACACCTTTTTAGATTCTAGCTCCATAAGTCAACATTTAAAAAGCATAATTGTCTTAATGTAGAAATACAGAAATATTCCTTACAGACAATATCAAACACTTAAAAATCCTAGATGCTTTGTATTTAAAATTTAGACAACCCATTATTAATAGAATTAACTTCAAAATAAGTGATAATAATTTAAGCTAGATAGAACAATCTATATTACAAAAGATAGAACAAATATTCTACTTCATATAATAGAAATATTTAAAAATAAACTGCCACTACCACTTAGCATCACCTTGGTGATAAAAACAAAAATAAAATAATTTGATTTAAATATCAAGTGGCTTTAATTTAGAAATAAACATACACATTACCTTGATAATCATTCTGATAAGAACCAAAATTACTCAGTATACCACAAATGGCTCCTTTAGAGAAAGTAAGAAATTTCAAGATAGTAACGATAAAAAAAACATGTAAGGACCCTTAAAAAAAAACTTAGAATAAGGATTCTATTTTATTTAACCAAACCTGTTTCGATACTGCTGTATGGATGCACTACTTGGACGCTAACAAAATGGCTGGAGAAGAAGCTAGACGGCAATTACACAAGAATGTTGCGAGCAATATTGAACAAGTCCTAACGGCAACACCCCACAAGGCACCAACTATACGGCCACCTGCCTCCCATCACGAAAACTATCCAAGTTAGACGAACAAGATATGCAGGACACTGCTGGAGAAGCAGGGACGAGCTCATAAGTGATGTACTCCTATGGACCCCCACATATGGCCGGGCAAAAGCAGGACGACCAGCACGAACATACATACAACAGCTATGTGAGGATACAGAGTGTGGCCTTGAAGACCTGCCGGAGGTGATGAACGATAGGGAGAAGTGGCGAGAGAGGGTCAGGGATATCCATGCCTATGGCACGACATGATGATGATGACTGATCCTGTTAATTGTACTAAAAGACATTTTGAATGTTTGCAACTTGGTGCTATATTGATATATATATTATCCAAAGTTGTCTTTCTTTGATTGTTTATATTGCTGATAAAAGACAAGAATAAAATAAAGCACTTAACTGAATGAGATAACCAGTGAACTTGTTGAACATTTATTGTATCACCAGTTCATGATCAAGTCAAAGTTTCTAATTAGGAAAGAATGAAAGATTTTTACTATCGTAGTTCAGTTATCTTTGTTATATCAAAAATTTAGATGATTAAAATTTATGTTCAGCCTACAGAGGTAGGAGCTTTGCTTCTGTCTTGTCTTTGATGAAATGAAAGTCCATTTCTTTAGCAACACAATCACTTAATAGAGGGTTTTAAGACAATACAATATAAATAGACCCCTACAATATTGTCATTCAGTTACAAATTGGAAAAGTAACTGCTTTTTAAGTTAGATTTTTTTTTCAATGTATTGCCCTAATAAAATTTCATGTTATACCAATTTTCTAGATGCTCCCAGGTCCACTCTGGTCTGGAGTGGCAACACCTGTTAGTCCTAACTAAGGGTCAAATAGAACTATTTGACATTTAAAGTGTGTGCAAATAAATGACTTATGCTAAAGTGAATTTCTTGAAATAGAACTGTTTGATCAGTTAACTGTGTAAACAAATGACTAATTTAATTGTTAGTGATATATATAAATATGTGAAACTATTTAACTTTGTTGACTTATGTTTACAGATCATAAACTGTATTTAGCATTAAATAATCTACAATGTTTGATATCTAGAAAATTGTTTGGTATTATGGTATAAGTTATATATCCATTGTGTGTGGCAAGGAAGTCATATTGAATTTAATGGATGAGGTATGCCTTCTAAACATAATATATAGATAAAAAAAATCTTAACCTGCTTGAAGTGGATGAATGCTATGGTAAATGTGTAAAGTGTAAAAAAAAAAAAAAAAAAAAAAATTATTCTTTAATCTAAGATATTAAAATAGTAGGTTTCTTCGAGTGAATTTAAAAAACGTTAATTCTAGCATCTTCAAAAACCATTATTTACATACAGTATCAGCTGAAAGTGTCATCTTTTTTCATTCATAATTCAGAAGGGCAATCATACTTTTCTTTTTGTTGCAAATGGTTGCCAATTTTGTTTTCCCTCAACAAATATATAAATAAAAACAAATCAATGTATTTATTTCTGCAAGCCACTGAAAAAAAAAAGAAGCTAATTCTATCATTTTTAAGTCATTATTTACATATGGTATTAGTTAAGTGTCATCTTTTTATCCATAATTTATAAAGGGCATTCATTTTTTTCTTTTTTTTTTTTTTTTTTTTTTTTGAAATGGCTATTAGAATCAGCCACTTTTGTTTTCTCTCAACAAATGAATAAACAGAAACAAATCAATGTATTTATTCTCAGAAGAATTAGAAATGGATGTGCTACACTGACAATAAACATAGAATCACTCATGCTTATTTAATATCAGCAGAATTAATTTGTATAATGGATTCCATACAAAACAAATTAACAGAACTGAAAGTAAGGCCCTTTTTTTTTTTTTTTTTTTTTTTTTTTTTTTTTCTCAAAAAGGTAGGAAAAAGAAAAACATTAAAAAAATGTCCGTTTTCAGTCAACACAATCCACTGGGTATAGAATATTCAATAGACATTGCTATAAACTTGTGGGCTATCTGATCAGTTAAAATAACTGTCCTTTGCTCTTGTCCGTCTTCACTGGAAAAAAGGCCAACCATTCATTATAAACCTTTAATCTAATTGATCTAGGGCAGCTCCATGAAAGGAAAGGTGTTGGGGTGGGTGCAAAGTCTTATAGGTATGTATATAAAATAGCTCTGTTTTATCATATAAGTATGTATTAACCCAACCTTTCTACTGCTGGCAGGATGTGACTCAAGGTCAATTTTTAAACAGTTGGTGTTACCAGTGACCATTACAGGGTTATAGAGCCCAGTCTGCCCAAATTCTCCCTATGAGTGAAGAGATTGATTCATGTCCTTCCCGAGGGCATGAGCCAAGTGAAATTCAAATACCTTGTATCTTATATATATGTGTGTGTGTGTTCGATTAAATAATAAAATTATTGACAAAATGTGACTAAGATCCTTTCAAGTTTCTTGATAAGTGTCTTGGTTTCAGGTTGGAATTGGTGGATGAATTTATCAAAATTGCCCCAAGTGCTTTCAGATTTCTCATAGACCATCATCAGTCATTGCGTTTTTGAATATTTTATATTTCTTGATAATATTCTATTTCTGTTGATAGCATTCTTCTTCTTTTTTTTTTTTTTTTTTTTTTTTTTTTTTTTTTTTTTGCTCGATCTCATCAAGACCTCAGTTTTATCCAAGTGGGAATTTACATAATTTTGTAATGTTATAAAAAAAAAAAAAATATTTAAAAACAACACTCTTAATACATGCAAGCAACCCTTGATGATGGCCTATGAAAGGTCCAAAAGCATTCGGGACAATTTTGGTAAATTCATCCACCAATTCCAACCTGAAACCAAAGACACTTCTCAGAAAATTATAGCCAAAATGTCTTCATTATTTAATCAAACATACTAAAATAAAAGACTTCTCCCCAATTACACACTCGTGTGCGTGTAAAAACAAAATAAATTCTAAAAGAAAAAATACAAATCTCTACATGGACCTACTCATTTTAAAATATTTCTTTCTCACTTTTGACCTACAACAAAAATTACATATATGTATATGAAGTATTCTTCAATCCAGAGTTGGGAACATTTCCGTCGGGACAATTAAATTATTCAAAATTCAAATATTCCTGGTAAAGAGCTCAATGTAAATGATATCACAAAGCAAATATTCTTTCATGTTGGATCTGAAGAAGTCCTGTTAAATTTTGGGGGGAGTTGTTGATTCATATTAATGCTCTTAGCAGGATAGAAATAAATTTATAATCTTAATGTGACAGAATTTTGCTTTTCTTGAAAGTGTGTGTGATATATATAACAATGCATATTTGTGGGAACATTACTCTTAATTGAGTAATGATATTGTCTGTCTGGTGATTTTTATCCTCACTGTGTAACTTTCACTTTTAGCCTTGTGCCCCTCAAAAAAAATTAACCTTAGTTAATATTCATCCCTACAGAGGAATATTAACCTTAGTTAATATTCATCCCTACAGAGGAATAAATTGTAAGTTACAGAATGAGTTTAATTCACACCTGGTGTCCTATACCAAAGTTAGGCTTTTATTATATATCAAAGCTCTTCTATTTGAATAGTACTGTTTCTAGGGAATAATTTGCAATTTTAAGGGGGCAATAATTTGATTTAAAGAAATTGAATTTATAACTAATTTTAGTGGTTATGTACTGTAGAAATACTCTTAAATTAAGTTTCTTTGTTTGATGGCATATCAACCTTTTGTGGATTATTTAATCCCAAAAGCATCCTTTTGTAGAACAGTAGTGGTACAATTTAAACAATAGGTAGGGGTTATGTGATTCATACCCCTTTTCAAGGGTATTAGTTCAAAAGTGTAGATAATTGCCATCACAATTCAGCATGCTCATTACAGATTGGGGCTACCTGAATATTACTTTAGGGGCATTTTGTGATTTTTCTAAAATACATGACATGATTTGCCAAAGTTCTAACATTAGAATGCAAATTATTTTATTACAAAAATAAAAGGAAAGAAGCATAATTAATGTAAAGATTCTGAATGATTAATCGTAAATTCTAAGTTAATAATCATATGGAAAGGATATATTTTATACTATATCTATTTTTGTTTCCTATATAAGTAAAATTGACAACTTTATTAAAGGGTGACTGAAAAAGCTCCCTTTTCAATAGGTACTACATTGGCATAATGGTTAGAGTGTTCGCCATTGGCCCGGGAGACCTGGGTTCAATCCCAGGTCGGGTCATACCAAAGACTTTAAAAATGGTACTTGATTCCTCCTTGCTTAACACTCAGCATTATAAGGTACGGATCAAGGGTAAAGTGGAGAAATCCAGGGAAAGGAGTAGCGCCCTCCCCTACACCATGGTGTAGTAGCTATCGAAAAGGAAGCCTTCGGGTCACCCTCGACTACGGTCACCAACTTTACAACTTTACTTTACATCGAGGTGTAAGTACTCCATTTCCCGGATTGCTCCATATTACCTTTGATTCTTACCTTATAGTGCTAAGCAAGGCAATATCAAGTCCCTTTTTTTTTTTTTTTTTTTTTTTTTTTTTTTTTTTTGAGTCTTTGGTATGACTCAACCTGGAATTGAAGCCTGGTCTCCCAGACCATTGGCAAACACTCAACTCATTAGACCTATGGTTGCCCATATAAGTAAGTAAGTAAAGTTAGCGACCATAGTCGAGGGTAACCCGAAGGCTCCCTTTTCGATAGCTACTACACCAAGGTGTACTCCATTCCCAGGATTGCTCCACTTTACCCTTGAACCGTACCTTATAATGCTGAGTGTTAAGCAAGGTGGTATCAAGTACCATTTTTAAAGTCTTTGGTATGACTCGACCTGGGATTGAACCCAGGTCTCCCGGGCCATTGGCGAACACTCTAACCGCTGGGCCAAATTGACCAAAATCTTTCTATTCTGTATAACAATACAATTAGAATTTAAAATTAAGTGTTCCAGAGCTTTGTGTAAATTGTACCTCTCTTCCTTTAATATAGATTCATTTTTGATTATAAAATTATTTACATTCTGATGATGCTTCTAGTGAAACATGTCAATCTAATTTTCCATGCTGTCCTGTTTTTTTATCATAGTCAAATTTCTGTCCAAACTTAATGAACAAACAATACTTTTCATCTTTTTTTTCTTTTTTCTCTATCTATAGAATAATTATACAATATTCTAAAATACAATACATATTAATACATCCATTTTTATTTGATATATATGCCTGTCCTATAAAAAAATCACTATCCTGAAGACAGTGTGGATAATCCATCAATATTTTTGTGTTTTGTTCTGTCTTAATCTTTAAGTATAAGACAACTCAAGAATGGAATTATGACAAAATGAATTAAAGAAAAACTTTAAATGGGGGATTTTAGAATATATTTATCTGAGCTGATAAAATATTCTTTGTAATTAAACCTTTTTATAACACTAACTGAAGTAGATATAAATTTTGCAGCAATATACCTCCCTCTCATGTGTAAATCATATGGAGGTTCCAGTCAAGGATTCTAACCTTTTCAATTCCAGAAACCTATCAGATTAGTCATTTGGTTGGATTATCTCTCATTTGATCAGATTACACAATTCATTACTTATGAGATATTGTCATGTATTTTAAGCATTAAATATTAAGAGTAGCACAAATATTAAATATAAACACTGATAATTTTTTATCAGATCCAAAAAAAAAATTAGATTACATTACTTGTACTTTAAATAACTTTATTGCTGGAAGTTTAGTGGGTAGAGTGCTCACCAATGGTCCAGGAGACCTGGGTTCAATCCCAGGTCGTATCATACCAAAGACTTTAAAAATGGTACTTGATACCTCCTTGCTTAACACTCAGGAATATATGGTACATATCAAGGATAAAGTGGAGCAATCCAGGGAAAGGAGTAGCGCCCTCCCCTACACCTCGGTGTTGTAGCTATTGAAAACGGAGCCTTCTGGTCGACCTTGACTACTTTTTATATAATATGAACATTAAGATTTTTCATTAATTGAAATAGATTCTGCATATATGCCGAAATTTTCAAAGAGTACATAGATACTTCTCTGATCCTATGCAGAAGTCAAAGGGTATGGTTTTGATCCTAGACGAAGCACACAGTTATTCTTGATCCAAAACAGAAAAATTAATCCATATAAAATTTAAAACTTAAGATTTAGTCTTGATTTTGAATTCAAAATGTCAAGACCACACTTTAATCGCTGTCTAGACACCTAGACATCATCTAGTCGGTGCCAATGCTCAATATTTTTCAATCAGTAGTATTTGGTGAAACACAGGATTGTGCAAGTGCAACACGCACCATCTCACCAGACCTAACTCAATAACTTTTTTCCCTAATCCATAGAATTTAAGGATAATGGGAATTTCTTTTGATAATGGGAATTTTTCTTCACTATATTAAAAGAAGATTTAAGAGGGCTTCAATCACTGGAATAATAGTGTATAATGCTGACTTGACTTTTTCCCCCCCTTTTTTTTTTTTTTTTTTTTTTTTTTTTAAAGGAAATTAACACTTGATTCATTGTTTATTTTTCAATGAATTTTGAATACACCTCAAAATTCCTTTTCATATGGTAAAAACTTGTTACCATATAATTGTGATATTAAACATTTGGATATTTGAAATTTTATAAGTGGAAAATACTTGACTTTTTTTTTTTTTTTTTTTTTTTTTTTTTTTTTAAAGATTTGTTCTTCATTATGCCAGTTTCTTTGTATCAGGGTCCAGTTGATAGAGAAGTTACCCTATGTTCTGCCCCCAAGCTCTTCCACTTGCACTGTGTCTTCAGGGTGACATTTTTTTAGGTGTTTAGTATAGGTGTGATATTTTTTTAAATTTATTTTTAGAAGGGTTTATTTGTTTGTGTGTTATTTAATGACATATCAGCATTCTCGGGTTATTTAATTTCAAATCCGTCCTTTTAGAAGGACAGTATTGATGCTATTTAACCCATAGCTGGGAAGATAAGGGGGTTCATACCTTTCCCAAGGGTACTTGTCTGAAAGTGAATGTAATAGAACTACTGGAGTTCAAATTCACATACTACAATCCGGCAATTTAACCATTACATCATGGGGACACCTCTTAGAAGGGTTTATTTGTAATACAAGCGAGATATATATGAGGATTGATCTCTGGATTATGTCCTTTATTAAATTAAAGCATGCTATATATGGAACACTAAAACCACAAAATTTAGTATAATTGATTGAAATCTGTTCTTCCATCGTAATACTGTTAAATTTCAAAATTAAGCTTTTTAAAACTTTATAGAAATAGCATTTCTTTCCTTTTAATGTAGATAAATTTTTGTTTATATATGATCCTTGTATTCTAATGATGCAATTAAAAAAAAATTAATTTTCATTCTTTTTTAATTGTATTTTTGTATTATTGGTTCTTTAACAATCTTTCTATCCAAAATTTTTCTATTTTAATAGGGTTGATATGAGCACAATTTATCTTCCTCAGCAATAAATAAAACTTTTTCTTTTTTTTTTCTTTGTGTGTTTTTCAGTTTGTTTCTGGTAAAGTGAAGCCTCTTTGTTAATTTCTCCTTGTTTAAGGCCCCTGGATGAAATACATCCACGATCCTCAAGACACCAGGCGACCAAACGTCATGGCAGTACAACTTGACGATAAGGTAAGTTGTGTCATCTAATGTTATTTTGTTATTGAGTCTTAATTGTTGTAGTATTAATATTATTAGTATCCATTTATTAGTATTGCATAATTAGTAGTAGTCATGGTTTATTATTTGAGTTAATTAGTATGATCATCAGTAGTAGAATTACTATTATAAGCTGTTAATGCAAATTGTGATATCATGGGTAGGACTTATGCTGATAATTTTTCAAATTAATTAAATGTGATACAGCAGAAGCTAAGAACATGTATAGATTCATTGCTAGTTAGCTGACTAGCTATTTATGGAACTCATGATACCACAGGTAGGATTTATTAAACAAACTCCTTAACACTTATGATTCTATAGGGTAATATTGAAATTCTCATGGAGGAGAGGAGTATCACTAATTAGATATGAACCATTGGTTGGTACATAAATCTTTGTCCATTTTTGTTTAACCAAGTCAGAACAAACAACCTCAAAAAAATTCACTCGGAAGAATTAAGTTATACAAGATATCCTCTCAGCTGGAACAGCAGAAACACTCTACTCCTATGAATTGGAGGCGCATTTAGTGAAATGGTTATCACTGTAGGACACCACAAGAAGGGTTCAAATCCTGGATACAGTCTTTTACATTGGACTTCATCTTAATACCCACGGCAAATGTATCAATCCATTTGTTCTTTCAATCATAGATGTTTATGTTAAATAGTAGGACAGACTGTGTTCTTTAGCCTGGTAAGTCTCAGAGAAGGAAAACTCTGAATTCAAACTAGCTTTATGCAGCTTAAAAATTGACCTTGTCTCATCCTGTAAGTGATGAAGGAGTTGGATACTCGTATATTGATGAGTGAATATAGAGTTTGGCACATGATTTCCAGATGGTCATAATTTACAAACTGCTGAAGAAATATAGGAGGTACAACTGCCAACATGTGAGAGATAACAATCAAGATGAAGATACTAGTTTGACTACCACAGAAGATTTTGCCCAGTTGCTTGGGGCTGTAGAATACACTGACTGTTTCTCTGCAGAGGGGTAAGACCCTCACCCCCAATGAGTGTCCTGTATATGACACTAAACAATCTGATGGGAGGTTCCAGTATTGCTGGAGTTTTGGGAGATGTAGAGCACCCCTTCATTGTCATTGCTCCTAGGGGCCACTCTGACCCAGAATGCTAGCACCTGATAGGGCACTATCTATGGATTAAATAGAACTAAACTGCATACTTATGCTGAACTGAATTGTTTGAATTAGAACTGTTTGACTAAACTGAATAGCTTGAAATAGAACAGTTTTTGACAATTAAACTGTGTACTTACATTTAAACTGCGTACTTAGGGTCAACTGAATTGTTTGAAATGGAACTGTTTTTGACACTGAAACTCTACTTACGCTAAACCGAATTGTTTAAAGAACTGTTTTGACATTTAACTGTGTAAGCAAAATCTAAGTTTAGTATAATACTAAACTGAATTAGTTGAATTAGAACTGTTTGAATAAACTGAATAGCTTGAAAAAGAAGCGGTTTTTTTACAATTAAACTGTACTTATGCTAAATTGAATTGTTTGAAATAGAACTATTTGCTTAAAAATGGGTTTGGCATTGAATAACTTTCAAAACCCAACCAACCCAGAAAATTATTTCTCATCTTAGAAATTTAGATAGAATATAGATTGGTAGCAAAGTTCAGAAAACTGTTGAATTGAGTATAAATGAAAAATCATTGGGCTCAATATAATCACTCAGGCAGGATATGACACAAGGTCAATTTTTAAGCGGAGTTTATCAGGTTTGAATTCAGAATTTGAATTGGAGGTGCACGTGGAGTAATGGTTATCGTCGTTGGAATTGGACACGGCGACACGAGTTCAAATCCTGGACGAGACTGATTGCATTTCACATAGCACTAATACCCTTGGGAAAGGTATGAATCCAATTATTCTCCCTCCAGCTATGGGTAAATAGTAGGACAGACTGGTTTCTTCAGCCTTGGTGAGGCAACTAGTCTAGGAGAAGGAAAACTCTGAATTCAAACCTGTTAAACTCTGCTTAAAAACTGACCTTGTGTCATATGCTGCCCGAGCGGAGGGGTTGGTAAATAGGGTCAGGTTTGAATTCAGAGTTTTCCTCCTCCTAGACTAGTTGCCTCACCAAGGCTGAAGAACCTAATCTGTCCTACTATTTACCCATATCTGGAGGGAGAATAATTGGATTCATACCTTTCCCAAGGGTATTAGTGCTATGTGAAATGCAATCAGTCTCGTCCAGCATTTGAACTTGTATCATTGTGTCCAATTCCTATGACGATAACCATTACACCACAGGCTCAATATAATAAGGAATGTTTCAAAGTGTATATGTCCATGCATGTTATTAGGCTATTGTGAACAAGAAGGGGGCTTTCCATTAGATCTGGGTGGAGACACAAATATATATATATATATATATATATATATATAATGGCAAGGGAGCATAAAATAAAATATTTTTTGTATGAATTAGCAGATAAAAATTAATCCTCATTGTAATCACAGGGATGGACAAAGGATAGAAAATAGACTCATGTATGTTATAGCACAAAATTAAGTGCTGCTATAACAAAAATTTAATCACTTCACTACAAAGTATTAAGTGTATACTGGTGTTTAATAGCAAATAGGGATAGTTGGTTATTGGAAAAATGTACATATACATTTTTACAAATGAAACAATAATTTCATTAATCATATCTAACTTATGTGATTTTTGTTTTACTATTATTCAATCTTAAAATCTACTATATAAAACCAACATACTATTTTTTCTTTTTATAATTTTAGATTTTTATATTGAACATCTTTTACATGTTTCTCTAATAATTATAAAGTAATAAAGTATAATTGAAAATATATAAAGACTAATTGTATAGTATTTATAATTTTGATACAAGATTTTTTTATCTTAAACATCAATTTTACCTGTTTCCTTTATACTAGAAACCATCTGTATTAATTATAACAAATGAGTAATCAAGCAAGATCACTATATTTGGGGATTTTATTTTTGTATACATTTGTATTAAGTGTTTGTCTAATACTGAATTAGTTTGACAAAAGGATTACAGTTGTTATTACAAATGTTGGTGATTGGTAACTAGCAACACTTTGTCAGTCTCTTTAAATAGTATTATTGGATGTTACTATGAGGTTAATAAGACCAATCACAGCCCTACTATCCTCTTTGCTACTACTACTGTAATATCCTATACTACTCAAGGTAAATAATGACATCCCATAATACTTAATGTAAACAGCAACAACCCATAATACTTTAAGTAAACAGCAGTATCTCATAGAAATTAATGTAAACACTGACAATACCAGCTTCTAAAGGATGAAGCTATGAGAAACTGCTTAGTAGCATAACTGAAGCCTAATTCTGTTGCTTGATTGTTGAATGTTTGTACAGAGTAGGTAAACATTTGAGAATTCATTGACATTCAATGAGATACACCTTTTATCTTTTGTTTTTTGTTGGTTTTTTTTCTTTGTTTAGTTTTTTCTGTGTTAAATGACTCTCCATAGTTTTTTGGGTTTTTTTTATGAAGAACTTAAGTGTTTATGTCAATTAAAACCAATAACTTAAATCCATTTTGAATTGTAAAAATTTGGCATGTATATAATATGCCTGCTGTGTTAGTATAAGTGTTTCAATGTATATCTTTTTTTTATATTGAATGTATATGCCTCCTTGTCGAAATACTTATGTTTCTATTAATGTTAGATATTAAATAGAATGTTTGTTTTTTTTTATATATGCTACTGTAAATATTAAATATATTTGATCATGGTAACAAAGAAAAAAAGATTACCAAGACTTTCTTATAAAGTTTTGATTTAGAAAACAAAAAAAAAGTCTGTTGGATAGATTTTAGTCAATTTCTAGTCTAGTTTTTATTGTCTATTAAAAAGAATATCTAGGTGCCCGTGGTGTAATGGTTATCGTCGTAGGAAATGGACACGGCGACATGAGTTCAAAACCTTGATGAGACTGATTACATTTCACATAGCACTAATACCCTTGGGAAAGGTATGAATTCAATTATTCTCCCTCCAGCTATGGGTAAATAGTAGGGCAGACTAGGTTCCTCAGCCTTGGTGAGGCAACTAGTCTAGGAGAAGGAAAACTCTGAATTCAAACCTGTTAAACTCCACTTAAAAATTGACCTTGTATCATATCCTGCCCAAGTGGAGGGGTTGGTAAATATGATTAAAAAGAATATCTCTCTCTCATATATATGAAATAAAAGTCTCATCAAAGCATGCTGACAGCGAAGGATACTGAGAGAATCAAGGAAATATGCTATCAGTCATAGCTCTTGATGAATTCTCTTAACAGCACTTCATGTCTCCACAAAGATGATAAATATAAAGTTTTCCGGTTGCATCTGTGTGTATCAATCCATAAAACAATTTGATTAATGAATTCTTCCTGGCTTCTCTGTGCCCAGTATGTTTTGCTTTTCTTACTTGGTTGGTTTGTGAGATGGGAGGTAAGTGGCCATACAACTAATATTTTTATGGATGTTACTTCCAAGATTTGTTAAAAACAGCATGCAGAATCCTAGTGAAGTTTCCATTTAACGATTTCTCCAGGCATTTCATTAAAATCTAACTGATGCAAAGGATCCATTTTCATTAATCATGTACCTTAGTTTATATTCTTTTATATCTTAAATTATACCAGCTTTGATCTAAGCTGATCTGTATATAATAGTATTTATGGTGGTCTTATTTTGACTTCAATGAATAAAGTATCAATGTTATTTTGTTATGAGTTAAACAGCGTTGAGACAAAGGGTAAATTTTTTAATTGTCAATTTAAATGATCTGTGCACAACTAAACATCATCATCATCATCATGTCGCGCCGTCAGCACAGATATCCCTGACCCTGTCTCGCCACTTCTCCCTATCATTCATCGCCTCTGGCAGGTCTTCAGGGTTACATCCTGTGTCCTCACATAGTTGCTGTATGTAAGTTCGT
The DNA here is from genome assembly GCA_963585895.1 of Sepioteuthis lessoniana. Classification (NCBI taxonomy): domain Eukaryota; kingdom Metazoa; phylum Mollusca; class Cephalopoda; order Myopsida; family Loliginidae; genus Sepioteuthis; species Sepioteuthis lessoniana. The sequence goes on along the minus strand of CAUZXS010005085.1, from coordinate 10,194 downwards.
GCAGGTCGTCCTGCTTTTGCACATCCATATGTGGGGGTCCACAGGAGTACATCGCTTATAAGCTCGTCCTTGCTTCTGCAGCAGTGTCCCACGTGTCTGGTTCGTCTAACTTGTATAGTTTTCGTAATGGGGGGCAAGTGTCCGTATAGTTGGTGTCTCGTGGGGTGTTGTCGCCAGGACTTGTACAATACTGCTCTCAACATTCTTGTGTAATTTCCGTCTAGTTTCCTCTCCAGCCGCTTAGTTAGCGTCCATGTGGTGCATCCATATAGCAGTATCAACACAACTGCTGCCTGGAAAAAAACTGCGTTTCATTTTATCGGTTAGGTCCGACTTCCAAATGATCGAGAGCCTATCGATAGCTGTCCATGCCTTCGTCAGTCGTGTGTCGATGTCTTTTTCGGTTGATGAGACAACTAAACAAGTTATATGATAAAGAGATGATGTCTAGATTAGTCTAGATGTAAGAACTGTAGACTAACTTATATTGTAAAGGGATGATGTATAGAAAAGTTATTACCAATTTGGAGCAATATATATATATATATATATATATATATAAAATGTGTGTATGTGTAAATTTATGGTGTGTGTGTATATATATATATATATATATATATATATAGTGTGTGTGTGTATATGTATATAGTCCTCCACAGACAGATCTGTTTCATTCTATCAGAACTCATCAGTGTGGCTAGACATATCAGCTTCCTGTAGCTGGGATCGAAACCCGGTTGACTCAAACGCCAATCCAAGCCTCTAACCCTTCAGCCATATATATATGATGTGTGTGTATATATGTATATATAAGGGGTGTGTATAGTATATACATATATATAGTTTGTGTGTATATTTTATTTATATATATATATATATATATATGTGTGTCTGTCTCTCTCTCTCTCTTATATATATATATGTCTGTCTATCTCTCTCTCTCTGTCATATATATGCCTTTCTCTAGGACATTAGCATAAAATGAAACTCATACAGTCTTGCCCAAGATTTGATCTCGGATCTTTGATTCTATTTAAAATGATTACTGTTAGTTTTAATGCTGAACAGAAGTTTTCGATATAATTAAAGAAAGTGTTATTATTTTACAAAGCAATACAGAAAATTGGATCAGAAACAATTTTTAGAGTTTTTTTTTTTTTTTTTTTTTTTTTTTTAATGGAGATTTTCCCTTAAACTTTCTCTTTTAAGAAAATATGTCTAAATAAGATAAACTTTGAGACCTTTTTACAGCACATAGGCATCTCATGACATGTTTTATATTGCCTGAGACATGCAGTATATTGCCTCTTACAGATTGGAATCCATTTTATGGTTTTATTTAAGACACTATAAATAGCTATTACAAACATGGCTATTCTCAGTGTTATTTTTTCACCTTGACTTGTAAAACTGTCTTATGTTTAAAGAAAAGTACAATGACACACAAATGCATGATATAGGACTACAGAACAAACAAAGCCAGAGGCAAAGACACATATTAATGTCAGTCGTTATCGTTTAATAAATTTTCTTTACCAAATAAAGTATAAGTAGTCTTATATAATTTTTAATGATGACTCTACTAAAGACATACATGGCACTATGTAGGGATTCAAATATCCAAGGTCACAGTGAATGTATTTATAAATATATTTACTAAAAGAAAGCATAAGTAGTCTTAGCAAGTTTTAATGTTAACTGCAGCAAAAATATAGATATCATTAGATAAAGGTTCAAATATCAAAGTTAAAAGTTTCTAATGGTGACCCTAACAAAAACATAGACAGCATTATGTAAGTGTTTAAATATCCAAGGCAGCATCAACTACATTAATTTGATTTTTTGTTTTTTTTTTGTTTTTTTTGTTTTTTGTTTAACCAAAACAAAGTATAAATCTCATATAAAGTTTTTTATTGGTATTAGCTTAATGAGTAGAGTTTGCCAATGGTCCAGGAGACTGGGGTTCAATCCCAAGTCGAGTCATACTAAAACTAAAATGTTACTTGATGCTGCCTTGCTTGACACTGAGCATTATAAGGTAAGGATCAAGGGTAAAGCGGAGCAATCCAGGGACTGGCGTTGCGCCCTCCCCTACACCTTGGTGTAGTAGCTATTGAAAAAGGAGCCTTCAGGTCACCCTTGACAACGGACACCAACTTTACTTTTACTTACTTATACACAAAGCATAAGACTCCAAAGAAAGCATAAGTAGTCTTATAAAACAATTTTTAGTAGTGTCCATGTTTTTTGTAATGTTACCAATATGTAAAGATTTTGCTATGCAAGGTACTATTTACCAACCCCTCCGCTCGGGCAGGATATGACACAAGGTCAATTTTTAAGCGGAGTTTCAACAGGTTTTGAATTCAGAGTTTTCCTTCTCCTAGACTAGTTGCCTCACCAAGGCTGAAGAACCTAGTCCGTCCTACTATTTACCCATAGCTGGAGGGAGAATAAGGGGGTTCATACCTTTCCCAAGGGTATTTGCCCGAAAGTGAACATAATAGCGCGACTGGAGTACGAACTCGCGTACTACGATTCCGCAGTTCATCGCTTTAACCATTACACCACGAGGACACCCCTATTTTGCTATGCAAGGTAGCAGTATATATTATTATCTCAATGTAAAACTCTTAAATATCATATTTACCCAACCCCTCCGCTCGGGCAGGATATGACACAAGGTCAATTTTTTAAGTGGAGTTTAACAGGTTTTAATTCAGTTTTCCTTCTCCTAGACTAGTTGCCTCACCAAGGCTGAAGAACCTAGTCTGCCCTACTATTTACCCATAGCTGGAGGGAGAATAATTGGATTCATACCTTTCCCAAGGGTATTGGTGCTATGTGAAATGCAATCAGTCCAGGATTTGAACTCGTGTCGCCACGTCCAATTCCCGCGACGATAACCATTACACCCTGGGCACTTCCAAACTCTTAAATATAATATACTGGACATTGGCCTAGCGGTTAGAGTGTTCGCCAATGGCCCGGGAGACCTGGGTTCAATCCCAGGTCAAGTCATACCAAAGACTCAAAAAAATGGTACATGATGCCTCTTGATGCTTAACACTCAGCATTATAAGGTACGGATCAAGGGTAAAGTGAAGCAATCGAGGGAAGGGGTAGTGCCCTCCCCTACACCTTGGTGTAGTAGCTATCGAAAAGGGAGCCTTCGGGTCACCCTCGACTATGGTTACCAACTTTACTTACTTAGAATATTTGAATCACTTCATAATGTAAGTGGTAATCAATGCATCAAATACTTAACTATTCATCGGGCTTATAATATACTAACTGTATTCCTTTCAGAGCGATAAGACCTCCACAAGTGGGTGTCCTTGGTATGACACTAAACAGCTTATGATAAGGCTCCAGTTTTGAAGCTATGGGTTATCTGGAGTATCCCCTTATTGCTGCTATTACTCCTAAGTCCACTTTGGCCTTGAGTGATATCATCTGTTAGGGTCCAATAGGTATGTTTGCAAATTTGTATTAGGTAGGTGTACTTGATATATAACTATAAGCAGAAATACTCTAAAGTTACAACACAAAAAATACAAACGTACAGTTACTTATGGGGGTACTATCTTTTTTTTCTTTCATTCAGTTTTCTCCACTATGTAATATTGTCATTACTGACATAAATATGAAGCAGATTACCCTGTCAGCTGGAGTTGTAGAATATTCAGACTGCATCTCCGTAGAGGGGTTAATCTCTTTCTAATGAGTGTCCTAGATATGACACTAAACAATCTGATTGTGAGGCTCCAGTAATGCTGGAACTTTGGGGAATGCAGAGTACCCCTTCATTGCCATCGCTCCCAGGTCCAATCTGGCCCAGAGTGGTAGCACCTGATATGATCCTACATATGGGTTAAATAGAACTAAACTGTGTAATTACACAAGACTGAATTGCTTGAAATAGAACTGTTTTTGTATGCTAAACTGGATTGTTTAAGATGGTACCATTTTTGACATAGAAACTGTGTACTTATGCTAAACTGAATTGTGTGAAATAGAACTGTATGCTATTAAAACCAATGTATTTCAATTTTTTTTAAAGAAAGTTAGTATAGGATACATTGAATGACTTGTCCAGATTAAGCCAAGGATGCACGATGACTAAAAAAACAGCAGAGAATAATGAATTCTTCATTGTTTGTTATTGCAGTCTGTTTCAACCATCCTCTTCCCCTTCACACTCCAAAATATCATTTATTTACAATTTGCATTGAGCCAAACTATTTCCAGTCTAATTAGTAGAATTATCTCCTCTGTACGACTATAGTTAACATTTGTTTTATAAAAGAAGCAGAAGATACCCCGCAACAACAATTACCGATGCCGACTACGCCGATGACATAGCGATACTGGCAAATACACCTGACCAAGCCGAAACTCTTCTGCATAGTTTGGAACGAGCAGCAGCAAGCATAGGCCTCTATGTTAATGCACACAAAACGGAATATATGTGCTATAACCAAACGGGGGACATCTCCACTCTAGAAGGAACCCCACTTAAACTAGTAGACAAATTCACGTACCTAGGAAGCAGCGTCGAATCAACCGAAAAGGACATCGAAACGAGGCTAACGAAAGCATGGACAGCTATCAATAGGCTATTGATTATATGGAAATCAGACCTAACCGATAAAATGAAACGCAGCTTCTTCCAGGCAGCGGTCACATCGATACTGCTATATGGATGCACTACATGGACGCTAACAAAACGGCTGGAGAAGAAACTGGATGGCAATTACACAAGAATGCCGCGTGCAATCCTGAACAAGTCCTGGCAGCAGCACTCCACAAGACACCAACTGTACGGCCACCTGCCCCCTATCACGAAGACTATTCAAGTTAGACGAACCAGACATGCAGGACACTGCTGGAGAAGCAGAGATGAACTCATAAGAGATGTACTCTTATGGATCCCCACACATGGCCGCGCAAAAGCAGGACGACCAGCTCGAACGTACATTCAGCAGCTATGTGAGGATACAGGCTGTTGTCCTGAAGACCTACCTAGGGCGATGAACGATAGGGAGGAGTGGCGAGAGAGGGTCAGGGATATCCGTGCTACCAGCGCGATATGATGATGAGTGACCAAATTAATAAACAGTTGACCATTCAGATATGGAAAGAAAAAACAAAAAGAAATTTATTTACTATACATAATGTTGCATTAAATATTACATAAAATTGTTCCCTGGTGATGTTTTCTGTCTCAAAAATAATCATTGATAGGATATAAACTTTAAATATGCATACAAGAAAATATTGAAAAGTTCAAGGGTCAACTAAGAAAAGAATTTGAATTTGACATTATTCAGTGAAAATGTTTAATATATATAAAAAGTTGGCGACCGTTGTCGAGGGCAACCTGAAGGCTCCCTTTTCAATAGCTACTACAACAAGATGTAGGGGAGGGCGCTACTCCTTTCCCTGGATTTCTCCACTTTACCCTTGATACGTACCTTATATTTCTGAGTGTTAAGCAAAGAGGTATCAAGTAACATTTTTAAAGTCTTTGGTATGACACAACCTATGATTTGAACCCAGGTCTCCCGGACCATTGGCAAATGCTCTACCCACAGGGCCAATGAGCTGGTGTGTGTGTATAATAAATATATATATCAACCCAGTATGAGCAGGATGTGACACAAGGTCAATTTTTAAGTGCAATTTAACCGGTATGCACCTAATTGTTCTCTCTCTGATTATTGGTAAATGGTAAGGAGACTCATTAACCTGTCTACAAGTAGGAAAAGATGAGTTCAAAATTGTTAAACTCGGCTTTGAAAAAAGTTATCTTACATTATATCCTGCTTGTGCAGAGGTGTTGGGTAAATACATATATACTGTATGTGTGTATGTATATACACACACACACACATGTATGTGCGTGAGATAGGTCTATTACTTAATTTTAATTTACAAAGCTCTTTGCTTTGATGTGACACAAGGCCGATTGAATGGGGCACCCAGTGAGACTCTAACTCACTTTTGTAGGTTTGTTAGTCAAGCTTGCTAAACATTACACTACCCGAGGTGTCTGTTACTTAATTTACTTTAAACAATAAATATTCATTTTTCAGCATATCTTTCCTTGTCTTTGCAATTGAGGAATATAAATTCTAAAGATTGAATCCTATACCATGTTAATTTCAGATTAGAAATTCAGCTAATAATTGTAGGCTCAGATACTTACTGGTTCAAATATATATAGTTAAATAAAAAAATCTCAACAGAAATGTATATATAATCTCAGTTTTCACTTCATATAAAAGCATTTCCAATGAAATAAAAATGCTTTTTTTTTCTTTTTTTTTTTTTTGTTTAATTACTATTCACTGATTTTAGGATTCAATTCTCAATGAATGTTTAGTTGTATAAGTTTCGATAGATATCATAAATAGATATATTTGCCCAAATCTTACAGGGGGTGTCCTTGTGGTGTAATGGTTAAAGTGATGAACTGTGGAATCGTAGTAAGCAAGTTCGTACTCCAGTCGCGCTATTACATTCACTTTTGGGCAAATACCCTTGGGAAAGGTATGAACCCCCTTATCCTCCCAGCTATGGGTTAAATAGTACCATTACTGTTCTTCTCGGAGAATGGCTTTGGCATTAGATAACCTGCAAAGGTTGATATGCCATCAAACAACCAAACCAAATCTTACAAGCCATTAAATGTTTATCAATATTTTTTCTATGATTACATGTTTGTTTGTTGTTTTTTTTTGGTAATTGCAGATTTGATGTAGAGATTCAAATAAGTCTAACAAATATTAAAGTGTTTAAGGGGTACTGGGGAAAACAGCTGTTTCTATTTGACCTATGGGTCAACAATTTTTTTTCCTTTTATACTTTCATTTTGACCAAGCCTTATTATGACCTCTCCAACATCTTCAGTCCAATGATTTCTGACTCCTCTTCTTTGGCAAAAATGGCCTGTTTTCATCATTCTGACCATCTTACAAAACTGACCAAGTCCTCTTCTTCATCCTCTTTCGCCACTCCTTAACCATCTTGTCCTTATACCAATGTCCACTCTGACTTTTTTAATTATCTTCCTATTACCCATTTCCTGTTAGAGATATATATATATGTGTGTGCATGTATGGGTGTATATATATATATATATATATATATATATATATATATATATATATATATATATATATATATATAGTGTGTGTGATATAGTCTTGAGCAGAAATATAATTGGTCAACACATTACTTTAAAAAAATCGAATGGGAATCTTAAGTGCCTCTGCTATTAAGAGCAAAACACGATGAAACATACATACAGATGGTCATTTTTAATAAGATACAAACCCCTGGTAGTGCTCTTCATTCTCTCTCTCTTAATGGTTGCTATGACTATGAAGAATACTGAACTGTGTCTCCCTACCACCATCATCCTCTGAATCCCACCACCCCAAGCCAATCAGTGATGAGTCTATTAGAGCTCTCAAATATACTACAATTTTGTGAATTCCTCAAATTAAAGTATTTTATAATTCAAGCTCCCTCAAATGAGTCTTCACTTACTATTTGAGTGAGGGTTAGGGTTTTTCTTTTATCATTACAAGAATTCCATCAACACTAAACAGGTTGCTACTTCTTGACTGGTATGTCTTTTTCTGTCTTTCTTTTTTTTTTCTTTTTTTTTTTAACTTCTGTCTCTTGTCTTAAATATTCTTAACCTTGTCTTAAGCAAAAATGTTTGTTGAAACTGTTTCTTCTGTAGGTTCTGCAATTGAATACATTCTGAAAAGTCAAATATGGTTCTTTCAGATATTTTTTCAAATTCTTCTAATTTCCAAAATCCAATGCAAATTTCAATGTTCCAAAAAAATCTCAGCCCACTATTTTTTTATCATTCTGTTGCAAAGAATGTCTTTTATGAATATTTTACTTATATTTTTTTTTTGTTTTCTTTTTAATTAATTTTCTGAATATCATTTAAAATTTTTTAAATAAATTTAAGTTTATCATTTTTTGAGTTATAATTTTCATTTTAGATTTCAAGTCACTTTGGAATTCAATTTTTTTTTTTTTTGTTTTTTTTAACTTGATTTTATTTTATATGTATTGTTTTAACTGTAATTTTAGAGCTAGATATTTGGTTCTTTTATTCATTTTTTCTTTAAACCACTGTTTTGTTTTTTCTCACAGTCCAGAACACATTTATATTCTATAAATTATACTGTGATTTTTATGGTATATGCAAGAATGCTAGAATTTATAAAAGGTGTGATCAAAAAATAGTGAGATTGAATCTTAGATTTTTTTTTTTTTTTTTTTTTTTAGAATTTAAATGATATATGCACAGTTAAACAAGTTATGATAAAATAATGTCATAACAACTTGACTGCTGATCTGACTACTTGTAAATGGCTGATTTGAATTTGGTTTTCCTTCTGGATCAATCTTATTTACTGAGATATCAGGTGGTAAGAGCAGTGGATTCATTCATTTCCCAGGGGGCCTTAGCTTGAAGAGAAATGAAAAAACCCTCGTATAGGGTTTTCTTATGGCAAGTAATTTAAAAGATAATGAGGTTTTCTTTTTTTACTTTTACCCTTAGAATTGCAGTTTAGATTTTTTTTAAGGATCTTTCCCATTCTTTTTCTATTGTTTGTATATGAATAAAAGCTAGTGTATATATTATCCTTTGAAGACCAAAAATATAGAAATGTAAATGATAAAAAAACTTAAATCATGATAAAATATATACGAGTTGGTTTCTGAAGAGTTTTAATATAATTTTAGATAATTTCCAAAAACTTCAAAGTGGAAAATAAAAATTGTAAATATATCAGGAATATTCATCAATTGTTTATTATTGATAAATTGTTTATTATCATGTATTATTGATCACTATTGACTTTAGTTTAATTTTATTTATAATTCCTACAAAAAAATCTAAATATATTACAAAAAATATGCTGTTTTAGATATGTGTTGGTAAAAACATTAATAAAACAAGCAGACAGAAAACATCTGTGAATTATATTCCAGCAAATAATTTTATCTTTATTACTCTTTTTAATGCATTACACGAAAATGAAAAGTAAGAAATTTTGAAAACTTTTGAAGACTCTACTGTTAACAGCATTTAATTTTAAAAGCCAACAACTTTGTCAAATTACTAAACTAATAAAAGAATGTTAATAAAATATCACTTTCTGTTCCTAAAGGGATTATTAGATACCTTCATCAACATCTTACAAGATTGACTTCCTATCATAAGAGACTCTAGAAAGATGTTAAACATTCACTTCCTCTTAAAAAGAAATGCATTAATAAACTATATACAGTGACTTGTTAGCAACTCTATTTTGGAAAATCGATTTTAAGTCCAGCAAATTTTTTAATATACATTTGGTCAGAAATTTTAGACAAAATTTGGCACAAAATCAAATTTCTTGTGCAAAATAGTGAATTTTCACTATCTATAACTTTAGTGAATAATGATTATAATGCTTTATTTGATTACAAGAAATAGCAGCTTTTAATTAACTATTTCAAGCTATTAAAGTTTATTTTAGCTTGTATCACATTCTATATTAACTTATTCTACATGGCTCCTAACTCTTCAATCATTCCTTTTTATAAGTTGAAATCGTGCATAATGATCAATTCTGTCAATATCAGGAATAGCATGAGCTTTATATTACTTATAAAACCAGATGGATACCATTATCTATCTTCGTGTGTGTATGTATATAATATATATATATATATATATATATATATATATATGTGTGTGTGTGTGTGAGAGGGAGTAAGTGTAAGTAAGTGTGTGTGTGTGTATATATATATATATATATATATATATATATATATATATATTATATATATATATATTTATATGTGTGTGTGTGTGTGTATATATATGTGTGTGTGTGTGTATGTATGTATGTATATATATCTGTGTATGTGTGTGTATGTATATATATATATATATATATGTGTATGTGTGTGTATATACATGTGTATGTGAGTATGTATATATATATGTGTGCGTGTATGTATATATATTATATATATATTTATATATATATATATATATATATATAGTGTGTGTGTGTGTATATATATATATATATATATATATATATATATATATATATATCTACCAGGGAAGAGTAGGTAGCGCCCTCCCCTACATCTTGGTGTAGT
>CAUZXS010005084.1:0-91052 GCA_963585895.1 Sepioteuthis lessoniana | reverse complement strand
TCTAGCTTATCGTCCTACCTTTTCTCGTCCATGTGAAGGATTCCACAGGAGTGTATCGCTTATGAGTTCCTCCTCACTTCTCCAGCAGTATCCTGCATGCCTGGTTCGTCTAACTTGATAGTTTTCGTAGGTGGCTGTACAGCAGCTGCATTATGGGGTGCTACCACTTGCGCTTCTTCAATATTGCTCACAGCATTCTTGTGTAATTGCTGTCCTGCTTTTCTCCATATGTTAAGTTAGCGTCCATGTAGTGCATCCATATAGTAGTATCGACACCACTGCAGTTTGGAAAAACTGCTTTTTATATTACTAGTTTGGTCAGACTTCCATATGACCGATAGCCTATCGATAGGTGTCCATGCCTTTGCTAGACGGATTTTGATGTCTTTCTCGGTTTATGAGACACTACTTCCTAGGCTGGTGAACTTGTCCACAAGTTTCAGGGAACAACCATTTTGTGAGGAGATGTCAATTCTCTGATTAAAGCACATGAATTCTGTCTCGTCTGCGTAGACATGGAGGCCTATGCCAGCAGCTGCTTGTTCCAAACTATGTAGCAGGGTTTCATCTTGGGCGGGTGTATTTGCCAGAAATGCTATGTCATCGGCGTAGTCTGCGTCCATAATTGTTTGTGCGGGTATTTTCTGCTTCTTTCCTTTGCCAACTTGAAACCGTTATCTTTCATTTTATCAATAGACATTCTAAACCCGTTGTCTACGCAGATAATAAATAGGTATGGGGCTAATGTGTCTCCTTACAGCAGACCGGGACGGGGGGTACTTTCGAGCTTTTATATAGCATCATTATGGTTGCGATGGTTTCTTTGGGTAAGCCGTAGGCGAGTAGTATTTGCTCCATCTTCCCTCTGAGTATGGAGTCAAAGGCCTTGGAGAAGTCGACAATACTATTGTTGCTTGTAGGTTTTTTGCATGTATATCTTCTAGAATTCGACGGACAGTCAAAATTTGTGATGTCGTGGATTGATATTTCTCAAAAGCATTCGATTCCATACTCAGAGAAAATATTGAGAGAATATTGCTTGCTGATGATCTTACCAAATTAAATTGTTGCCGCTATGATTATGCTTTGCACGACAGTAATTCACTCACCAGATGGAAACACAGACTTTTTTGACATAGTCAATAGAGCATTTCAAAGAGATACATTAGCACAATATTTGCTTATACTCTGCCTAAATTACGTCTATTGTACATCCATAGATCTAATAAAAGAAAATGGTTTCAATTAGAAAATTGTTTGAAGCAGATGATATCCCACAAAACAGATGCTGACTACGTAGATAATCTAGCACTTCTCACTTAAACACCAACCTAAGCAGAATCCATCTTGCAAAGCAAGAGCAAGAAACAGGAGTATCGGCCGCTATGGGAACTCAATTAAAATTGTATATGCGTTTTGACAATAAGGAGCCATATCCAATCAAAGTGGTAATTTTCTAAAATTAGTAAATCATTTCACATACCTCAACAGCAAAATCTCATCAACAGAAATTGATGTCAACATACACATATCGAAGGGGTGGAATGCTTTTGACAGACTATTGATTATACAAAAATATAATCTATCCAATAAAATAAAACAGATTTCTTAAAAATGTAGCTGTGTCCATACTATTATATGGGTGTATTACATGGACCCTAACAAGACGCATTGAGAAAAAGCTGGATAGGAATTATGCAAGAATGCCACGTAAGGTTTTATACCAATCGTAGAAATAACTACCCCTAAAATAGTAGCTGTACGGTCACTTACCTCCATCTGATTAGCTACCCAGCTAAGATGAATAAAACAAACGGGGAAATGATGGAGAAGTAAGGACGAACTCAGAAGAAACGTTCAGTGTTGGCCGATCAGCAAAGACCTATTTACAACAGCTCTGTGCGGACTTGATGCAGCCAAGATTTCCTCCGAGGAGTGACTGATGATAGATCCGGATGGCAAGTGAGAGTCTGCGAAGCCTGTGCTGTCGGAGGAACTCGACGCTGTTGTTGATAAGTATATATAAATAAACAGTTATGTTAAAGTAGGGCCATGCCTGATGCGTGCACACACACACACACACACACATATATATATATATATATACATATCGCATTTGACGGCATGAAGGTGCACTTTTTTACTAACACCATCTTTTAAAATACCCCTCCATCTTAAATGCCATATGTCGTTTGAAATTTGCAATAGAAGGCCGTAATTCACTCTCTGGCTACTCCTATTAGCTTAGACTTCAGAGTAACTTTGATATACCTATTTTCATGATTTAAAAAAGCTGTTATGCAGATTTAAAGTGTTGTCATTGGTAATATCCATTATATTAATGTCATCACGTTTAATATTAATTCGTTTCTCTAAATTTTTTTTCTTGATTTGCCCAGCAGAAATAAGGACGCGTCTTATACACCGTTGCTTCTAATATGCCATCAAATACGGTATATATATATATATATATATATATATATATATATATATATATATAGCTTTATCATGTCAGAATATACGAAAACGGAAAACCTTTCATAAATAAGTTAACCGATGCATTTATGTAGATTTATATATATATATATATATATGGAGCGGGAAAGACGGAGAGAGAGAGAGAGAGAGAGAGAGAGAATTGTCTTTTTCAATAATATATATATATATATATATGAAGGTGTCGATTTGTAAGGGGGTTGCGTGTGAGAGAGAAAGAGAGAAGTAGAAAGAAATGAAGATATAGTTAAAATGAGGGAGAACCTTTACATGTATTTAGACAAAGGAAGATTTCGTTCGTTTGTTTGTGTGTGTGTGTGTGTGTGTGGCTTGAATGATCTGTCAGATGCGATTGATGATAGGGACAGGTAGCGAGGTAGATTCAGGAAACTTCGCGCAGTCACTATGACAATGATGATGATGATGTTAATGATGATATTATATATTTCATGTAAACACCAGCTGTTATAAGTCCAAAGTTATTTGTGAATTGACAGCTTAACCCTTTTGATAGAAATGAGAGTGCATGGGCAATGAATGCATTAATCGGGTCTCTTTTTATTTTTAACAATTTGCGAATGTTTGCATGTGTGTCTATATGTTATTACTCGTTCAGAACTTAATTTCTTGTCTGCCTTTACTGAGCTTTTGTCGTATGTATCAGTTGCCATTAGAACCTTTTATGTTAGCCGCTAAATGTCCAGCTCAGCGGAACCTATCGTAGAAGCAGATAAACACAGAGACACAGACACAGGCAAATACATGCATGCACAAAATTTTAATGAGGCTGGAATCTTTTGGGCACGTTATCTCATAAATAAATTCCGCTCATATAATATCCAAATAAAACAGACAAAAATTATTTACAGTCATAATTTAACTATAAAGTTGAAAAAGAAAATCTTTGAAAAACGGAGAGTAAAATACGTTTGAGATTTTTTACGATTGTTCTAACTATTTCATATAGAAATATATTTGTCTGTTATAGGATATTATTAAAAGAATATCGTCTTTAGGGTTAGTTTTCTGCGACCCGAAATAACTAGTCACGCTTTTTTCTTCGTGTAATATCATAAACACTGTCAACAAAATATATCTAAATCAACATTGCTCCGGGAGACCCGGGTTTAATCCGAGGTCGCATCTTACCAAAGACTTTTAAAATGGTCTGGATACCTCCTTGCTTAACACTCAGCAATATAAGGTACGTATCAAGGGTAAAGTGGAGCAATCCAGGGAAAGGAGTAGTGCCCGCCCCTACACCTCAGTGTAGTAGCTATTGAAAAGGGAGTCATCTCGTCACCCTCGACAACGTTCGACAACTTTACTTACATTTACTATAAAAGTTATGGTTCTAAATTAATAATTCACGAGTCTGGGCGTTGAGTCTAAGCTAAGTCAAGGTCAAATGACTTGTTCTAAGATCATATTTACCCAACCCCTCCGCTCGGGTAGGATATGACACAAGATCAATTTTTAAGCGGAGTTTAACAGGTTTGAATTCAGAGTTTTCCTTCTCCTAGACTAGTTGCCTCACCAAGGTTGAAGAACCTAGTCTGACCTACTATTTACCCATAGCTGGAGGAAGAATAATTGGATTCATACCTTTCCCAAAGGTATTAGTGCTATGTGAAATGCAATCAGTCTCGTCCAGGATTTGAACTCGTGTCGCCGTGTCCATTTCCTACGACGATAACCATTACACCACGGCATGACTTGTTCTCATATAATCCTTATGGTTTTGAGCCCCAAAAGCCCTATCCGTGAAGTCACAACTGTTAACTGATAACTGATATATATATATATATATATATATATATATATATATATATAATGAAATGATAGATTATGGTGAATCTGACAGTTTGATAGAAATATGTTGACAGTTGGATAAATCAAACACTTAACACAGGTTTAGTAGTATCCGCAATATTTCATTCTTTAATCTATGAACTTTTTCAGCCTTAGCCATTTTCTGAGTTTTTCTATATATAAGCAAATCAAACACATGATATGATAGAGAGGATAAAGGTGTAGCGGAAAGAAGGAGAGGGTTTAGAGTCAAATGTATCAGATTTCATGAGAGAGTTTTTAATCCTATGAAAGTGGAAATAATTTTAGTGAGCCGACGGGAAAGAAATAGGGAAAAGGGATGAAGTGGAGGAGTTTCGGCATATCCTGTTTTATCAAAGACATTTGACTAATGTGATGTCTTGGTGGAAAGAGAGTGAAAAATGACGGGGAGAGAAAGTGATAAGGAAAGAATACTCAAAGATCCCTGAAAACTTTCTCAGAATAAAGAACGAAATATCAGGGATCCAACTAAACCTGATTGAAGTGTTTGGTTTATCAAAACTTCCATATATTTCTATTATATATATATATATATATATCCGAAGTCAAATCCTAGATGAGGCTATTTGCATTTGAATTTGTGAAAGACACACTGCTCTCTCTCTCTCTCTCTCTCTCTCTCTCTCTCTCTCTCTCTCTCTCTCTCTCTCTCTCCAGTTTAGACAAAACAGGGCACTTTAACCTTGGTATGTCAACGAGTCAAGGACAAGGAAAACTGAATTCCAACCTAAAAAAACCCCTTAAAAATCGATTTTGTGTCACATTCTTCTCGTCCTGAAGGATTAGTACACACACACACACACACACACACACACACACACACATATATATATATATAGAGAGAGAGAGAGAGAGAGAAAGAGAAAGTGACAGATGGACAGACAGACCGACTGAGACACAGAGATAGCCAGACAAAGAGACTGAGACAGAAACAGAGAGAGCGGGAGACAGAAAGTTAGACAGTTTATTAGTACATAATATAAACGTTTGGGGCAATTTTTGACAAAATCGATTGAGCTCAATGATGTGAGCAGAACTAATTTACAATTCAAGTACTTAAAAAAGATTCCATTAATCACAAGTCCACTCTGAGACGGTGTGTTAGAACCTGTAGGGGTCTTGCCCATTCGGCTCCAGCTGCAGAATACACCGACCGCATCTCTGCATAGGGATAAGACCCCTCCAATGAGTGTCCAAGATATGACACTAAAAAATCTGATGGTGAGGTTCCAGTGCTGTTGGAGCTTTGAGGAATGTAGAGCACCCCTTCATTGCCATCGTTCCCAGGTCCATTCTGGTCCGGAATGGTAACCCCTGAGAGGGCCCTATGTATTGCTCAAATAGAACTAAACTCCAGAATTATGTTTAACTGAATTACTTCTTATAGAATTTTTTTGATATTTAACTGTGTATGGATAAAAACTATGCTAATAAAAAAAAACCTGAATTGTTTGAATTAGAACTGTTTGAATAAACTGAATAGCTCGATATAAAAATGGTCTTGACAATAAAACTATATAATTACATTCAAACTGCGTACTAATGCTAAACATAATTGTTGGAAATGAAACTGTTTTTATATGGTAAACTGACTTGTTTAAAATAGTACTGATTATTTTTATGAAAAGGGATTGAGCATTAAAAAACGTACAAAGGTTCATATGCCATAAATTTCAACCAACCAACCAACCAGCTGAAAAACCAACTGTTAGAGTTGAATAGATTTATTCAAAAATTATTCGTATTCGATCGGATCAGGTGTAAAAAAAAAGGATCTAGGAAGAAGCAATTACACAAAAAATGTAATTATGAACGTGCACAGAATGAAATAAACTAATTAATTGGGACAAAATAACGCTAGACAGGTTAAGATATCGTGAAAATCAACCAATCAGTAAATAAAAGATAGTTATGATTGATGTATATCAAGCTTACGATTGGTTTGATTCGGTTTGGTTTGTTTTATGGCAAATCACTTCTGCCATTTCTATACGGGGACTTTCCACATCTATTTCTTGTTATATATTATATATTATCATATATTCTTAATATATATTTTCTAAATTACTTAATTCTTTTATTCATTATCTGATAAAAAAACATAAACAGCTGATCGAAAAAAAAGGATGATTTGGATTTTGTTTGGTTTGGTTTGGTTTGGTAGTATGGCATATAAACCATTTTAGGTTATTTAACGCCAAATCTATTTTTGTACATATAAACGGCTCTATTTCACACAATTCAGTTTAGCATAAGTACGCAGTTTAAATGTTAAATCAGTTCTATTTCAAACTATTGAGTGGAACATAAGTAAACTGTTTAGTTCTATTTAACTCACCTATCAGGTGCTACCACACCGGGCCAGAGTGAACCTGTGATCGATGACAATAAAGGGGTACTCTGCATTCCCCAAAGAATTACTGGAGCCTCACCCTCAGATTGCTTAGTGTCATATCCATTACTCTCGTTGGGAGAGTCTTACTATCTTCAGAGATGCAGTCGGTGTATTCTCCAGCCCCAGCCAACTGGACCAGCTACCCAA
The DNA here is from genome assembly GCA_963585895.1 of Sepioteuthis lessoniana. Taxonomy (NCBI): domain Eukaryota; kingdom Metazoa; phylum Mollusca; class Cephalopoda; order Myopsida; family Loliginidae; genus Sepioteuthis; species Sepioteuthis lessoniana. The sequence goes on along the minus strand of CAUZXS010005084.1, from coordinate 84,160 downwards.
CGAGATCAAGTTTTACGTTCGCTGTACTCATATGATTGCCTTGGCACACACTATGTGTAACTTAATTGTTTGTGGGATATGAAATTTGAACCTTCTTTTAGTTTCGAAATATCATATATATATATATATATATACGTACATACATACATAAACATACATATATACATGTGTGTGTGTGTGTGTGTGTGTGTGTGTGTGTGTGTGTGTGTGTGTGTGTGTGTGTGTGACATTTTGTTCATTTGCCTGAGTATCTTGTATTTTTCTATTTATCTGTTCTCATAAACGATAATTTTCTGGTACACATTCAGAAGTGAATATATCGTTCATGGACAGTTATTTAAAACCCTGAACAAAGGACTATTTTTAAAAGATATTTAATGAACTTTTCCACTAAGTACTTTTTTCCTCTTTTCCTGTTATTCATCTATCTTTCTGTCACTGTTTGCATAGTTTCTTTTTAGAGAAACATAATGAAACATCAATGGAAATAAAAAATTAAAAAAAAAAAACTTGAATGAATACGATAGCTAAACAATGACGATGATGATGATGGCAATGATGACTATCAGTACAATAAAATTGGCCGACAGCCAGTTTCAAGTTTCATTTGAGTCTTATTTATAACTACGTTGATTTCTTCGCACAGATAAAACTGTATAAATACTAATAGAAAGAAAATACGTTTAAAAAATGCATATCGAACCAGAGAAGTCAAATAAATAATAAACATAACATATCAATTAAAAAAAATTAATTTTAAGATATGAATGTGGAGATGAATGAAAGCAAATCAATTTAAGAATAAAAATTAAGGAAAAAGTAAGATGGCTGACAAACGTCGCGCTTATCCTGTTTTGGCTAATAATGGAGTGTGCAACATTATATATATATATATATATATATATATATGTGTGTGTGTGTGTGTGTGTGTGTGTGTGATTTATTATCCCATTAAGCAAGAATCACTAAGTTAGCTAATATATAATGGTCATTCAGCTAGTCGTGTGAGATTAGTTGTGTCAAAAAAATTCATGAATCTACAGAAGTTCTATTGAGAACACAATTTTATATGATTTGAGCAAAAACTCACAAATGCATTCACACACACTGAAAGATAATAATGAGATCTGGTTAGCAAAGCAACGTGAACAGGCTGAACTATAGAACAGTATCTTTTTCTCGTTCTTTTTCTTAACCAATTAACTGATATATTCTAACGGCATATTAACCTGTCTAGGATTATTTTATTCTTAGAGGTCAAGAAATTAAGTATATTGAACATTACATATTTACCTTTTTCATTTATTTAGAAGTTTTTTTTCTTTACACAGCTTCATCGAATGCAAATAAATTTTAAACTAACGATAGTACTAATAGATGAGACCCAAACAGGTACTACAACTGTAACATATTGACCTCCGACCCGGCCGGGCTGTCAGATGAGAAATGCACCAGTGTAAATAACAGATGCACCCAGCCGAAGATTTCGGGGGATAACCTTGCTGTCGACGGGTTGAATTGAGTGCGAATTGTGACGCCACAGGAAGTAGGTGGATGCCAAATAATTATATAACCCCGGTGCGACAGGAAGTCAGTTAGTTGGTGAGAAGATGCTGGAATGAGAACCATGTCCCAGCAGAGGCTGGGCCCCCAGTCCCCCGGTTGAGCATCTCAGGAGAACGGGAAAGAAAAGCTGTTATAGCCAGAAGAGTTGGGGGGGTCAGTATGTAGCAGTTCTGTTCAGTCTCCGACTCACCTCTCACACATAAAACCTTTCGTAACCCTTTCGAACCCTTTCGAATAAAGTGAGAGGTATATTTTTCTAAAGAACTGTGTCCGCTCGTCTTTATTGTGTTGAATATGTTTCTGCATGCATCTGCATAAGAGTATGTTACACAACTCACGGCCAGAGTGAACCTGGGACTAATTACAATGAAAGGTCACTCTACACTCCATCTCCAGAACAGCATCAGATGTAGGTTAAAGTCATAACTTGGACATTCCTTTTTGCTGGTCTCTTTCTACTTTACTAGGGATACAGTCAGCATATTTCAAACCCCACAAACATTATTTCTTAAACTGAGTTTTAGTAGTAGAACCTTATAGGGTCCTGTCCATGGGTAGAAGAAAACTAAACGGTATACTTGTGCTAAACTTAATTGTTTGAAAAAGAACCGCTTTTGGCATTAAAACTGTGTACCTATGCTAAACTGAATTGTTTGAAATAGAACTATTTTTGACAGTGAAACTGTATACTTCTGCTAAACTGAATTATTTGAAATAGAATTGTTTTTACATTGAAATTGTATACTTCTGATAAAGTGAATTATTGGAAATAGAACTGTTTTTGACAGTGAAACAGTGTACTTATGCAAAACTGAATTGTTTGAAATGGAACTGTCTAACTTTTCCTGAATTGCTTGAAGTAGTATTGTTTTTGACATTTTATGCTAAAATGAATTGTTTGAAATAGAATTGTTTTGATATTTAACTGTTTATAAACAAAAACTATACGTATACTAAACTGAATTGTTTGAAATATAATTCAGCGTTAAATGACCCGGAAAGGGTTGATACGCAGTAAAACAAAAGAACTAACCAACAATATTCCTTCAAGAGTTTTTAATCCTTAAGGTATCCCTAGTTAAAGAACCGCAGTGATACTATTTAAACCATAAGTAGGAGGATCAGGAAGTTCATCCTTTTGCCTAGAGTATTAGTCCGAAAATTGCATGACAGGACTTCGAACAGATTCATCAATATTTTCCTTTTCTTTTTTCATGGTGTCCTCAGAGTTTTTTCTTTCTTTTCTATTTTTCTTTTCTTATCTATTCAATTTATATATTATTTCCGTCCACCTTGACGAAGAGACCGTGAGTACGCCCACTGTATTCATTACGGAGTGTTAAGATACAAACCAGAATCCAGCGGTAAGGCTGCAGTTCTAGAGCTATAAAGAGTGTGGTTCCTAGAACGCATTGCCATTACTCCTGTCATACTGAGTGGTAGTACTTGTAAGCGCCCCCCACCCCGCTATGAGCCAAATAGATTTTCTTTATTTACAGAAGTTTTGGTTTATTTGTTTAAAATAATTGGAAAAATACAATAATTAGCGTATATAAATGGAGATTATTTGCTAAACTTTTTTCGGCCTAAAATAACCCAAGAAGTGTTGACATGCCGTAAAACCAGCAACCAACCTCTCTCTATTGATTCTTTTCTTTAACACACACTTAAGAACAGGCACACACAAAAAACATCACATTTGCTGGCTTTGTTGAATATACCTCCCTGCTGAGGAGTAAAATCCCCCACCCCCATCCCGCGAACGATTGTCTTCGATATGACACTAAACTGGATCTCATGGAGAAAAAACAGCTCTAGAATTTTGATTAAAGTGGAGTGCACCTTCATTGTCAATACTCTCTACTCCATCTTGACCCAGCTTGGTAGGGTCCCATCTATGGGTCAAATAAATCTGGTAACATAAAATTGCATCTGAGGGTGAGGCTCCAGTCTTGTTGAGGTTTCACTTTAAACTGTTGTGATAGTACATATTAAGGTCCTATCTATGGTTCAGATAGGAATATTTAATCGTTTTCCATACTTGAAAAAACTTTACTGTGCACAAACAAACAACTGGTGTTGAATTGAATTTTTAATATTCCACAACAATACTTGAAACCCTTTTTGCTAAATGCAAATAAAACTATTAATCTTTTGAAGAAATACTCGAAACCGCCATAAGGGTGTGCAAACAGATGAGCTCTCTCTCTATCTATCTATCTATCTTGTTTAAAAATAATGTTACTAACAAACTTTGCGTTTACAAATCATATGTGTATGTGTATGTGTAATATAATGGCCGAGGGATTTCGTTTCATGCCTTTAGGTTTAGTTAGGCTGAGAACCTTTCGGCTCAGTGCATGGGTTACTTAGGTGCAACATTAACACAGCGGAGCGGACGTGTCACTCAGAGATATCACAATAGCCCAGATCGGAAACGGGGTTAGCAAGTGCGAATGATGTCACGCACCAGAAGTGCGCGGAGGATTTTGGGATTTTAAAAAAGTCAGCTGAGTAGAGTTGAGACCTGCCTCGGGAAAAGACGGTTGGCTTTCGCTTGCTCGCCGAAGCCAAGCCAGTGGCCTTTGTGGCGGGTGCCGCACGAGATGGGGGGCAGATGAAAAAGCCAGAATAGAAAGAATGTGTATCTCTCTTCTTATGTCGAAGAACCTTTAAACTCAAAGGTAATAAAGAGTTTCGTACCTGAACTGAGAAATCGAAAGTGTTTTTTTTGTGTTTCGAGATTCTTATGTTCTATGTTATATATATATGAACATTATATGTCCAAATCACACAGCGCCTTATCTGGCTATGGTACATGTATGTGTGAATCTCCCTCTATGGTACATGTATGTGTGAATCTCCCTCTATGGTACATGTATGTGTGAATCTCCCTCTGTCTGTCAGTCAGTCTCTCTCTCTCTCTATTTATATATATATATATATATATTTGTGTGTGTGTGTGTGAGCTGGATTTAGTGTTGAATAATTTCCAAGCCTTGATATTACGTAACAAAACAAACAAATAAAACATACACCCACACACACACTCAAAAGATTGAAAAATTTCACGGGGTATAACGATTAGTAATGCGGTGAATGGCACCGGTGAGCCGAATTCAAACCATCACTGAGACAGTTGACGTTCAGGTCTTACTTAGGAAAGATATAAATCAACTACAGTTGGAGAACATTTGCCTTGTAAATGAATCTGCCCGTGGTGTACTGGTTATCGTCGCAGGATATGGACACGGCGACTCGAGTTCAAATCCTGGACCTGACTGATTGCATTTCACATAGCACTAATACCCTTGGGAAAGGTATGAATCCAATTATTCTCCCCCCAGCTATGAGTAAATAGTAGGGAAGACTAGGTTCTTCAGCCTTGGTGAGGCAACTAGTCTAGGAGAAGGAAAACTCTGAATTCAAACCTGTTAAACTCTGCTTAAAAATTGACCTTGTGTCATATCCTGCCCGAGCGGAGGGGTTGGTAAATAAGTATGGTAAATGAATCTCTCTTAAGATTAAATTGAGTCAAGGATCGTTCTTTGCGCCTACAGTCTGTATCTTTGCATGTCTCAATCTCTCCGTGTCTGTATCGTCTTCTCGACAGAGCGGTAAGATCACACCCTTAAAAAAGTAATGTTGTGGGTACCACACTAATCTAATGATGAGGATCTATTTCTAGAGATCTGGAGAGTTTAAAGTAGCCCATCATTGAATTTATTGCCTCGTTCACACTGATCCGAAATGGCAATACCTATTACGGTCACACCGGTTTAAAATTATCCGTTGCACGAGAAATCACTGCACACGCAAAGCAAAAATCTTACGAAACAAGTACTTAAAGAATTCATATGAATGTGATTCCCTAATCTTTATGCATCAAAACAGGCAAGATCGTTTCATATGCCATTAAAATCAGTGAATCAATCTGTCTCGGTTTGACTGTCTATCTACCTGTCCGCTCTTCTGTCTGTCTGTCTGTCTGTCTGTCTCTCTCTCTCTCTGTATATATATATATATATATATCCTATTTACCAACCCCTTCGGCAGGATATGACACAAGGTCAATTTTTTAAACGGAGTTTAATAGGTTTGAATTCAGAGTTTTCCTTCTCCTAGATTAGTTGCCTCACCAAGGCTGAAGAACCTAGTCTACCCTACTATTTACCCATAGCTGGAGGGAGAATAATTGGATTCATACCTTTCCCAAGGGTATTAGTGCTATGTGAATTGCAATCTGTCTCGTCCAGGATTTGAACTCGTGTCGCCGTGTCCATTTCCTACGACGATAACTATTACATCATTTGCCCAGTCAACTGGAGCTGTAGAATATATCGACTGCACCTCTGCAAAGGGGTAAGTACCCCACCCAACGAGTGTCCTAGATATGACTCTAAAAAATCTGATGGTGAGTTTCGAATGATACTGGAGCTCGGAGGAATGCGGGGTACCTTTTCATTGTCATCGCTCCGAAGTCCACTCTATCTCGGAGTGGTAGCACCTGATAGGGCCCTATCTATGGGTCAAATGGAACTAAACTGCGTGCTAATGCTAAACTGAATTGTTTGAAATAGAACTGTTTTGACATTTAATTGTGTGTGGACGAAAACTATACTTACACTAAACTGAATTGCTTGAATTAAAAATGTTTTACTAAAATAGCTTGAAATAGAAATATCTTTGAAAATAGAACTGTGTACTCTTGCTAAACTGAATTATTCGAAACAGAATTGATTAATTGTATATGAATGGATTTGGCATTAAATAACCTAAAAAATTTGATATACGATAAAACCCAAGCAACAAAAGCATATATATATATATATATATATATATATATATATATATATATATATATATATACAAAGAAGATGAATTGGGAATGATTGTATAAGAGAATATACAAGAGGATTCTTATAAATCTCCAGGAGTGCTTAATGAATGATAATCAATATATAAACTTTATATATATATATATAAATTCACAAATTTCATGACTATATATTTGTATTTATATGTTGTCTGTGTGGTCGTTTGTTAGTTTGTTGGGGTATATATATATATATATATATATATATATATATATATATATGTGTGTGTGTGTGTGTGTGTAGATGTTACGTAAAGTTGTGCACTCAAGGTAAAACCCTCGTATATCAATAAATTGTCACTTATGATAATACACGTTTTTTTCATTTATTTGTATGCCTTTTATAACTTTTCCACAGCAACTTCTTGTTTATTGAAGAGGATGGGCATCGCCGAATAAACTACTTAGCAAAACATGCATTTAGCTTAACGGTTATTCCCTTTAGTCCATAAAATTGGAGACGCGTGTTCAAATCCTTAACAAGGTTGATCGTGTTTCACGTCGCACTTAGAGAAGACATAAATTCATCTTCTACCACCCCCACAAGATATGGGTGAATAGTTGGACAGAGTTTCAATGCAGCAAAGTTTGAGAATAACATCAGTTTTGATTGTATACTGGTTTACGAGACAAAATAAAATCTTAATACCTTTAATATAGAAGTAAATTAATTTTTATCAAAAAAGATTATAAAGGGTGTATTCATGTTTGCAGAACACTCTTAATTAGAAAACTAACTTCTGTGGAAAGAAAAAAATCTTGAATATATTAAACTTATCATCATCATCATCATGTTGCGCTGCCAGCACAGATTTACCTGATCCTCTCTCGGCAACCGTCTCTATCGTCCATCGATACCGGGATCTCTTCCAGGCTACACCCTGTATTGGCACAGAGCTGTTGTATATAGGTTCTAGCTGGTCGTCCTTCCTTTTGTCGTCCATGTGAAGGGTCCACAGAAGTATATCGCTTATGAGTTCGTCCTTCCTTCTCCAGCAGTGTACCGCATGTCTGGTTCGTCTAACTTGGATAGTTTTCGAGATGGGTGGTAGGGAACTGCAAAGCGGCTTTTATGTAGAGTGTTGCCTTCAGGACTTGTTCAATATTGCTCGCAGCATTCTTGTGTAATTGCTGTCAAGCTTTTTCCTCATACGTTTAGTTAGCGTCCATGTAGTGCATCCATATAGAAGTATCGACACAACCACTGCTTGGAAAAAACTGCGGTATATTTTAGCGGCCAGGTCTGACTTCAATATGACCGACAGGCTATCGATAGCAGTCCGTGCTTTTGCAAGTTGCGTGTTGATGTCTGTCTCGGTTGATCAGACACTGCTTACGAGGTAGATAAACTTGTCCACTAGTTTCAGAGGACCACAATTTAGTGTGGAGATGTCGTCTTTTTTATTAAAGCACATTAAATCTTTAATTTGTTAAATTCTAGAATAAACAGACTGGGTTCTTTAACCACGGGTTGATAACCGGTCTACAAGAAGAAAAACTCAAACCTTCAATGACTCCGCATAAAAAATGATCATGTGTCGGATCATTCTAATAGCGAAAAAGGGTTTGGTGAATAGATAATTGATAATGAACGTTCCCGTGGTGTAATAGTTATCGTCTTAGGAAATAGACACAGGGACACAGTTCAAATTCTGGACGAAACTGATTGCATTTCACATAGCACTAATACCCTTGGGAAAGGTATGAATCCAATTATTCTCCCTCCAGCTATGGGTAAATAGTAGGACAGACTGGGTTCTTCAGCTCTGGAGAGGAAACTAGTCTAGTAGAAGGAAAACTCGGAATTCAAACCTGTTAAACTCCGCTTAAAAATTGACCTTGTGTCATATCCTACCCGAGTGGAGGGGTTGGTAAATATAGATAATTGACAATGAAGATAACTTGAAATTGAATTCCTGGGAATAAAACCTATTCGTCCAAATGTTGTAGGGCACCTTTTAAGAGGTTGTAATAAGATTAAATTTGGCCACCGTAATCGAGGGCGACCAGAAGGCTCCGTTTTCAATATCTACTACATCGAGGTGTAGGGGAGGGCACTACTCCTTTCCCTGGATTGTTCCACTTTACCCTTGATACGTACTTTATATTGCTGCGTGTTAAGCCAGGATGTATGAAGTACAATTTTTAAAGTCTTTGGTAAGAATACCCCTTAATTATCAGGCTGACCCGTGGTAATCTGACCGTCCAAAACCAGATCAACACAAACTGCTTCTGTTTGTTTTGTATGTGCGAAATGTATTTGCTTCGAAACTCGACTAGTGTACAGGGGAGAGATGAAAGAGAGACAGACGTCTTTTTTTTATTTTTAGCTAACCCACCGTTTTGTGCGTGCGCGATTGTTCCTCGACCGCTGTCTTCGTTTTCTTCCTTCGGGTCTCCTCACCTATCTCTTAAAGTCCGTCTTTATTTTTATATCCCAAAAAATTATTGATTACGTAATGATTCTTTTAAAGTGACACGTAAAGGCCAAGACACAAATATCAGCTGATTTTAAACAATTGTTTGTCTTTGAATATTTTCCATTCGAATTATTTCCCCAATATTCCGTATTTGCAAACAAACTTTTATTATTGTATGCTCTAAATTCCTAAGTATTATCTTATAAACAAATTTCTAAGTGGAATTTTGCAATTCTTTTTTAAATTCAAAGTTTGAATTAAAAATGAATTAACTACTAAAATAATTCATTGAAATTTAATTCATTATTTTAAATAAAAAGGCTATGGAAATTTTTCCTTTTCACCAAATAACTGGCTAAAGTTTTTAAGACCATTTTCAGGAGATACAAATGCTCATTTGGTTTGATTTGGTTTCTTTGTTTAGTGACATATCAACCTTCGGGGCTTATTTAATGCTAAACCCATTCTTGTAAATTAACAACAGTGATACTATTTAACACATAGCTGGGGGGGATATGGGGATTCATGCTTTTTCAATGGTAATTGTCTGAAAGTGAATGTTATAATGAAATTGGATTTCGAACTCACATACTACGATATCACAGTCTGGAATGTCAGGTACGACTTAACTGGAAATTCCTCCGTTATTGCTTGTGTTATCAAAATACGTAAAGCCTTTCTAAATTTTATTTTATAATAACGTTTTCAAGACGATATAAACAAAGCTTAACTTTTAAATATGGATAAATGTATCTAGAAATATTCCGACTAACCAATCTTTCAAGTCCTTGAAAATCAGAATTTGAAATCTATCGAACGAACACCGATCTTTGCGGTAACGGGAAACACAGCTTTTTCAATGGTGAAAATTCTACATTAAACTATATAATAGATTAAACTATATAATAAAAGTAAAGTAAAAATTGTCGACCGTAGTCGACGGTGACCCGAGGGCTCCCTTTTCGATAGCTACTACACCAAGTTGTAGGGGAGAGAACTACTCCTTTCCCAGGATTGACCCACTTTACCCTTGATCCGTACCTTATAATGCTGAGTGTTTAGCATGGCGGCATCAAGTACAATTTTTGAGTCTTTGGTATGACTCGACCTGGGATTGAACCCAGGTCTCCCGGGCCATTGACGAACACTCCAACCAATATCCGATTTTTATATTTATGCTACTGTAACATAAAAAGCGTACACCAGAGCAAGATATTTTTAAAGCAAATTCGAGAAAAGGCTCTCTGAAGCAATTACCCTGATATTTTATGAAGGGAGATAACTATGGGAAACTAATTATAAAGTACTTAGCATTATGTATTTATTTGCAACTAATTATAATATAAATCCTGTAGATTAGATGTGACTTGACATGGAACTTATGGTCCGTCGAATAAAGCATTGGTGCGAATATACTCAACTCTTCTTGTAGCTCGCATTTCTCTTACTTTAATCTTTCTCATCGACCAATTTCTTGTCTAGTCAAAATATAATTCGTTTTAAATACTTTAAGACTCTAAGAAAATTTAATGCCATTCCTAAGACTGTCATACGGCTCGTTTTGTGTCACATCAGACGTATTTATTTTACTAAATTTTATTTTATTCTTTCGGATTCTACATTCGAATATTGTCTTCTTGTTTCTGTTTATTTTGTGTTTTTCAGTCATAAATATATTACAAAAATTCTCATTATGCTTGTATATACAGGATAACAAATGCAGCATATAGGAACAAGTTGTTTTGTTTTTTTTTTATATATAATGCATTTAAAATTCTGTGACTTACAGAATAAAGTAATTTTCCGCACAATTTGATGCTGAATTATTTTATGGAGTCTACATTCGCGTTGAACTTCATTTATTAATCATCTTTATTTTCGTTTTCACGGAGATAACGATGAAGCGCCAATTAGAATTATTTACGGTGTCCTAAACAGAAGTAGCAATTTAATCATGGACTGCTGTTATAACGCAACCAAAGAGGCTCGGAGATTATTGATGGCTTGTTTGTTATTTAATGGCATATCATCCTTCCCAGGTTATTTAATATCAAATCTATTTTTTAGAAGGATATCAGTGGTAATATTTAACTCATGGCTAGGAGGATAAGGAGGTTATATACATTTCCCAAGGGTATTTGTCCGAAAGTGAACGTAATAGCGTGACAAGTGTTCGAACTCGCGTACTACGATTCCGCAGTCCAGCGCTTTAATCATTATGGGGGTTATCTAGTTTGTAGATAACGGTCCTACTTTTATTGCTTTCTTGTCAACTCATGTTGTGTAATATCTAGAAAGTTAGGCAAATGAAAATTAACTATTTATTCGTTTATATTGGCTTCAAAAAATTTCAAAAGTTACCGGCATTTTTTAACCAAGAAAACCATGGTCTACTTATGCATAAGGTGAAATTATACCCGTGTATACAATGTACGATGGATCAATTGTCGTCTAAATTACGCAAAAGTGAAAATAAAACTGACATTTACCTTTACCAGATACATTAGCCAAAATCCCATGAAAATATCTTGAAATACTAGAGATTACATCAATTCAAAGGAATAGACATTGGCCTCTTGATGGCTTTAGAAACCCCTGCAAAGCTTTCCGACGGTCTCCTTGTGTAAATTCCCAATTGACGTCGTTATGTTTGCCTTCGGTTCATCTTAGGGGTTGCAATGAGTTTTGTTAGTCTATCTCTCAAATATGCCCCACACATAATAACCAAGGATATTGTGATCTGAGGAGAGAGACAGCTAGAGGTTTGGGTTAATGGCGTTTCAGCTCACAGTTTTCTGTTGCTTGAGTGGCAGGACACAAAGTTCAGTTACTAGACATAGAATCTTTGGCCATGTGGGAAGATGAATGGAGGCATATCACCATCATTAGTGACCACCACAAACACCATGAAGTTGCCTGGGTGTTTAGTTCTCAATAATATGAATATGAATCAGTCTGCAGGCTGACCCCAAACACTTGTGAAATCTTTGTATTGGTGATTCTAATCTGAACGCATGTGTAGCATGTTCTTTCCAAATTTCTGAAGGAGTGACCAGTGTCATGGCGCTATTTTCTTCACAGACAGTGCCCAACTGATATTAATTTGCTGTACAGTAGGCAAAACAGGAATCAACTTGAGCGCATGAACGAAATTAATAATTAAAAACGACAATAATTTACTCGTCACACCCTGTATACTCTATGAGATTTGTTAATCACCTACCGGTGATCTGATGTAATTGCATATACCTTGTGTATATGTGCATGTGTGTATGTGTTGTATGTGTGTCCGTTCTCGCCTACTCCTGCAACTTCTGTAATCTGCAATTTTCCAACCTTGTACAGAGCTGGCTGGCTCTCATATGACCTAGCGATGAGTTCAAAGACAATTTTCCCTCACGTATTTATTCTATACTAGGCAATTATTTTAAAAATGATGACAGCGAAAGATTTTCAAAGGTATTGATTTTCGTTCTTCAATTTGTTTTCTTCCTTTGATTCTAATTTTTCTCTGTTTGTTTATTTATTCCTACTTATATTTTATTTAAATAATTCTGAATGTTCCTCCTATACCATAAAATAATAATTACTGGATAATTTGAATAAGCTCCTATAAATATATCAGGTTTCTAAGAATGAAGACAATTCGAAAATATTACGTCCGATGCAGGCGACGTTAAAAAGAAAAAAAAATTGGAATAAGAGAGAGGATGAGGGAGAGAGTGAGCGAGCGAGCGAGAGAGAGAGAGAGAGAGAGAGAGAGAGAGAGAGAGAGAGATAATGGCGTGTGCAAGGCTGTACAAAAGAAAAAAAATATGCAAAGAAGCGGGAAACAAATGAAAATAAAAATGATATCAGAAGAGAAATAAAGATTTTTCAACCATCAAGAAAATCAAAAGAATGCTCGAAGGGTGACAATTAGAGAGAGGAAGTGTAGAGGCAAAGAGCAGCAGCAGTAATGGATTGAATGAAGCTGAAAAGTGAATTATAATAGGAGGGGAAGAAGGACAAATGAATGCTGACAAAGAAAATAAGGAAAAAAAGATACAGAAAGAAAACAAGAAAACTAGAAAACGAAAAAGTAAACAAATGAACAAAAATTAATGAATATATATAATATATATAATAATAATATATATATAACATATATGAACTAATATATATAATAATATATATAATGATATATTACAATAATATATATATATATATATATATATAGAACACCAAAGAAAGAAAGAAAAGAATCCTGTAGGTTGGACTGAGAATACGCAGACTGTATCCTCTTCAGAGGGGTAAGACTGTTTCAAAAACAAAAGGGGATATTCCTGGATATGACACTAAATTGCATCTCATGGTAAAACTCCAATCCTAGAGATTTGAGAAGCGGGAAATACCTTTTCTTTTCCATTACTCCCAGGTCTACTCTAACTCCTAGTGTTAATAAATGTTAAAGTTACATCTGTAGATCAAATTGATTTGTTTAGGAATGAACATGATTCCAAACATCTTGGTATGAAATAAGCCTAGATGGGTTGATATGCTGTCCGAATCAATCAATCAATAAATCAATCAACAAACCAATCAATCAATCACAGCAACTTTAGTAAATATCTACTTGGCAGGCCACAGATTCATTGATTCACTCTCGCTTATCTTCGTACGGACTGATTGATCCAGACTTAAATACTGATGTAGAATATATACACACGACCAGGAAAAAACTAGCATGAAAACCCTCACATACGTGTCCACACACACACACACACACACACACACACACAAATATATATATATATATATATATATATATATATATAGTCGTTCAAAAAGTTCTAAGCCTCACGGGGAGAGAAGACCTATTGGATGATATTTTTGTTGTGGCAACCCACTAACCCTTCCTTTAAAAGAACGAATTCTTATTTCTTTCATCCTTCACGTGCTGGTGAAGCTCATACAAATCCAAGAGGGGTGAGACATCCAAATCTGCATTAGACTAATAACTTTTTGAAAGAAAGTATCTAAAGACTGTAAACAGACGCGCACACACACACACATACCCTTATGTAAACATACATGTACATACACATACACATATCTACACATACTCACACACACACACTCACACACATACATATATATGTATATATATATATATATATATATATATAATTTTTTTTCATCATACAACATGTGAAAGCACTTGCAATACTTTGCTTTCATCAGCCACCGACCAGGAGTGATAACACAGTTTCGGCTCAAGGCGGTACTGCCACTCCTAGCGCTATCCATATTTATCAACTTCTCTGCTTGGGCAGGATATGACACAAGGTCAATTTTTAAGCGATGTTTAACAGGTTTCAATTCAGATTTGTCCTTCTCCTAGGCTGAAGAACACAGGCTGTCCTACTATTTACCAATAGCTGGAGGGAGAATAATTGGATTCAAACCTTTCCCATGGGTATTAGAGCTATGTGAAATGTAATTAGCTTGGTCCAGGATTTGATCTCGTGTCGCTGTTTCCATTTCCTACAACGATAACCATTACCCCACAGACACCTCCAACGTTCTAAAACACTAAAAATTTTAAATGAACCTTATCATGGAAAAAAATTATACGAAAATGAACACCTGGCGCTATCAAGCAGCTTTTGCCATCGGACATCGTATTATATATATATATATGCCAACTCGACCAAAAGGTGCAATTACGATGTACGTTCATCATCATTTTTAGTGCAGTGTGTGATTTTTAAAACGCGTTTACTTTCGGCCGTTGATGTCATTACGCGCTTGCAGTAACCGTTTCTTGATGTTATTTAATAACACGGGAACGATGATTTCGTGTGCTTTCATACATGATGACGACTTTTCGCTCTCGACCAAATCCTACTTGATGCATATTGCACCGTAGTAATAAGAAGATATGAGGCAACTTTCAAACAATATCAGAGAGAATGGCTTCGAGCTGACGAAGAAAAGAAGCAAAAGGTACCCCGCAAAAACAATTACTGACGCTGACTACGCCGATGACATAGCGATACTGGCAAATACACCCGACCAAGCCGAAACACTACTACATAGTTTGGAACGAGCAGCCGCAGGCATAGGCCTCTATGTTAATGCACATAAAACGGAATATATGTGCTATAATCAAACGGGTGACATCTCCACTCTAGACGGAACCCCTCTTAAACTAGTAGACAAATTCACTTACCTAGGATCAACCGAAAAGGACATCGACACGAGGTTAACGAAAGAATGGACAGCTATCAATAGGCTATCGATTAAATGGAAATCAGACCTAACCGATAAAAGGAAACGCAGTTTCTTCCAGGCGGTGGTCACATCGATACTGCTATATGGCTGCACTACATGGACGCTGACAAAACGGCTGGAGAAGAAGCTAGAAGGCAATTACACAAGAATGCTGCGTGCAATCTTGAACAAGTTCTGGCGGCAACACCCCACAAGACACCAACTCTTCGGCCACCTGCCCCCTATCATGAAAACTATTCAAGTTAGACAAACCAGACATGCCAGACACTGCTGGAGAAGCAGGGACGAACTCATAAGAGATGTACTCTTATGGACCCCTACACATGGCCGTGCAAAAGCAGGACGACCAGCACGAACATACATTCAGCAGCTATGTGAGGATACGGGATGTTGTCCTGAAGACCTGCCTAGGGTAATGAGCGATAGGGAGGAGTGGCGAGAGAGGGTCAGGGATATCCGTGATACCAGTGCGACATGATGATGATGATAATATATATTCGACTATCAAAGATCTGCATCTGTGTGTTTGTAAAAGAATAATTGGGATAAAATTCATTTTCGTATAATTTTTTTCCATGATACGGTATATCTAAATTTTTTAGTGTTTTAGAACCTATTTGACATCAGGCAGTTGATTTTTTTTTTTTTTTTGGCTTTTTGTTGTTTTTTGTTTTATTGAAATCTTGAAAAATATGCAGATTTTACATATCACAACAATTGTATACATATTTTTTTACATTTTCAAAATCACATAAAGATCAAAACAACAAAAGAATTACGTAAATATTACATCACACGAAAGATTATAAATCAGGCGAAAAATATCAAAAATATCAATAAACTTAGAGTCTTTTTCCCCCTTTTTTTGAATAACTGAATGATATTTTGCCACAAAAGAAATTACGATAAAAAAAAGGTGTTTTGTTTGGTTGTTTGATGGCATATGTAATGACAAAGCTTTTCTCGAAGAACCGCAGTGGTACTATTTAACAAACAACAGAAGGGATTAGAGGGTTTATGACTATCGCAAAGACATTAATCCGAATGATAACGTTATAGGATACCCAGTGTTGGAGTAAATATTACCACCATCGTTCTTCTTTGGCATTGAATAATCCATTAAGGTTGATTTAACAAAGAAACCACTGTGACACGAATAGAGTTCGAAATCTATATGATGTCGTTGGCCACAGAAGCTATAAAATCATCATCATCATCATCATCTAGTGCCACTAGCAATGATTACCCTGACCCTCTCTCGCCACTTCTCCCTATCGTTTATCGCCTCTGGTTGGTCTTCAGGGCTACATCCCGTAGCCTCACATAGTTGCTGAATGTATCTTCGAGCTGGTCGTCCTGATTTTGCCCGGCCATATGTGGGGGCCCATAGGAGTACATATCTTATGAGCTAATCGCTGCTTCTTCAGCAGTGTCCTGCATGTCTGGTTCGTTTAACTTGGATAGTTTTCGTTATGGGAGGCAGGTGGCCGTTTAGTTGATACCTTGTGGGGTGTTGCCGCCAGGACTTGTTCAATATTGCTCGCAGCATTCTTATGTAATTGCCGTCCAGCTTCTTCTCCAGCCGTTTAGTTAGCGTCCAATTAGAGCATCCATACAGCAGTATCGATACGACCGTTGCTTGGAAGAAACTGCGTTTCATTTTATCGGTCAGATCTGATTTCCATATGATTGTTAGTCTATCGATAGCTGCCCATGCCTTCGTTAGCCGCGTTTCGATGTCCTTTTCAGTTGATGAGACGCTGCTTCCTAGGTAGGTGAATTTGTCTACTAGTTTAAGAGGGGTTCCGTCTAGTGTGGAGATGTCGCCTGTTTGATTATAGCACATATATTCCGTTTTGTGTGCATTGACATGGAGGACAGTGCCTGCGGCTGCTCGTTCCAAACTATGCAGTAGTGTTTCGGCTTAGTTGGATGTATTTGCCAGTATCGCTATGTCATCGGCGTAGTCGGCGTCAGTAATTGTTTTTGCGAGGTGCCTTCTGCTTCTTTTCTTTGTCAGCAGGAAGCTATTTTTTCTGATTTTATCAATCGATGCTCTAAGCACGTAATCTAGACTGATGATAAAGAGGTATGGGGCTAGCGTGTCTCCTTGTAGCATTCCTGCTACAATCTCGAAGTATTTTGTGTCTCCATCTGGTGAACGTACTTTCACTTTGGGGTTTCTAGAGAGAATTGTTATTGCTGAATGAAGCGTAATTCGACGAATCTTTTTTTCTTGGCCCAGTCTGCTTGGGCTGTATAATACACCGGACTGCGTCTCTGTGGAATTGTAAGACTCCCCTAACGAGTGTCCTAGATATGACACTAAACAATCAAATGGTGAGGCTCCAATAATGTTGGAGCTTTGTGGAATATGGAGTAGCCTTTTATTACCATCGCTCCCGGGTCCACTATTGCCCGGAGTGGTAGCACCGGATAGGGTCCAATCTATGGCTCAAATGGACCTAAACTGTGTATTTATGTTAAACTGAATTGTTTGAAATAGAACAGTTTTGAGATTTAAATGTGTGTAAACAAACAAAAAAATGCGTATTTATGCCAAATGGAATTGTTTGAAATAAAACTGTTTCTGATGTTTAAACTGTACTTATATTAAAATGAATTGTTATAAATAGAAGTGTTTTGACATTTAAACTGCGTATTTATGCTAAACTGAATTTCTTTTTAAATAGAACTGTTTATATGTATAAAAATGGATTTGGCATTCAATAACCTACAATGGTTGATACGTCATAATATCAAACCAAACCAAACCAAACCTGTCATTTTTTTTTAATGAATAAAAGAATTAAGTAATTTAGAAGAAATATATTATGAAAGAGATTTAGGAAGTCCCCGTATAGTAATGGCTAAGGTGATTGACAGTAAGCTAGTTCGAAATCCGGCCGCGCTATTACGTTCACATCCGGACCAATAATTATGGAAAAGGTCACAACCTCCTTACCTTTCCCATCCCCAGCTATGGGATAAAAAGTATCATTGTTTTTCTTCTACATCAATCATTTCTACACTAAATAACCCTCGAAGGTTAATATGCCATTAAAAAAGGAAGAACACAATTCTAACAATATAATGTTATTTCATCTACCCTTCTTGTATATATGTATATAGATACAGGCAAATAACTTGACAGATATATTTTCTTTGCGACTAGGATTTTTTAGACTATTATAGATCCATAATCATAAATGATCAACAAATTTTTCGTGAGTTATTAGAATAGACTTATTAAGGCCGCTTATGAAACTGAACAATTATTTCCGTTAAACAGTCCTGCCAAATTACTTGGGACAGTAATTAAGCGAATATTTAAGAGGAATTGTAACTCATCTTGTTAATAATTATAATAATAATAATGATAATAATAATAATAATAATAATAATACCACTGATATTGTTAATAGCACTTTCTAAGGAGCCTAAGGAAAATATGTAGAAATCTAAGAGTTTATCTTTTTGTGAGACATGGATATTATTTTCCATTCCTTGTTCAATTAGAAACTGCACATAGAATGTAAACCAGAAAATTTTAATGATGGTATCTGAAGTTGTTTCAACCAGCGAATCCTAAATTTAACCATTTATCGCGTGCAAACTCACATTAGGTGGATATTCTCTTAAAATGTGGCATGCATTCTGATCCTGTATGTGGTGGAATGCATGATATAATGTGTCTCACTTGTGTGCAAATCGAAAGATATGTCTATGGAATCAACAATTACCAATGGACACATGCGCAGACATATCTAGATATGTAATTGTTGATTCCATTACCTTATTTTTAGAAACGCCCGTTGTGTAGCGGTTAGCGTCGTAGAAAATGGATTCAACTATCCGAATTCAAATCCTGAACACTGAACATAGCACTATTACTCATGAGAAAGGTATGAATCAAACTATTCTCGATCTAGTTTTGTATAAATAGTTAACCGTCTTTATTGTGAATCCTTTTGAGATGAGGCTTCTTAATCTGAGAATTTTTTTTTTTTTATTTATAACAGACTTTTTGTCTTTTTGTTGTTTCTTTTCATTACGTTTTGGCTAAATTTCACCTCTGGCCTTCTTCAGGTGATTAACCGCGACCTCGGATAGGAATGCTGAGTCTTGTAACCGTATTCTCAGTAATTACTGCCTTCCATATCTATCACAGCACGTTTTTGACCAAGTAAACCTCTGGCCGGCTTGTGCAGGAATTGAAACCGCTATCTTTTGACAATGGAACCGTAGAGACTCAACGCCTCTATCCGATGTGCCACAGACCCCGAAGTTAACCATATTTGTATAAATAGTTAACCTTGGTATAGAAATCAGTCTTGAAGAATTTAAAACATTTATACTCGGGTTAAAATTGATCACGGGTCATAATCTGCTCGTAATAGAGAGTTTAGCTCACACACATACACACACACACACATATATATATATGTGTGTGTGTGTTTACATATATATATATATATATGTGTGTGTGTGTGTGTGTGTGTATTTGTATATTTGATTGAACATTATAGACTTTTTTGTCTACATATTTTTTGTTGTTCCTTTCGAATTGAAGTATCGATCTTATGATATTTGGCGGAAATTGTTTGATAAACCTTCTATAATTAGTTATTTCCCTAGTACTTTCTGCCCAACCTTGGGCCATCATCAGGGGAACATGTATTACAAAAGTAATGTAACTTTTGTATGTACATTAATACTTTGTAAGAATGAACTTTTGTTATGTTGTTTTGTGTATCATTTACTTTTATATTTTTCTATAAATAACGTCCATAGCAAAAGACATTTAAGTACATTAGCAATGTTTTCAAAATTATTTCTATTAAGTTTGGGTTGTATATTACTAATATCTAATGCCTTGAGAATCTTTTGTTTTGGCTTGTTATTTTGTAGTTCTAGCATTGTTGTTTTCGGTAAAAATTTTCCGAAATTCAGTTGTCGGGCATGAATATATTTTTAGATGTTGTGCTATGGAACTGGTATCAGAAAGGTGCATCGTAACTCTTCTTGTTAGGGTTGTTGAGGTTAAACCAACATATATATTGATGTTTTCAGAGATACAATCTCCTAAAAGACATTTAAATTGATATATAAAGTTAGTTTTTTTGCAAAACTCCAATCGAGGGAGTTGGTGGTTTAAATCTATTGCAGTATATGATGAGTTTTATTTTTTTATTAAGATCAGTGGAGAATATGTTTTTTTAATCAATGTTTTTAATATATTTTCATCTAGTTTACAATTGTAGTGCAATGAAGATGGCACAAGATTGAGCAAAAATTACTTCGGAAATAACTAATTATGGAAGTTTTATCAACCAATTCCCGCCGATTATCATAAGATCGATATGGCAACTCGATTAACAAAAAATATGTTGACAAAAAATATCTATAATGTTCTATCAAATATATATCAATGAAAAAATGCTGCTAAAATATACAAATATATATACTATTATTATTATCATTATCTTTATTATTATTTATTTTTAAACCTATTTCTATTTTTCTGATGTCCTGAAATTGAAAAACAAAACAAAACAAAAAACAACAGATAATGCAATTTGTAAAGGAAAAAAATATTAATAGAATCGATAATGCTTTAAAATAATCAACTAGCACCGTAATGTCTAGCTAAAAGGAAAAAAACCGAGAGAGTTACCTGAGCTAATACGAAAAAGTGTTCAATTCACTAAATAGCCAAAACTAGAACACACACACGCACACGCACACACACACACACACACACACATATATATATATATATATATATATGTAACATTACACCAATGAATGTTTTGCATTCTTGTAACTGAATAAGAATATTATTATAAAAATGGGATATTTATAAAAAGACTTTTAATAAATTTATCTGTTAATAGAAATTTAAAATGTTGCAATTTAAAATGCTGAAATTTAAAATGTTGAAATTTAAAAGTATGTCACCTTTACAGACGAGCATTATTGTACTTCTTTGCT
Source organism: Sepioteuthis lessoniana (assembly GCA_963585895.1). Lineage (NCBI taxonomy): Eukaryota > Metazoa > Mollusca > Cephalopoda > Myopsida > Loliginidae > Sepioteuthis > Sepioteuthis lessoniana. The sequence continues at coordinate 63,028 of CAUZXS010005084.1, read as the reverse complement.
GAAGCAACACAGAAGATGGAGAAAAATGATCTCAAACAGATTATAGATTTGAATAGCGATATGATCCACCTGCCCAAGACGCACTACATGAGTAGCGCTACCACGATCAAGCCAACTGAAAGAATAATCTTTTCTATGGACATATATTACATATTTTTCACTCATAAGACTTTTTTTTCCAAAATCCAACCCTCAGAATCGACCAACTTCCGATAAGGTGAAGATCAGATTTAAGATTAAGATCTACGAATCGCATGACTCAACATCAAAGTAAATAGATGTGAGAAGTGTTAAAAAAACGTTGGAAACCAAAAGTGTATTCACCAAGAAAGAAATGAACAGTGAATAAAACATTAATTTTCTTCAAAATAGATCACTCTGCGTTCATCTAGTGCTGGCAATATAGAAAACGTCTCTGTCTCTGTCTCTGGTTTTCTCTCTTCGTCCCTATCACCTATTGTTACAAATTGAACCTTGGCAGAGCTGGATGTTCCAGCTATGTAAACAATGTGATTTCAGTACGCACCTGTATAAATAAGCAAAAGTACGTCGCTTGGGTGACAACCTGAATACGTGGGCGTTGTGAAATTATATATAAAAAGCCCACAGCAGATACAAGGCATCATGATGGGGTCAGTCTTCAATCCAGAGTCTTGTATCTTGTTACAGTCAGTCATTGAGACTGCCCACCAGGCGCCTGGTGGGGTAACTGTCTGGAGTGGCCCCCGTCGGGAAATAGAAGAGTCAAAGATCTAAGACCCTGAAGATAACAAATCGTAGTATAGTCAAGAGAGGAAGAAGAGGTTATGTGCCAATATAGCAGTCTGTATTTGTCTCCTTCTGTCTCCCTGTCTTTCTGACATACGCCAGCGGCGACAGAGAAACAAAGTGTGTGAGTTATATTCTTATAGAGAAAAGTGTTATGGCCATTCTTCCTCCATACCTATTTATCATTCATCTCTTCATTATGCTAGTGTGGTATACAACACTATCACTCGTAGTAAATCCTAAGTAGTATCCATTGTCTGCGCAGAGCAGAAGAATGAAACATTTTGCTGATTTCTTAACACTGGTATGTCTTTATGAAGAACTCCAAGAAAAAATTTTGTTCATGAGTTAATCTTCACTTTTTCCTGCAGTTCCCAGCAAGTCTTACTCGTCTTTCTTGAATGGTTTGCGAGATGGGAGGTATATGGTCGAACAACTGATTTTTTGTAGGGCGCTGCTGCAGGATTTGTTCAAAACAGCACATAGCATCATTGTGTTGTTTCCAATTAGTTTCTTCTTGAAGTGTTTCGTTAGACTGCGACTGGTGCAATCATACTGTAGTAGTGATACGGCTTCAACTTGGAAGAAATAATCATTGGTGACTACAAACACTTATTCAAGAGTTTTTGTTGTTTTGGGTTTGTTTGTTTGTTTTTTTTTTTTGCATTTGTTGGAGTAGATCTGATACTCAACTTTTGATGTGGTGTGAGCCTACACCGTCTTTTTTATTTTTATGCCTTTAACGTTTTCAAATTTTATGCTTTTGATGTATTTTTAAGAAGATAGAAAACGTCGTAGGGAGAGATCGTAAAGCGGTCATCTGTCTTAAAGCTAATCGGTGTTTTGCCAAAAACTTCAAATCAAATTTTCGAGCATGACCCCAAACTATAATAATGACGGTTTGGTTTGGTTTGGTTCGGTTTGGTTTTAAAATTTTGGTTTGTTGGCTGGTTGGTGTTTTATGAAATATCTGCACTTGTAGGTTACTTAATGCCAAAACCTGTTATATATATATATATATATATATATATATATATATACACGCGCATATATATATATGTATATATATATATGTATATATTTATAATTATATATATATATGTATATATATATATATATATATATATATATATATGTGGGTGTGTGTGTGTGTATAATTTGTCAGTGAACATTATGTTGGGAAATTAATGTTTAAAACTAGCAAGACCTCATTTGTTTGCATACGGTTAAATGGCTCCATGTATTGCAATTTAAGAGTGAAAACTCTATTTGAAATTTATCATTTGTTTGCACTCTGTTTAAATGGCTTCACGTATAACAATCTAATACAAATAATTGTATTTGATATTGAATAATTTCGTTGCAGTCACTTAAATGGTTTCAAGTATAGCTACTTAACATTAGCAACTGTATTTATCAAGTATTCCAGGCCATGTCAATGGGGGCCGCAGAATACTCCGACAGCGTCTCAGCAGAGGGGTAAGATTCTTCCAATGAGTGTCCTTGATATGACACTAAGCAATCTGATGGTGAGACTCCAGTAATGCAGGAGCTTTGGGGAATCCGGAGTGCCCTTTTATTAGCTTCGCTTCCTGGTCCATTCTGGTACGAAGTGGAACACTTGACAGGGACTTATCTACGGGTCAAATAGAACTGAAATGTGTGCTAAACTGAATTACTTGAAATAAAACAGTTTTGACATTTAATTTGTGTACTTGTTCTAAATTGAATTGTTTGAAGTAGAACTGTTTATATGTATAAAAATGGATTTAGCATTATATAACCTGCAATGGCTGATATGCCATAAAACCAAACCAAATCAAACCAAAACTTCAGGTATTCCGATGGTATATAATTTGGCACCACTAACTCACAGATTAAAAATAAAGATTGATTATGTTATTTCTCCGCTTTTTGTCAAGTAATCTTTTGCTGTTGTTTAGCAAGAGACGTCTAAATAATCGCAGATATCAGCGTTTCAGGAGATCACTGTGTTAAAGTATAGAAAAGTGCAAAAACTAAATAAATATTTTGACCTTTCAAAATACAAATAATTGTATTTGATATCAAACCATTTGTTTGCACACAAATATTTTCAAGCATTGCAATTTAATATTACTAACCCAATTCATCAAGTATTCCGATGTAATATAAATAATTTGCCAACAGCTATATAGTTTCAGATCACTATTAATAAAAAAAAGTATTTATGATAATGATAATATTAAGGATTACTAAATGATTGACCAGTTCTATTTGATCCATAAATGTGACCTCGACAGTATATAAACATTTGGAACAGAGTGGCCCTTGGAGTAATGGTAATGAAGGAGTACTTGACACTCCTGAGACCTCGAGGAATAGAGGCTCATTGTCATATAGTCTAGTGTCATACTCTGTATACTTGCTAGGGTGGAACTCTTAAATCTCAGTAGATATGCAACCTCAACCGACAGAGTAGGGTTATTAAAATAGTCGTATAAAGATACAGTTCTAAAAATGAACTATTCATTCGTTTATTCTACAGGTTCGAACGCCTTTCTGTGAATGCAATGCACCGGAAATTAAAGGAAACTGAAAAATTGGCTAAATGCCATCTCTTATGAATAAAAGATGAAATATCGAAGGATGTTGAAAATATAACCAAGGAGAATGAAAATCATTTAGCTCAAGTTTGAAATATATTTTCCATTCCTTGTCAGAAGTCATCTCTATGCCCTATTTATCGTTTTCCTAGATAACAGTCTAAATGAATCTCCATGTTTTTTGTTTATGATAATTTTGTCTACTGTACAGAAATACTTAATCTTATTTAGAGAATAGATGTTCGCAGTTGTTTTAAATAAATTCAGTTACGTTTAAAACTGAAAATATTTCATCGATAACATTAATTTCTTGACGATGTTTTTCATAAAATAAAATTGTTTACATTACAAGATTGACTCATAGATTAAAACTAAAGATTGATAAGCTTATTCCTCTGCTTTTAGTCGAGGAATTTTAGTTGTTTAGAAGGAGACCTATAAATAATAGCAAATATCAGCGTTTCAGCAGATCACAGTGTTTAAGTATAGAAAAGCGAAAAAACTAGATAAGTATCTGGACCTTTCTAAAGAGCAAAGAATGTTGCCTTGGTTTCTTTGTTTGAATGGCATATCAACCTTTGTGGGTTATTAAAGGCCAAAGCTACACTTGTAGAATACCCGCATTGGTAATATTTAATCCACAGCTGGTGAGTATAAGGTGGTTCATATCTTTCCCAAAGATATTTATCCGAAAGTGAATTTAATACTGCGACTGGAGTTCGATTTCGTTTCTCCAAAGTCCAATATACGGCATTTTTTTTTTCGTAGGCTACCACTAGGTCTGGTCGTCTGACCGAGATTAGGTGATCTGTTTGTATCTCAAAACCCCAGCCAATTTGTGCGTCTCATTTTCTAGGACGGATTTTGGGTCATTCATGCATGTTCGTGTGGTCAAATTTAAACTTCTTGCACAATTTCCAGTGGATCACCTTCCTCATCCGGGCATGTCTAGTCTCTTAATCTTTTTGCACTAATTTGCTGCATCCGATAATTTTTCTGATGGATCGTTTATTTTTTATCAGCACATAAACTACATTTACAATTTTGTTGCGCCTTATCTATTTTTGTTTTAATATTGTAGTTCTTTATGGCATTATTTTGTTTGCAATGATAAAAGATTTAGTTTCTCTCTTAAGGTTTCACTTGAGCCATGTCCATGGATTCACGTGTGATATTTTGCTTGTTTGTGACTTGTAATATACATAGGGTTGTGTTTCTCCACATTTGTGCTTTCTAGTTATTGTTTTCTGTTGATTCTTGTGTCGTTTGTCTTGTTTCTGGTCGCTGTAAGCAGTATTTCTCCGCACTTTTTCAAGTAGTCTTCGATTCGTCGTATCGATACATCGACGCTATCTTCAATGTTGGCAAATTCACTACCCCCTTTTCATGACATATATAGTTTAAGTCATCTCTCGTGGTTAGGTCTTATGCATAGTCATTAGTTTTCTTTTTCTCTGGTTCATTTGTCTAAGTTCTTTCCTTGTCCACCTCAAGAATGGTCCCGAGTAATTTGCAAAAGAACATGAGTAGTTTTCACCTCTTAATTTTTTTCTTTCATTTCTGATTGTTTGATGGTGTCAATTTCCAATGTTCCCAAATATTTGTAAGTTCCGTTTTCTCCGTGCGTTCTGATTCTTTCTTGATCTGGTTGTTCTATTCCTTCTGTCATTTGTTGTTTCCCGCTTTTCATTGTTAGCATGGCACATCTTTCCCAGCCTTATTCCATCCCTGTATCCTGTCTATATATTCTCACTACCCGTATTAAGGTCTCCAATTCTTTTCATTTTTGGAAAACAGTTTGATGTCGTCCATGTACATCAGGTGATTGATCTTTACTTGCGAATATTAGGTTGGTAGCCACCAGTACATTTTTAAGTATGTGATTGAGTGATATCAACGATTTTACAAAGTAACAGTGGTAGCGTAGCTCCCTGAAATACACCTCATTGGATTTTCAACTCAGGTAAACGTTTTACTCCCGCTAATTATCTACTCTCCAGTTTTTCATGGTTTCCGCGATAAACTTGATGACTTCGTCGAATATCTTGCATATTTTTGACAGGCTATTATCCAGCTATTTGCCGTCAATCCATGAAATAGCTACATTTTCATCCCTCTTTGCTCTCTTTGAGTATGTGTTGATCAATGCATAGTCGACCTCTTACTCCTCTTGTCCCCTTGTGGCAACCTTTCTGTTCTTCGGGAAACATTCTGCGGTTTAGTAGCGAATGATAAATAACCTCCCTATTTTTGTGCCTTTTAAATTTTTCAGATAATTAGTAGGCTCGCTATGGGTCTATAGTTGTTGGGGCAGTTCCCATCTGGGGTCTTTTTGGATCAGGGTTGTTTTTACTTAGTCCATCAATTCAGCAATATTGGTTTCTGGTAAGCATCTATTTTATTTCGTTACTCGGTCTGTCATGGATGAGAGTGAATTTTTTTAAACCGAAATCCATACATGCCATCATGCCTGATGCTTTCCAATCTGGTACTTTTTTTATTATCACTCTGAGTAAATCGAAGTGTATTTTCACCTTAGGACATGTTTCGAGTCCTTCTAATTCTTTTTCCATGCTGCTTATCTATTTGGCTTTTCTGTTATGTTCTCTCCGGTCCTTAATTTTGCTCCAAAATTGTTCTTCTTCTTTTGCATCCGGTTGTTGGTATGTTTTAGTGCATTCTCCCCTGTTTTCGGGTAGAAATTTTTTCGTTCTTTTGGAATTTCCTGTTTTGCTGTTTGATCCTGTGTCGCTATCTTGCCTGTTTGATCCTGTGTCGCTATCTTTTTCGTCTTTTTTCTGTCACCATGTACTTTCTGATTTATCTCCTGGAGTCGTTTTGTTTGCTTTCATTGTTGGGTTACTTTTCTCTTTTTGCCCTAACATTTTTCTGTATTTTTGTTTGCCGTCGTGGATTTCTGATCAGTATTTCCAGTCTAATTTCCCACCCAGGTTTTGAATTTTTGTCGGTATTCTTTTGGGGTCGACCGATTTTATCAGACAAATTTCGCTTCTGCATAAATTGGTTCGTTTAATTCCAAGATGTTGTTTATTGAGATATATCTGAATATTTTTTTTATTACTTCAGCTCCTGCTTTGACTATTTTCCTGTCTTAGTATCTGAGAGATGGAAATGTAGTTTTCTTTTCAGGTATAATTCTCTTCATATTTCTGCATTAGTTTTTTTCTTCTTGTGTTAGTGTTTTTTCAGTGATATTTAGGTGTGTGGTGTTTTGAGTAGCATTACTTTGCGTTTAAATTCTGTAAACTGATTCTTGTTTTTCAGTGTTTAGAGTTTAAGTTTTGTTCCTTGATTCCCAATTAATCTGTTGGTGAATTTATTATTATTATTTACTCCTTTAGAGTTTTTCACATCAGCGTTAGCTGATGGGTTTTCACTGGAGTTTGAGTGACATCAAGTCTCCTCAAATCTCCAGGACTCTTCTCAGTATTCTGGCCGTCTTCAATAATGCTGTCATTTGGATGATCTCAACTCGTCCGCCAACTTCCAAATCCTCCAGGCCCTTTTAAGAAACCTTCAGTCAGTGAGCCCAAAGCCGCAATCACAATTGAAACTTTCATGTTCCATAGTTTCTTCAATTATTATTATCATTATTATTATTATAATTATTGCTTGAGAGATTTTCACAGCTGTTTTAGCTGATGGTTTTTCTCTGGAGTTTGAGTGACAGCAAGTCTCCTCAAGTCTCCAGGACTCTTCTCAGTATTCTGGCCCTTTTCAATAATGCTATAGTTTGGATAGTCTCCACTCGTCCTCCAACGTCAGTGTCCTCTAGTCTCTTTAATACTCCTTTAGTTTCTGTAGCGAAAGCAGCAATCACGATTGGTATAATTGGCACCTTTATGTTCCATAGTTTTTTGTAATTCCTTAGCAAGGCCCAGATACTTATCCTTCTTTTCAATTTCTTTCTGTTTTATTCTGTGGTCAGCCGGGACAGCAAATCCACAATTTTGCGAGTTCTCTTTTTTTTCATCATCATCATCATATCGCGCTGGTAGCATGGATATCCCTGACCCTCTCTCGCCACTCCTCCCTATCGTTCATCGCCCTAGGTAGGTCTTCAGGACAACAGCCTGTATCCTCACATAGCTGCTGAATGTACGTTCGAGCTGGTCGTCCTGCTTTTGCGCGGCCATGTGTGGGGATCCATAAGAGTACATCTCTCATGAGTTCATCTCTGCTTCTCCAGCAGTGTCCTGCATGTCTGGTTCGTCTAACTTGAATAGTTTTCGTGATAGGGGGCAGGTGGCCGTACAGTTGGTGTCTTGTGGGGTGCTGCTGCCAGGACTTGTTCAGGATTGCACGCAGCATTCTTGTGTAATTGCCATCCAGTTTCTTCTCCAGCCGTTTTGTTAGCGTCCATGTAGTGCATCCATATAGCAGTATCGATGTGACCGCTGCCTGGAAGAAGCTGCGTTTCATTTTATCGGTTAGGTCTGATTTCCATATAATCGATAGCCTATTGATAGCTGTCCATGCTTTCGTTAGCCTCGTTTCGATGTCCTTTTCGGTTGATTCGACGCTGCTTCCTAGGTACGTGAATTTTTCTACTAGTTTTAGTGGGGTTCCTTCTAGAGTGGAGATGTCCCCCGTTTGGTTATAGCACATATATTCCGTTTTGTGTGCATTAACATAGAGGCCTATGCTTGCTGCTACTCGTTCCAAACTATGCAGAAGAGTTTCGGCTTGGTCAGGTGTATTTGCCAGTATCGCTATGTCATCGGCGTAGTCGGCGTCGGTAATTGTTGTTGCGGGGTATCTTCTGCTTCTTTTCTTCGTCAGTTCGAAGCCATTCTCTTTGATTTTGTCAATCGATGTTCTAAGTACGTAGTCTAGACAAATGATAAAGAGGCACGGGGCCAGCGTGTCCCCTTGTAGTACTCCTGCTACAATGTCAAAGTATTCTGTGTCTCCATCCGGTGATCGTACTTTTACTTTAGTGTTTCTATAGAGAATCGTTATTGCCGCTACGGTTTCTTTAGGTATGCCGTATGCTAGTAGGATTTGTTCCATCTTTCCTCTGTGAATGGAGTCGAAAGCCTTGGTAAAGTCGACTAATATTAATGTCGCTTGTAGGTTCTTTGCCCGTACACCTTCAAGGATTCTGCGGATGGTTAATATTTGAGAGGTCGTGGATCTATTTCTTCGGAAGCCATTTTGGTTTTTTACCGAATAGAACCCAAAATCGACAACTCTTTTTTTTGGTTGGGGATTATTATAAGGTCTGGTCTTCTGGTCGAGATAAGGTGCTCTGTTTGAACGTCAAAGTCCCATAGGAGTTTATTTGCTTCATTTTCTTGGACAGATTCTCGTTGGTGCCCATACTATTCGTCCGTATGGTCAAATTTAAATTTCTTGCACATCTCCCAGGGGATCACCATGCCTATTATTATTATTATTATTATTATTATTATTATACTATCTATTTCACATCATTTTCAAATAAAATCAACCTACATAATAACAGTACAACAAATAAAGACAGTTTAGAGTACCGTGACGAGTAACTCCCCTTGATGCTTATCTCAGTGCAATGAGACTACTTGACGGTAACTATCTCTTCTTGAAGTATGACCCACTTTGACGCTCCCAAAGAATTGTCTAAACAATAATTTTCAGTTATTTACCCTCAGTAATAAGAAGTGTGAGTTATATTAAATTATTCCACTGCCACCCTTTAAAGACATGTGATTTCAGAATTCATTCCGATTGAAGCTTGAGAGAAAAAAGTTTGTATTTTCAGTTCTAGCAGTTTCATTTCTGAACTACTATAAAGAGGGTTTTTGTTTTTATTTTTTATTCTTTTGTTGCAAGTGAAGAGTATTAACATTTTAAAAACACTTCTTAAGAGGCTTCGATATCTTCTATGAAAGATGGAGGGAGTTTCCTTCTTCCTTTGAAAGATGGTTTGGAAACTGACCGAGATGGTCTGACTGGCTGAATATATTCATAAATGTGAGAATCACATTGTAAGTGTGTGTATGTTTCGTTCTCTCGTCACTAGGATCAAGGGACCACAAACGCTTCTCCTTCGGTGTTTCATGGCGATAAACTATTCGAATCTATCCGCAACTTTACTGTAGATCCATGCCTACCTATGTTAGAAGTGAACGTAAATTGTACCAACCGAAATTGGAACTGTTCATCTATATCATTCTCTCTACCATTCGTCATCCCATCAACAACACCTCTACAACCTAGCTTGCTAAAGGCAATATCCTATCAGTTTTGTTAATTTACATAAATAACTGAGAGAATTTTGAATGTATGTGTCCATAGAACACCGAATCTAATTATGTAGAGCTATTACATTTTGTTTGAACTCAAGGAAATTATTTAATTTAAAAACTGTTCCTCATTGCTTATAAGAAAGTGTATATGTAATAATAAACACTATTTATAGAAAGTGCATATTGCTTCAAGACAAAGACTCATATAGATTTTACTATTTCAAACAAGCAAAGAAAAACTGTATCATTTTAGTAAGAATAAAAATAATTTTTCGGATTTAATTAAATAATATCTAAGTTTACTAGTAGCTTATAAAACTTGAGGCAATAAATAACAACAAAAATCAAGACGAAGATTGCTTGACTGAACTGATGAATTTACATTAAAATATAGATTTCTCAATTGTCACAGCTTAAATCATAAGACATTTTCATAGAACAATATTAACTTTAAAAGGTGATACCAAAAATTAATTGATTGTTTGAATAGTTTAACGGCATATACACCATTATTAAGTCATTCAATGCCAAACTTAGTTCTTTCAACTGTTCTTCTAGAAGGATGGATTTGGCTTTAAATAACCAACAAAGGTTGATATGCTATTAAACAAAGGAACCAAACCTTAGATCTCTCATTCTAAGTTGAGGTTTATGTATGATTGGTCTGGATTTTTAGGTTTAATGGCATATTAACCCTTAGTAGGCCATTTAATGATTCGGTTTGATTTTCCTGATGAGAGGCAATTCGTTGCCAAGGGGTTATTTCATTGTCTATTCTTAGTTCAGCATACACGATTTGTAAACGTACTGGTTTATAGTTAAAATTGTGGCAAATGAGTTTTGTTTAAAGAAGCAAAAAGGAAGATTTTATTCTTTTGATGTGAGATATTGTATCTTTGTGTAAAGTCTCACTTGTGTTAGAAAATTAAGGATATAAATCGATTTGCTTTACTCGAAGAGTTAATTTCTGTTTTTTTTAATTGAGTTTTTCCCGGGTGTAGTTGAAGTCGATATAGTCTATGAGTATCTGTTTGATGGTATATGTTTCTTGGTATATCAGAGGATCTTAATATTTAAGAAACTAATCGGTTCCGGAGGTGTGAACGATGCGAATTCCAGCTTGAATTCCTTAATGTTTTCTTACCTTTATATATCCCAGAGAACAATTTTTAACAATGGGTTCGATTTTTAAATTTTTTTTCTGTATGCACTTATTCCATTGTTTTTTTCTTTTTATTAATAAAATTAGAATTTATATTTATGATCATAATATATTATATTCATAATTAATTAGTCAAATATTAAAAATTGGCGTAATGATTAAAGCGATGTACTATGGAATCGTAGTAAGCGAGTTCGAACTCCAGTCACGCTATTATGTTCACTTTCGAACAAATACTCTTGGGAAAAGAATGAGCGTCCTTATCCTCCCAGCTATGGGTTAAATAGTACCATGAATGTTCGTATAGAAGGATGGCTTTGGCATTAAATAACCGACAATGGTCTATATGCCATTAAACAAAGAAACCAAACAAAACCTAATAAAACCATCATGAGTCGTTTAATAAAAATAATCTTCATAGAATCACTTTCTGTTTGATAATTATGATTTTGTTTTTACACAGCTTTATAGTTTCAAGAAAATACTTAATCAATACAAATAATATCCAAATAGATCTATAGGATCCATAGATAAAACCCTAATTAGCCAGAACGGTCTGAGTGCACCCAATAGTCATGGTAAGAAAGGGTTACTCTACTGTGCCCAGGGATTCAGAAATAGAGCCTAACTTCCGATTATGATTTAGTGTCCTCCCAAGACACTTTATGGGGAGCGGGGGGAATCTCACTCCTCTGCAAAGAATACTGTCATTCTAACATTCACCAACGCAGTTGAGCGCTGACAGGTACTTAATCGATAGACTAAATTAGCCTGTAGTAAGTTGGCGACCGTAGTCGAAGGCGACCAAAAGGCTCCCTTTTCAATAGCTACAACACTGAGGTGTAGGGGAGGGCGCTAATACTTTCCGAGGATTGCTCCACTTTACCCTTGATACGTACCTTATATTGCTAACTGTTAAGAAGGTATCAAGTACTGTTTTTAAAGTCTTTGGTCTCCCGGACCATTGGCGAACACTCTACCCACTAGGCCAATGATCCTCTGGTACTAATGTACGATTTCGCTTAAAATAATTAGAGGTTTGAATTTCTATTACCTAAGAAGTGACTTTTGAAAAATGCGAATTTCTTTGTTGCAGGCGGTCCATTTTTAAATTCTAGCCGCTTATAAAGAATAGGACAATTAAAAAGAACGTTAAGGCTTTGACTGTCGGCAATAAACTAGAGTTCCTCCTTTTTGTTGATGCAGAGTCGAGAGACAGTGCATTGTTACACAATCACCTTTCCCTTGGGAAAAATAAATACCTCGAATCAATATCTAACTTCTGGCAATCAGACAATTTTAAAAATTAATTTAGCGACAAAGTAATTGCTCAAAATCGGCAATATTTCACTAATATTGTACAATTGTATAATACTACCTCTGGCAAAAATTAAAGAATTAGCATCCTTAGAAGATATTCATTTTTTTTTGTTGTCTTTTATTTTTCAGTAAGTAAACTAATAACAAATAGGATGCTCTACATTTTTTATTTAAAAGCTGAATATTATGGCTTCACAAAATACACCTTTAACAAACTAGATTAAAAAAATGGTATAATTTTCCCCGAAATGGTATAATTTTTTACAGAAGAAAATATAATGGAACGACCTAATATTGAAAAGCTAGATGGCTCAGATGTTAAATAATATTAAATAATAGATGTACATATCTAAGTTTTTAACGCATTAAATCAAATTCAGTCAGTAGGGTTTTAAAAACACAGATTGTATGCCCTGTAAAAGAGACCCCCCACGCACAAAAATATGGTGATCAGAGGGTGACACTGAATTGCATCCACTTTTGAGGGCTTAGTTATGGATTTTGTGTGGACTATTTATTCGTCTTCATAAAACTCAGTTCAACTATGCATTGTTAGGGTCCCATCTCTGGGTGAAAGATAAAGTTTTGACACTTAATTTCGCTAAATATGAATACATGGTACCATATAACTGTGTGCAAATAAGTTATTATTATTATTATTATTTTGAGAGTTTTTCACACCAGACTTAGCCGATGGTTTTTCACTGGAGTGTGAGTGACAGCAAGTCTCTCCATGTCTCCTGGATTCTTCTCAGTATTCTGTCCGATCTCAACAATACTGTAGTTTGGATGGTCTCCACTCGTCCTCTTTTTTCTTAGTCCTTTAAATCCCAGTGCCAATCTTTTGTTGACGGTACCAAGAGCACTAATTACAATTGATATAATCGTCACTTTCATGTATTACAGCTTTTTCAATTCCTTAGTAAGGTCCAGGTACTTATCCTTCTTTTTATTTTTTTTCAATAATACTCTGTGATCAGATAGGACAGCAAGGCCCACAATTCGGTGATTTCACTTTTTTGTTGTTGGTCTTTTGCTCGAGATTAGGTGATCCGTTTGTATGTCAGAATCCCATAGGGATTTGTGTGTCTCATTCTCCATAGCAGATTCTCAATTGTGCATATATCATTTGTTTGTATGGTCAAACTTCAAATTTTTTTGCACAATTCTTTATGGATTCCCTTCCCCACCAAGTCGTGCCTAGTCTTTTACTCTTTCTGTGCTAACTTGCTGCATTCGTTTATTAACTGATAAATGGTTTCGTCCTTATCACCACATAAACTACATCCGCAGCTCTGTTGCGACTTATCTATTCATACTTTTATATGATTAGTCCTTATGGCGTTGATTTGTACTGCTATTAGAACAGAATCAATTTCTCACTTAAGATTCCCTTTTCTTAGTCACGTTTTCTCCTGTGAGATGTCGCTTGTTAGTTGTTTAAATCGTCCATAGAGTTGTTTTCTGTCCCATTGTTATTTTCTGGTTATTTCCTTTCAGTTGATCTACATGTTGGCAGTATTGTTTCTGGTGACTGTAATCAGTCTTCTTCCGCGCTTTTCTATGTAATCTTTCAGTTGTTGTATCAATCAGTCAACGCTGTCTTCAATGCTGGCAAATCATCTTCCTCCTTCTTTCCCCGACATATATAGTCTCATAATGTCATCGCTGGAATGTAAGGCCTTATACATGGTCATTAGTTTTCTTGTTCTCTGGTCCATTTATTTAAGTTATTCTCTCGACCACTTCAAAAATGGTCCGAAGTATAAGGCATAATCTAGGCGTTTATCCCTTTGATGAGATTCCTGCTATATAATTTGGTTTCGAGTAGCTTTCTCATTCTCCTGGGATACTCTTTTTTAATTTTTTCTTTTATCTCTACTTGTTTGATGTTGTCTGCTTCCAATATTCCCAAGTACTTGTAATTTTCCTTTTCTCCGTGTGTTCTGATTTTGTCTTGGTTTGATTGTTCTATTCCCTCCGTCAGGTGACATTTCCCGCTTGTCATTATTAGTATAGTGTATTTTTTATGCCAAATTCCATCCCTGTATCCTGATTGTATATTCTGCTTCCAATATTCCCAAGTACTTGTAATTTTCCTTTTCTCCGTGTGTTCTGATTTTGTCTTGGTTTGATTGTTCTATTCCCTCCGTCAGGAGACATTTCCCGCTTTTCATTATTAGTATAGTGTATTTTTCTATGCCAAATTTCCATCCTTGTATCCTGATTGTATATTCTCACTGCCTGTATTAGGGTTTCTAATTCTTTCTCGTTTTTAGCACACAGTTTGATGTCGTCCATGTATATTAGTTGATTGATCTTTTCTTGGGATTTAGCTATTGTGTATCTGCATGTATATTTCCAAGATGGTTGTTAAGTGGCATCACGGCTAGCACAAATAGTGATCCTGAGAGCACCTCGCCCTGATTTATTCCTCACAAGATTTTCACCTCAGTTAAACTTTTTCTTCTTGCTGTCAATTCCACTGTCCAGTTTTCTCTGGTTTTCTCGATAAACCTAATGATTTCGTCCTATACCTTGTACATTATAATTATCATTATTGCTACTCCTTGAGAGTTTTTCACATCAGCTTTAACAGAATTTTTACAATGGATTTTTAATGACAATAAGTTTCCACAATTCTTCAAGACTCTTCTTAGTATTCTGGCCGATCTTTATTATGCTGATGTTTGGGTGTTCTCTACTTGTCCTCTTATTTCCAAATCCTCTTGTCCCTTTACCAATCTTTTAGTGACTGTACTGAGCACACCACTTTTATGCACCATAGTTTTTCATTGTTCCCTAATAAGATCTGGGTAAATTATATCGTTCCCTAAAAGATCTGGATAAATCATATAGTTTCCTAATAAGTTCTGGGTACTTATCGCTCTTGTCACTTTCTTTCTGTTACTATATTTTACCCATAATTCTTTGCTTCTTCTGCAGCTTGTTGAATACATAAAGAGATATAACAGTGCACAATTTATTTGCATGAAATTTCGGCATTGAATAAAAATTAAATGATATGCCATTTAACAAATACAGCAAGTTATGTCCATGTATCAATTTCTAAACATTGTAAAAGATCCCCATTTCCATTAGGAAGTAATTTCTTTATCAAATATTTTGATCCCTATTTATTTGTAAATAGTTAATAAACAAAAGAAAAACAATAGTAAATACAATTGCACTTTCTATCCCACTGGGCTCACTATCATCCATATATACAGTAATAGTCAAGTTGGCGACCTTAGTCGAGGATGACCCGAAGGCTCCATTTTCAATAGTTACTACACCAAAGTGTAAGGAAGGGTGCTATTCCTTCCCTGGATTGCTCCACTTTACCCTTGATCCGTACCTTATAGTGCGAACTGTTGAGCTAGGCGACATCAAGTACAATTTTTTGGGGTCTTTGGATTCAACCCAAGTCTCCTCGGCCATTGGCGAACACTCTCACCATCATGCCAATGTCCGGTATATATATATTCTCACTTCTACCATTCTAATTCCTGTTAAAATCATAATAATCATTAATTCCTAATAATTATATTAATGATAATAATAACTATATTAATAATCGACACACATGGACAGCTATCGATAGGCTCTCGATCATATGGAAATCAGACCTGACCGATAAAATAAAGCGCAGTTTCTTCCAGGCAGCGGTCGTATCGATACTGCTATATGGATGCACTACATGGACGCTAACTAAACGGCTGGAGAAGAAACTAGACGGCAATTACATGAGAATGTTGAGAGCAATATTGAACAAGTCCTGGCGACAACACCCCACAAGAGACCAACTATACGGCCACTTGCCTCCTATCACGAAAACCATACAAGTTAGACAAACCAGACACGCAGGACACTGCTGGAGAAGCAAAGACGAGCTCATAAGTGATGTACTCCTATGGACCCCCACATATGGCCAAGCGAAGGCGGGACGACCAGCTCGAACTTACATACAGCAGCTATGTGAGGACACGGAATGTAACCCTGAAGACCTGCCAGAGGCGATGAATAATGGGGAGAAGTGGCGAGAGAGGGTCAGGGATATCCGTGCTGGCGGCACGACTTCATGACATGATGATATTAATAATGGAAAATGAAAGTAACGACTGTGCCAATTGTGATTGGTGCGTTAGGCACAGTAACTAAAGGATTATTAAAGGGTCTGGAGGACTTGGAAGTTAGCGGACGGGTGGAGACTATCCAAACGACAGCATTGCTGAGGACGGCCAGAATACTTAGACGAGTCCTGGACTCTTGAGGAGACTTGCTGTCACTCAAACTCCAGTGAAAAACTATCAGCTAATACTGATGTGAAAAACTCTAGAGGAGTAAATAGTAATAATAATAAAAGTAACTATTGTTACAGTTATTGCAAATATGTCATTATTATTTTTCTTTTTTCTTTTTTTTTTTAGTTTTTCACACCAGCGTTAGCTGATTGTTTCTAATAAGAGTTTGAGGGACAGCAATCTCCTCAAGTCTCTAGCTCTCTTCTTAGTATTCTAACCAATCGTAATAATGCTTTCGTTTGGATGGTCTCCACTCATCCTCCTATTTCCAAACCCTCCAGGCCCTGTACTCATCCTTTAGTGTCTGTTCCGAGCACACCAATTACAATTGGTATCACCGTCACATACGTATTCCATAGTTTTTTCAGTTCCCAAGAAAGGTCTCGGTATTTATCTTTCTTTTCGCTTTATTTCAGTTTTACCCTGACTCAACCGGAAAGGCAATTAAACTATTCGGTAAGTTTTTTTTTAGTAATACTGATCGTCTGGCCGAGTTTAGGTGATCCGTTTTAATCTCGAAATCCCTGATAAGTTCGTGCGTCTCATTTTCAAGGAAGAATTCTAGGTTGTACATATACCATTTTTTGTATGGTCAAATTTAAACTTTTTTCTCAATTTCCTGTGGATCACCATTCCCACGCAGTCGTGTCTAATCTTATGCTCTTTTTAGGTTAACTTACTACATTCTATTATTATGTGATTTCGTCTCTATCACCACATAACCAACACCTGTTATTTTTTGTGTCTTGTAATTTTTTTCTTTGACTTAACTAGTTTTTATGGCGTTGTTTTCTGCTGCTATCAGAAAAGATTTTGGAGGTGCCCGTGGTGTAATGGTTAGCGTCGCAGGATATGGACACGGCGACACGAGTTCAAATCCTGGACCTGACTGATTGCATTTCACATAGCATTAATACCCTTGGGAAAGGTATGAATCCAAAATATTCTCCCTCCAGCTATGGGTAAATAGTAGTGCAGACTAGGTTCTTCAGCCTTGATGAGGCAACTAGTCTAGGAGAAGGAAAACTCAGAGTTCAAACCTGTTAAACTCCGCTTAAAAAAAAACTGACCTTGTGTCATATCCTGCCCGAGCGGAGGGGTTGGTAAATATGATCAGAAAAGATTTAGTTTCTTCCAAAATGCTCACCTTTCTTAGCCGTGTCCAGGTTTTCTTATGTGAGATTTGTTTTTATAATTATTATTATTATAATTAGATTTTTAATAATAATCAAGAGAGATATTGTTACCGTGAATTTTATCATGCTATTTTTATCACGATCAGTTGTTCAATTGGGTTTAAATCTATTGTATAGCGGCATTTGAATAGTCTTTAAATAGCAAAATACCGACATAAAACTAGATTTGAACTCCAGTCACTTTATCACTTTCCTACCAATATATTCTTAACACCTCGAGCGCCTGTATATGCAATAGATATCATATATGAAATCTCGAGTTTCCTGAATGTTAATCCTCGGCCAAATGTCAAAATAGAATAAGGTATATATATATATATATATATGTGTGTGTGTGTGTGTGTGTGTGTGTACATGTGTATATGTATTTGTGTGTGTGTATTTATGTATATATTATCATGAAATCCCGGTGACAGCATGGAGTTCCTGACTCTTTCTCGCTATTCGTTCCTATCATCCATCATTCCTAGTGAGTCTTTTAAACTGCAACCAGTGTCTACCAGAGTTGATGCATACATTTGTTGTTCGTCCAACACTTGCACGATAATGGGTGTCAGTCCATTAGAGAATGTCGCGGATGATTTCAAATTTGCATCTCCAGCAGTAGGCTTCTTGACTTGTTCGTCTTGGATTGATTGTGAAATGGGAGGTAGGTGGCCGAGCAACTGTTGGTTTCTGAAATACTGCCACCAGAATATCTTCGGCCCAGCATGTAATATTCTTGAGAAGTTCACATCTAGCTTTTTCTCGATGCGTTTCTTTAACGTTCAGTGGTGTATCCATACGATAATACTGACAGAGCTGAGAAGAAATCCTGTTTTATCTCATGAAATAGATCAGATTTTAATCTAATCGATAAAATTTCAGTAACATCCTACGCCTTTGGTAGGCATATGCTGATATTACTTTTATTAGGTTAGTTATTGCTACCGGAATATATAATATATGTGCTATAATCAAACATGTGACATCTCCACACTAGACGGAACCCCTCTTAAACTAGTAGACAAATTCACCTACTTAGGAAGCAGCGTCTCATCAACCGAAAAGGACATCGAGACGCAGCTAATGAAGGCATGGACAGCTATCAATAGGCTATCGATCATAGGAAAATCAAACCTAACCGATAAAATGCAACACAGTTTCTTCCAGGCAGCGATCGTATCGATACTGCTGTAGGGATGCACTACTTGGACGCTAACTAAACGGCTGGAGAAGAAGCTAGACTGCAATCACGCAAGAATGCTGCGAACAATCTTGAACAAGTCCTGGTGGCAACATCCCACAAGACACCAACTATACGGCCACCTGTCTCCCATCACGAAAACTATCCAAGTTAGACGAACCAGACATGCAGGACACTGCTGGAGAAGCAGGGACGAGCTCATAAGTGATGTACTCCTATGGACCCCCATATATGGCCGGGCAAAAGCAGGACGACCAGCTCGAACATACATTCAGCAGATATGTGATGATACGGGATGTGGCCCTAAAGACCTGCTAGAGGCGATGAACGATAGGGAGAAGTGGCGAGAGAGGGTCAGGGATATCCGTGCACAACATGATGATGATGATGATGATGATGATTGCTACCGAGGTATGTGAACTCGTCTATTTACTTTTGAGATTCACCATTTTAGTGAGAATGGATTCTTCTTGCTTAAAACTCATGAAATCTGTTCCATTTGCATTCACGTAAAGGTCAATGCCCCCTGTTGCTTGTTCCAGGCTACGCTCAAGGGGTTCGCTTCGGTCAGGTGAATTTCGTAGAAGTGTTCATTGTAGCAGGTGTGCTACAAGGAGACACATTAACCCCATACCTGTTTCTAATCTGCCTAGATTACGTGCTTCGAACGTCAATAGATATAATGAAAGATAACGGTTTCAAGCTAGCAAAGGAAAGAAGCAGAAGATAACTCGGACTAACAATTACGTACGCGGACTACACCGATGGCATAGCGCTTCTGGCAAATACACCCACCCAAGTCGAAACCCTGCTGCATGTTATGGAACGAGCAGCTGCTAGTATATGCCTCCATGTCGACGCCGACAAGACGGAATAATTGTGCTTAAATCAAATAGGCGACATCACCACAGTAAAATATAACTCTCTGAAACTAGTGGACAAGTTCACTTACCTTGAAAGCAGTGTCTCATCAACTGAGAAAAACGTCAACAAGCGACTAGCAAAGGCATGGACAGCTATTAATAGACTATCGGTCATACTTGAGTCAGACCTGACCGATGAAATAAAACGCTCTTTTTTTCCAAGCAGCGATCGTGTCGATACTTCTATATGAGTGTATTATATGGACGCTAACTGAACCTAGGGAGAAAAAGTTTGGCGGCAATTACGCAAGAAGGCTGCAAGCAATACTGAACAAGTCCTGGAGGCAATACACAACAAAAAAGCAGCTGTACGATCACCTACCACCCATTACTAAAACTATCCAAGTTAGAGGAATCAGACATGTGGGACACTACTGGAGAAGTAAGGAGGAACTCATAAGCGATATACTCCTGTGAACTCTTCTCATGGTCGAGGTAAGGAAGAACTACCAGCTAGAACCTATATACAACAGCTCTGCGGCGATACAGGATGTAGCCTGGAAGACCTCCCGGGAGCGATGGATGATAGAGACGGGTGGCGAGAGAAGATCAGTGCAATCCGTGCAGGCAGCGTGACATGATGATGATTCTCTGTTAAATATATATATATATATATATATATATATATATATATATATATATATAAAGGGTTTATGTTTATGGTTCTTACTCGCTCAGTTAGTGAGTAAATAGTGAACTACATATCAATGACAGAGCATTTACCTATATAATAATAATAATAATAATAATAAAAGTTTATATATATATATATATATATATATATATACTTTTATGAGTATTATTCTGTTCAGTGCTCCGTATGTTATATGTAGGTGTGTGCCGGATTTTCTTGTCATGGTAATTTCTAACATAATATATCAATTCCTCCATCATAATTATAATTATATTTTCTGCCCATGAGGCTTATGTTATGAGGACTCATGACTCCGACTTGGGAAGATGTAGCCCTGGAGGTGGCCGTGTCCGCTGTAGGGAATACGTACCTATAAAAAAAAAGACACATTAGGTCAAGTGGTCGCGCAATTTACCATGACTTGTTAATTTGGCATCGCTTATATGTGACATGAACCGGTGGCCCGGTGGTAGAATTTTGGCTTCTGCATAATGTGGTTGTTGGTTCGATCTCCAGTGGTGGAGATCACCGTGTTCACGGCTGACGAGACCTAATAAGGTCGAAACGGCTGTTCAGCGCTCCGTATGTCATATGTAGGTGTGTGCCGGATTTTCTTGCCATGGTAATTTCTAACTTAATATATCAATTCCTCCATTCACAATTATATATATAATATTACCTGGTAATGTCCGTGACCCTGGTTTTCTTACATTTTACATTCGTCCCACAGAAAGCAAAATGAATGAAACTCAGGGTCACAGAGACTATCATGAAATATATCTATCGATATATATACTAAAAATCTCTTATACGAGCAATACGCGATCCAAAATCAATTGATCAAAGGAATATTATTGAGTTCAATTCAGAGTATTCCATCTTGTATTATGTTTGTTGTACCAAGGCTAAGAAGACCCTAACATTTATAATTGAGCCATTAGATTGTGGATACAGTTTTGTTGTTGCAGCTGTTCTGTGTGTGTGTGTGTGTGTGTGTGTGTGTGTGTGTGTGTGTGTGTGTGTGTGTGTGTGTGTGTGTTTTGTCCTTCATTTCTAGGTTGTATTAACATAAAAATATCTCATAAAAACTGGTTTATATATTGACTGCATTTGCAAAGGAATAAAATTGTTGTGCATGAAAATGGTGTTTTCACTGTTTGTATTAGTTTATCATTGAGCTGATTTTGTAATGATTGGAAATCAATTTGTTTTTAGTTTCTCTGGCTCACACTGAATTTTCGCATACTTTTTGTGACTCAATGAAACAAAATTTATGAAATAATAAAAATAAATAAATAGGTATAAAGAAATAAATGATACATTTCCAATATTAAAATTTCACGATGTTATTTTCTTTCCGATGAACAAAGTGAGGCATAATTTTGCAGCAAAGTGCTGGAAAAGAAATATCTACAACAAATTTATTCGATATTCACCTGCTCTTATACACAACCACATACATACGAACACACACAAACACAGAAATACATTCATTCATAGATGCATATTTGTGGTTAGCTAGCTGGCAAGCTAGCTAGTTAGTTACTTAGCTATATATATATATAGCAGAAAAAGATATAAATGATGAAATAAAACTGCAATCAACAAATTTGAAAATATTTTATTTTTTGATTCGAGTAAAGAATTTGCTGAAAAAACAGAAGTTGCAAAATCATTTCCTTGTACCAAAGATAATACTCGATCGAGCTTATATATACATATTTAATAGAGATAGTTAAGGTCCATAAATGAAGTATAGCAGTAATTATTTACTTAGAATAAAGGAACATCTTTTGCGTGTGTAAAAAAAAGTACTGTGTTAGTGTGTAACTCTTATTTTATCGATTTTGGTGTTGTCAAAAATAAGAATGATATAGATACCGGCCGGGTACGAACGGGTTTATTCATTTCTGACTTCGGTCCATGACGACACAAGGAGAGAGATACAATTTTTAAAAGCCCATGCTAACAATACTATGCTGACCCCACGCCAAAGTGCGTTGCATCTTGTGATGCGTAAGATCTCAATTCATCTCAGCCGGTCGAGATCCGAAAAACTCAACCGCACGCCTCAACGGTAGAAAACCTTACTACTCCTTCAACGGTCGAATACTCAACTCCTGTCTTTTTAAAATCCTCAAATTCTCAAGACCATCTCTTCAGGGCATGACGTCATCCTCACTCCAGCCCCAATTCCGGTCTGGGGGTTTATTATGACATATCATGATTGTCGTATCCTTTCCGCGCATGCGTAAGACTGCACTAAATGACTATGTACCTGGACTAAGAGACCCGATTGGTTCAAAGCCTTACCAAACTGAATGATAAAATATAATTAACGAGAAATGATTAATATAAAAATCATTCCTTAATCATATAATATTACGTTAATATCAGTTTGTTATCAAAACGAAACCATCGGCAAGCGATATATATTTTGTTAGAGTATTGTAATAGAATCATGAAAACACTAACGTATTCGTTCCACTAAAGACAAATTAAACCATGTTTAAATGAAATGCATTCTAGAAAGAAAAAAATATTTAATTTTCACTGTAGAGAAATAAGCCGAAAAAATTGAGTAAGTATAAAACTATTTATATTTACTAAAAAAATATTTATTTCTTTGCTTTTTTAAACAATCTTGGTAGGCTCGAAATTAGATTTTAAAAACGTGATGACATATCTATGATTTTATTTAATTAAAGATATGTATTTTCAATATTCTTGATGGCAAAAAGATTTCTAAAATAATTCTGGTTTTGATCCTCCAAAATTTTCGCAGCAAGATAAATATTCTCGTTTGTGAAGCCTCTCGAAATTTTAAAACTAGCGTAACCGCGCCGATTAGACTATAACTGCAAATATAAGGACACAAAAATGATAGCTTCTGCCAAAACAATTTACTCTATGTGCTATAATCAAACGGGGGACATCTCCACTCTAGACAGAAACCCCCTTAAACTAGTAGATACATTCACTTACCTAGGAAACAGCGTCGAATCAACCGAAAAGGACATCGACACGAGGTTAACGAAAGCATGGACAGCTATCAATAGGCTATCGATCATATGGAAACCAGACCTAACCGATAAAAGGAAACGCAGATTCTTCAAGGCAGTGGTCACATCGATACTGCTATATGGATGTACTACATGGACTCTAACAAAACGGCTGGAGAAGAAGCTAGACGGCAATTACACAAGAATGCTACGTGCAATCTTAAACAAGTCTTGGCGGCAACACCCCACAAGACACCAACTGTACGGCTACCTGCCTCCTAACACGAAAACTATTCAAGTTAGACGAAGCAGACATGCAGGACACTGCTGGAGAAGCAGGGACGAACTCATAAGTGATGTACTCCTATGGACCCCCACATATGGCCGGGAAAAAGCAGGACGACCAGCTCGAACATACATTCAGCAGCTATGTGATGATACGGAATGTGGCCCTGAAGACCTGCTAGAGGCGATGAACGATAGGGAGAAGTGGCGAGAGAGGGTCAGGGATATCCGTGCTACCAGCACGATATGATGATGATGATGATTATATATATTTACACATTTTAAATAAAGGAATTATCTATTATAAATTTAATTACCATGACTAGGAAATCCGGCAAGTACTCCGTGCGTCATTCGGAAGAGTAGACGACTGTTTAGACCTTATTAGGTCTCAGCAGCAGCATATACTCTGATCTCTACCAATGGAGATCAAACTAGTGACCACAGAATGCTGAGCCGAAACTATAACACTGAACCCCAGATTCGCATCGGACACACGCGATGCCAAATTAACTAGTCATGTTAAGTGTGTGACCACTCAACCTAATGTGTGTTTTATAGCTACTTTTTACCCTGGAGAGGACATGGTCACCCCCAAGGCCACGTTTTCTCAAGTCGGCGTTACACATCCACGTTAGCTTAACTTCATGGGCTAGGATATAGATATACATTTGAAATAAAGGAATTATATGATATAATTAGACATTTTAAACAGGGGAATATATACAAATATATTTTTTCTAGTTGGAGCTCTTGTACGACTTGCATATTACAAAATTTCATGGCGAGTAAAAAGGTAGCGAAGAGGGCAGCAAACAATGCCACTGGGAGCCTTCAGTTTGAATATTCCACATGGATGGTGATAGTCAGCCGCTCAATAAAGAAATGCAGGTAATTCTTGTCTTCCTGTCCTTATTTTGCAACAAAGCGCCCCTTTCTATGAATAGCATTGCTTTCTCCACTTGGGAAGAGATCTAGAAATGATACTAAAGATTGCCTTCTTGTATATTCCGTCATTAGGTGTGAATAGCTAAGCATCCAATCTCTAAGTATAAGTAAAATAGTTGGGTAAATGGAACTCTCTGCTTTTAGTAGGTCAACCAGACTAGAGAAAAAAAACAAAAAAGTGGAAGTTTAATACGTGGATTTATTTAACAAACTTCAATTTTATTCATTCGTGCTAACCAAATCAATGAAAATATCTGACCCTTTCTAGTAACTGGTGAGATATTTGTTTTCTCTTTTTCTACAATGAGTCATTTCCGTTTGACAAAAATCTATCTATCTATCTATCTATCTGTAAGTGTTTATATAAGTAGGTCTGATTATATATATATATATATATATATATATATATATACGTTATATATCTTTATATATCTTTATCTGTATATACATATGTATAGATATATGTGTGTGCGCATGCTTATATATATATATATATATATATATATATATATATATATATATATATTGTCACGTGATAGCTCACGGAGACGAAGAGGTAGGAATGATACTATCCTCCCGTATTGAATTAGAGTATCAAGCAGTCAAAAAGTGACCGTTAGGAAGGAATGTAGGTCACACAGGAGACCAGATGTTCGCACTTAAGTGACCTCAGGTCGCCGGACATCGGAAGGGGAAAGAGAGAGAAGCCAAATGATTGGCTGGGACCCCAAAACGGAAGTGGGGTTCCCTTCCCCTCAGTAGAAGTAAAAAGGTAGTTTTTTGAGCAAGGCTCGTGGCAGACGGACCATAGCCATTTTACTCCGGGCTAAAGACAAAAGATTAGCTGAGACACGAAGGACCCCAAATCCTTCAAGCCAGTATTAAAAACAGTACAAAGTCTATTAGCCCGTGAAAGAAGAAAAATTCTCCAGTGGGACCCCGTCAAGAAAATAAGATAAGTAACTTTGGGACATTTTTCCTTTACACCCAAATTTTGTTTACCACTCTCTCTCTCTCAATTTGAAGAAGGATAAAAGCCAAGAAAAGACATTTATATTCATGGACTATCCAATTATTTGTTTTGAAACTCCGAACGTATATATATATAACCGTAGTAAAGAACCTATGTATTTTCATTTTACCATATGGTCTATGTTGTTATTTCATGCTTTCCTTTCAGCTTCTATTCGCCTTATATTATCTTGCTTAGAACTATCCTATTAATTCCTAAAGTATCACACGGGAAACCGGAGTTGCCGACTACTACCATATTAATATTATTACGACTAAGACCTATAGGCCCGTATTCTTCTATTATCTAAGGGAAAGAAGTTTAGTGGCCTGGTGGGTGTGTGATAGTGTGAAATTTGGAACCCCTTTGCCAGCGGTGGTCAGTCGGGCCCTAAATTATTCCCTCATGTAATATGCCAGTTCTTATATGACTGAGAGAAGAACTCTGAACAGGACTTATTTCTGTAGGGGATCAAGTGCCAACCTGCCCCGTCTTCACACGTGCGAAAATAAAGTCCCGTTTTGGGATTTTAGTCAATTTGCCGTCACAATATATATATATATATATATATATATGTGTGTGTGTGTGTGTGTGTGTGTGTGCAGTGATATATGCATGTATATGTGCATTCACCTACGTCTATGTGACTTCACTCTTGCCACATGCAAGAGGAATACATTCTTGTATATAATACCTTCGTCCTTGGACACTAAATCACTGTGTATGACTAATAATTATTATATATATATATATATATATATATGGAAATCTGTAGTCTAAGCGTAGTATTGTAAGAATTGTGTCAGCAGTCCACTCAGTATTCCTTACTCGGTATTCGATTCGGTATTCGGCATTGTACTAGATTGAAAACATTATACTGAATCAGAGAAGATTACCCCTAAAAAAACATAATAAAATTTATATATAAATACATATAGATAGAATTTGACATTGAATAATCTACAAGGGCTGATATGCCATATACACAACCAACCAATCAACTTTTTTTATTGCATGAGCAGGCAATTAACAGAAGGACATTTAAAAAAAGAACTTTTAGAAGAGATTCAGTAAGGGTTTCATCATGAACATATGAAAAAGAAAAACGGTTAAATTGATATATTTCTTTCTATGATTTTATTTTCTGATCTCCAATAAGGATCTGTACAAGATATGCAACACCATTCCACAATCAATAAGCGTGGGGCAACTACACTTGTCATTGTTTCATTATGTGTTACGGATACCCAAAGGCAGCAAAATCCCTGGAATTTGATGTAATAAGGTCCAACCACTACCGAACACGAAGACACTGCCACTGCATAAATGTCTTGATAAGATGTAGGTGGACCCCGAAAATACAGGACAAAGAACCCTAAAATCTGGCAAGCGACTGAGAGAGCTAAGGACCCTCGTAAAAGAAAGGACAGAGTGGCTTCAGATGTAGAAATAGTGACTATTGTAATAGAATGTTTCAAACTGATACAGTGATTGATCGTAGTAACACAACACTAACCTTTGCTTTGCTTTTCACTAAAATCAAATGCCCTTGGAAAAAACATGAACCTATGTTATATTCCAATAGCTAAGAGTGATTTAGCCTTTGTATTGCAACTAGTTTTGGAGAAGGAAAAATTTTGATTTAACTCAGCTTAACACATTTAAACTGAGTGAGAATGTCCAGAAAATCCGGCAAAGAATGCATGTGACATACAGAATCAATGGGCTGCTGCTTCGACCTTATTAGGTCTCATCAGCACTGTATACCGTTATCTCCCCACTGAAGATCGAACCACGGAATGCAAATCTAAAACTCGAACAATGCGATGCCCAATGAACTAATCATGGCAAAATCGTGGCTAATTAACCTGATGTGTCTTATAGTAACATCCGTATTCTTACAGATTACACAGTCACCTCCAGGACAACGTCTTCCCAAAAGGACTGGAGATATGCATTTGCGTAATCGTAACCTCATGAGCAAGGAAATAGATATACATTTTTTTGTATATCTATTTCCTGTTATTTCTATTTCCTTACCCATAAAGTTATGATATCGTGGATGCATATCCCTAATCCTCTTGGGAATACGTAGTCCTAGAGGGGACCGTATCCTCTGAAGGATTACGGATGTAACTAGAAGACACATCAGGTTGATTGGACACGCATTACCATGACTACTTAATTCAGCATCCCTTGTGTGTGATGTAGATCAGTAGTTCAGCGGTAGCATTTCTGCTCTGCATCCTGTGGTTTCTGGTCCGATCTCCAGAGGGGAAGATCACGGTATACACTGCTGATGAGACCTGATAAGGTCGTAACCGCAGTCCAGTGGTTGCGTATGTTACGCCGGATTTTCTGGTCATGGTAATTCAATTTATAATGTGATTCCTGTATCTTAAAAAAAGTACAGCCCTACTCAGTTTAAAAACAACAGTACTCCGCTCAAAAACTGACATTGCATCGCATTCTGACAGTGGTGGATGGGTTGGGGAAATACATAACTTGACTGTTGGCCACATTTCTTTATCTTGAAACACAGAATTTTGTAAAGTAAGTTTTGGACAAGATGGATTTTAAAAAAATTTTTTCAAGAATTATCAAACAGGATAAGCTATATCGTTGGAACAATTTGAGCTCACCTCCTTGAAAAATTTTGATGTACTGTGTCATTTCTAGAGGACATAACACTGCATTAATCTCAACACTGTCGAAGGGAGTGGCCTCGTGGTGTAATGGTTAAAGCGATGGAATCGTAGTAAGCGAATTCGAACTCCAGTCGCGCTATTTCGTTCACTTTCGGACAAATCCCCTTGGGAAATGTATGAACCCCTTTATCCTCCCAGCTATGGGTTAAATAGAACCACTACTGTTCTTCTCGGAGAGGTTGATATGCCATTAAACAAAGAAACTAAACACTATCGAAGACCTTATGACAAAAATGATGTAGAGGCAACCTTTTTTCTCTTGCTCTTTCCATCATCTGTAAGCTGACCCATAACAGTCTCATTCGGTAAGGACCTTAAACAGGAAGACATAATCTCCCCGAAGCTCTTCACTACATGCCTCAAAATGACCATTCAGAATATTGACCGGGAGCGTGACGGCAACATCAACGGTTAGCTCTTACGTCTTATTCAAAGATTATATCGTGCTCTCCGCTTAAACCACTAATCAATTACAGGAGATACTGAATAATCGACATTAGCCTCAAGATGACTCACAAGAAAACTAAATTTATGCGTTTAGTGGTGGGAAGCGATGAAATCGAAAAGATGAAAGTATGTCTGCTAGATGCTGATGGTAAATATGAACTGAGACATGGATGCAGAAATCTTGCTGAGAATAAGATCTTGATGGAACGATTAAACATGTGCTCAAGGCCAAGATGGAGAAAATTCTATGTGTAAAACTCTTCTATAGCATCAGTTTTGCCTGCAGTATTATACCCAAGCAAAACGTGGACTATCACGAAGAAGTTAAGAACATCGTTTGGTTATGGTACAAAGGGCTATGGAAATATCCATCCTGGGAATATGTTTGTATTAATACATCAAAAGTGAGGTAAGAAATGTGTGGCGCAGACAGAAGGACATGACCATGGAGCATCACATATAGAAGTTTATCAGGAACGGACACGTCACAAGGTCTACCGTTAGCAGATAGACCCGTGCAGTTGTCGAGTGATATCTGAAAGACTGGAAACAATCACTCGTTAGACATCCACGTCGACCGGGATTTAAGAGTTTGTTGAATATTATGTTTGAGTCGCTCTTATAGTGTGGAAGAAGCCAGATTGCTCAAGAAGAAATAGGTTTAACTAAAACTAAAAAAAGAAGATTTTCAAAGACTTTTTTAGTGTTTCATAAAGGATATAAAGATAAAATCAACATGCACTTAATTACTATGCAAAATTATTGTGACCGTGCTAAATAACAATAGTAGTTCGTATTAAAAGTGATATCTTGTGTTAGCCTCATTCAAGCATCCATTCCTTTGTGTTGTGTAACCTATATCAGGTTAAAAGGATAAAGCACTGAGAATATAAATCTGCAAAACTCGTGCGAAGTAAAATTTCTGTAAAATTTCTCAAATAATTAGAAACATTGTATTTGGCTGATAAATTTTAAAGGAAACAGAATTTTGTTAATTGCATACAGTATTGCTGGGGCTTAAAATACGCTTATTGTGTCCCTAGAAAGGGGTAAGATCTCCCACCATAAAAGAGGTATACTATGTACGACACTAAAGCGCATCTGATTGTGAGCCTTCAGTTCTGGAGATCATGGGAGTATGGAGTGCCATTTTATTGCTGTTACTTCTAGATACACTCTGACCTTGAGTGGTACCATCAATAGGTCAAATATATAAGTTAACAAATATTTTGTATTAGATAGGAATAGTTGATATCATTAAACCGTATGCTAAAATCTGTTAAGAAAATAAAAAGAAATATCAAGGGTAATCTCTGAACTGTACTGAATTGTGACACCGAATTAAGCGAGTTTGAACTGTAGTCGAACTATTACGTTCATTCTTATCATTAAGGTTTTTCGGACTATTGTCTTCATCTTTATTGATATTTCCACAACGTTTCAGCCGATATGTCCTCCAGCCTTCTTCAGGTGTTTGTCGAACTCGGGAAACTTCATGGAACTTCGAACTACGCCCTTCATTGAAACCACAGGGGTCACCTGTTTTGATTCCGTTTGCCATAACCTGGTACAAGTCTTAAGTATTCCTGTATTGTTACTCGCCTGTAGTGAGGATTGAACCAGCAACCTTCAGATGATTTTCTCCTTAGAAGCTCAGGGAA
Organism: Sepioteuthis lessoniana; assembly: GCA_963585895.1. Classification (NCBI taxonomy): domain Eukaryota; kingdom Metazoa; phylum Mollusca; class Cephalopoda; order Myopsida; family Loliginidae; genus Sepioteuthis; species Sepioteuthis lessoniana. Next base: position 32,636 of record CAUZXS010005084.1, on the reverse strand, counting down.
CCAACGCCTATAACCGTTACGCCATGTGTCCTGCTGGACAATTCAGAGTGAATTCAACCCCCGTGGTTTCAATAAAGGATGTAGTTCGAAGTTCCGTTAAGGTTCCCGAGTTCGACGAACACCCGAAGAAGGCAAGAGGACATATCGGCCGAAACGTTGTGGAAATAACAATCAAGATGAAGACAATAGTCTGAAAAACCTTAATTATAAAAATCCAGAGGCCTCGTCTCAGAAATTTAAACAACTATTACGTTCATTTTTGAACTTATAACCTTAGGAAAGGTATAAATTCTCTTACTACCCTGGCTATGGGTTAAATAGTATAACAACAGGGTACGGAAGAAATATGTATATATATATATATATATATAATAATTGTTAGTCTGATTAGTTCAATTTAAAAAAAACGCGATAGATTTAAATTTTCATGATTAGCTCTATTATTCAAGCGTTTTTCCATAAGGATTCAGACAAATTTGAGTGAGTAAGAAAAGAAACTACAAAGAATGTACCATTTGCTTTACCCCGAAACAAAGCCAAAAAACTTTCCGAAATAATTGGAGTTTCTTTATGGCCTGCATCAAGTCCAGATTGCAACCGCCTTGATTACGATATATCGGTCATTTTAGAAAACAAAACAAATGCAACTTTTCATCCAAATATCGGTTCGCTTAAGACTGCTAGTGAAGAGGAGTGGAATAAAATGTCTGAAGAATTTACTTTAAAGACATGCAAATCGTTTCGAAGGCATGTTTATACAATCATTGAAAAAAAATTTCGCCCATATTGAGTCATTTAACTATTTTGCGTCTACATTCTTATTTGACTGTTTTTTTTAATTGAAATTAATTTTGTTTTATAATAAATAAAAGTAAAGTTGGTGACTTCGGTCGAGGGTGACTGGAAGGCTCCGTTTTTCATAGTTCCTATACCGAGGTGTAGGGGAAGGCGCAACTCCATTCCCTGGATTGCTTCAGTTTACACTTGATCCTTACCTTATAATGCTGAGTGCTTAGCAAGGCGGAATCAAGTACGATTTTTTGAGTCTTTGGTATGACTCAACCTGGAATTGAACCCCGGTCTGTCGGACCATTGGTGAACACTCTACTCATTAGACCAATAAAGTGGTTTATTATTATATTAAAATATTCCTGATTTTGCTTCCGCACCTGAACCGTTCATCTATAAGGACAGGTTGGTCAATATGTCATTAAATGAAGAAATAAAACAAACCAAATTTAATAATAAATCTAAACAGAAAATTACAGAGTACGCAGTTTCCTGATCTCTTGGTATAAAGTGTCTCAGACGGGTTGATATGCGTTAAAATCAAATATTTTTGAAGTTCTAGATAATAAGTCTTAGTGTTTAACTCAAATCCCGTGAAAATTTCTGAGAAAGTTATCAAAGATTGTGTCTATAAATAACTGCATTATTTATTCATTCATTCATAGAAAGGACGATTTATAACATTCCATTTTAAAAAACAAATCTGATCAACGTCTTCCGTATCATCTGCTTTTAATAAACTTTGCTGCAGACATGTCGTTGAACTGTTATTTACAAATTCATTCATTTAACTTTGTCTTCACGCATGCATTAATGCACTGATATTTTGTGATTTTATTAGCCAGACATATCTGTAAAATTTTGACGGGAAGTTTTTTAAAAATATATGAAAAATAAATATATACAAAAACTTTTATCATGATCATCAAAGCGTGCCGAAAGTACGTACACATTTGATTCTCTCTCTCTCTCTCTCTCTCTCTCTCTCAATCGCTCTTTATAAATCTCTAGAACTACGCACAGTATCCGCAAAGACTTCATGAATGTAGATATTTGCTGGTCACCTAACACTGGAGAGTCTATGTGTAGGAATCAATAGAAGGGCATCATTTATGCAGTTTCTAGCATATATTGCAAGTTTTTCTAGCCTGTTTCGTTTTTGTTTGATGGGAGGTAAGTGGCCATTAAGCTGCCGTTTTCTGGAGAGTTGCTAGCAGGATTACTTCAAAACAGCATACATCCTTATGCAGTTACCATCAAGTTTTTTCTCCAACCGCTTCGGAAGAGAATTCTTTGAAATTGTATCTGGGTCAGTACGACTGGTCATGAAATTTAACCAACAGAAACCTGCTCTTTGGGGGCATCACGAGTGGTATTGGTATTTTCCATTCCATTAGTGAGAAAATGATCTGCCACAAGATCAATGTAAAAACGGAGATCTGCATGTTTTGAATACAGTTTTCCTTTTCCTAGACGGGTGCCCATGCCAAGTCTACCCTACTAATTATTTATGGATGATAATTAGATTCACATATTTCCCAAGGGTATTAGTATCATGTGAAATGGAAACAGTCAAGTCCTGGATTTGAAATCGGGTCACCTTGCTCATTCCTTACGAAAATAACCATTACACTATGGGTGTCTCTTCGCGTGGTATAATGATTATCGTCGCAGGAATTGGACACGGCGACACGAGTTCAAATCCTGGATCTGATTGCATTTCACATAGCACTAATACCCTTGGGAAAGGTATGAATCCACTTATTCTCCCTCCAGTTATGGGTAAATAGTAGGACAGAAGAGGTTCTTCAGCGTTGGTGAGGCAACTGGTCTAGGAGAAGGAAAACTCTGAATTCAAACCTGTTAAAACTCCGCTTAAAAAATTGACCTTGTGTCATATCCTGCCCGAGCGGAGGGGTTGGGTAAATATGATAATGGCTAGCGTGCAAGGCTATCAAACCAATGCTAGTAAGTTCGACTCTGTTGAGGTGCTCTTTAATTTCTGGCCTTATACCTAACTAAGCTAAGTTCAGTAAATGACAACAGAATGCTGTGTATAAAAATAAATGTGTTCAATTTTTTTTTTTTTTACCCAGCTGCTATACTCTTTCAATTTCTAGCATTTAAATCTATCTCAGTGAATCAATTTTCAAACAAATTATTGGAAATCATCTTCTAATTCCCACACACACACACACACACGTTCCCACAGATACACAAACACACTTGTGTGTGTGTGTGTGTGTGTGTGTGTGTGTGTGTGTGTGTGTGTGTGTGTGTGTGTGTGAGATGTTGTGGGTATGATTTTGTGGGTAATTGGTCTAATTTTGCTCTCAGGGGGTTATTGCGTATATTCTGAAGTAAAATGCACTATATGGCTCAACATCAAGCGAAAATAATGTTAAGGGTTCGTTCCTCTGTTTTTATTTTCTGTTTGTTTGCTGTATTTTTGTTTATTTTATTGTTTATTTAACATAAATAGCTTCAATTATTCACCTTTTTCTATGCATACTTAAAATAATGCACTCGCAGAATTTCTTTCTAATTCTCTTCACCTTAATATTATATTATATCATATGATATTATATTACATTAAATCATATTATATTATATTATATTTTATTATATTATATTATATTATATTATATCATTCCCCCATTTTATTTATGTTATTCATCCGTAACTTTTTTCGACGACATAATGGATTCAAATCTACATTATTTACAAACCTTTAACTATTGATACAGTCTTGGTTGTTATATTTTCAACGTTTCGACCGCTGATCCCTCCGGCGTTCTTCAGGTATATTTCGAACTGAATTCATTGTTTCTTTCAAGAACGAAAGCAGTTTAGCAATTATGTTTTCCCATAATATACTCTAAAAAATCGTATATTCCAAATCAATTTAAACAAAGTAAATATTTCAGATCTATTTGGCGCATAAATGTGGCCATAACCAGTACAAAAATATTGGTATTTATTTAGTTTCAATTTTGTAGCTTTTTTTTTAATCTTAAATACTTATTTACGACTCTAAGTAAATAATGCAGCCCGTCAAAGGTGTTACATTGATAGTTTTGCGGTGACCAAGCTGTTTAAGCCGTGTGACGTTGCTGCTATGGTTGGTGGTACCATGATAGTTCGTTCGTTGACAGGATGTTGTTAGTTGTTTGGTTTTACGGCATATCAACACTTTTCGGGTCTTCTAAAGCCGAATTAAGTCATTTTGATGAAAGTTTCAATTCAGTGTAGTATAAGTATTGTTTGGTTTGGTTTTATGGCAAATCAGCCATTGTACGTCTCATTGGGTGCCCCTTTCATATGGCCTTGTGCCACATCTAAGCAAAAAGCTTAGTACGCAGTTTAAATATCAAAACAGTTCTATTTCAAACAATTCAGTTTAGCATAAGTACACAGTTTCAATGTAAAAACTTCTATTTTAAACAATCCAGTTAAGCATACAAAAACAGTTTTCTTTCAAACAATTCAGTTTTGTATAAGTACACAGTCTAAATATCAAAACAGTTCTATTTCAAGCAAACCAGTTTAGATATCAAAACAGTCCTTTTTCAAGCAATTCAGTTTATCATAAGTAAACAATTTAGTTCTATTTGACCGTTAAATAGGACCCAGTCATGTGCTACTACTCCAGGCCAAAGTAGACCGGAGAGTGATGGCAATGAAGGGGTACTCCGCATTCCCCAAAGCCCCAGCATTTTTGGAACCTCACCATCAAATTGTTTTGTGTCACTGTCTTGACACTCAGTGCAGAGGGATTGATAAGCTGGGCATTGCTTCTCTTCGTGTGAGATTTGAAAACCGTACTGATGTACGTGAAACGTCACCTAATATTGGAACTTCTATTTTATGAATTCAAACTGGAACATAACGCCGCAGATGCAACCAAAAACATTTGTCATTCAAAAGCTAAAGACACCGATAATCACAATCATATTTACCCAACCCCTCCGCTCGGGTAGTATATGACACAACGTCAATTTTTAAGCGGAGTTTAACAGATTTGAATTCAGAGTTTTCCTTCTCCTAGACTAGTTGCCTCACCAAGGCTGGAAAACCCTAGTCTGCCCTACTATTTACCCATAGCTGGAGGGAGAATATTTGGATTCATACCTTTCCCAAGAGTATTAGTGCTATGTGAAATGCAATCAGTCAGATCCAGGATTTGAACTCCTGTCACCGTGTCCATATCCTGAAACGATAACCATTACACCACGGGCACCTCCTAAATTACACCACGGGCACCTCCGATAATCACAATATTGTAACAACATAATCTGTCTAAATTTCTGTGACGAAGCTGGATGATTTTTTTTTTATCATTAAGGGTTTTCGGACAATTGTCTTCATCTTTATTGTTATTTTCACAACGTTTCGGCCGATATGTCCTCCTGCCTTCTTCAGGTGTTTGTCGAACAAGCGACCTTCGTGGATTCAATAAAGGACGTCGTTCGAAGTTCCGTAAAGGTTCCCGAGTTCGACAAACACCTGACGAAGACCGAAGGACATATCGGCTGAAACGTTTTGGAAATAACAATAAAGATGAAGACAATAGTCCAAAAACACTTAATGATAAAATTAACAAAATAGTTAAAGAAACTTTTCTCAAATTGCAAGAACTTCGACAATAAGGCAAGGTCAGTCAGGCGTAAAACCGTGAATTTCAAGACTGAATTTCAAGACTCTAAACAATAGAGACAAAACCAGTGAGAAGCCCTTGGAGAGTATCAGGTGAGTTTAGAATCTAACAAAGTCCATGATCTCACCAATTGAATCGGGAGCAGCCGAATTGTTCCTCGCGTCACTTTAATGCAGATTTGTACCTCACTTTACAAAAAAAAAAACGCTGGATTTTATCTCAGGTTACTAAACTGCCAAGATGTGCCTCAAGTTAATAAACACCGAATCGTACCTCACGTTACAAAATGCCGAGTTATGCCTCACGTCACTAAAATGCCAAATAGTGCCTCATGTTAATAAATGCCAAATGTTACCTCAGGTTTCAAAAACACCAAATTGTGCCTCACGTTACTAAAATACCGAATTGTATCTCACGTCACTAAAATGCTGAATTGTGCCTCACATGGCTCAAATATTGCCAAAATGCATACTCACTTTAGTATAATTTGATGTCTAACCGCGTGTTCCATCCCGCCAAAATGGAAATTGCAGAAAAGTTTTAGAATAATCAATAGAAGCCAGACTGTGCACAGAACTATTTTGACATTCTTTAAGCAAAATTATATTCAGAAATTTCTCACAGACTTTTGCATTTGCAGCGTTATAGTAGACAGTCTTGGAAATTTGACACTGTATACCGAAGTTTGTTGCAAATAAACTTTCACAATTATATGATATATGTTGTCTACGAAAGTAATAGGCGGATTCAAAAATCATTTTAAAAATCTATTGAAGACTGTCGAACACTATATCTACACATTTTGTCGGCGGGGAATAGAATACGCAAACTGTATCCCATGCAGAGAGGTAAGACCCTAAAAAAAATAGGATGTCTCAGATACGTCACTAAACTACATTTTATGAATCTCAAGTTCTGGACATTTAGGGCGTATGAAAGACTCCTTTATGGCATTTAGTTCAGTTTCTTCTTTGACCTGAGGTGGGAGTAACTGTTAGGTTCCATCTACAGGTGAAAAAGATATGTTTAAAAATTATTTGTATTCGATTGGACTGTGTGTAAAAAACGCTCAATATCGAACTACATGAGAAAATGTAAATATGAACTTAGAAGTGATAAGTTTATCCAAACCTCTCAGCACAAAATGACCCTAGACATGTTGACATATGGTCAAAATTAATCAGTCAACAACTATGTCCAATTTAATGGAGAAAAAATAAGCTGCAACTTACACTTGATACATCATTGAAAAATAAGATCTCAATCATATTTACCCAACCCCTCCGCTCGGGCAGGATATGACACAAGGTCAATTTTTTAAGCGGAGTTTTAACAGGTTTGAATTCAGAGTTTTCCTTCTCCTAGGAATAGTTGTCTCACCAAGGCTGAAGAACCTAGTCTGTCCTACTATTTACCCATAGTTGGAGGGAGAATAATTGGATTCATACCTTTCCCAAGGGTATTAGTGCTATGTGAAATGCAATCAGTCCAGGATTTGAACTCGTGTCGCCGTGTCCATTTCCTGCGACGATAACCATTACTCCACGGGCACCTCCAAATAAGATCTCAATAAACTCATCTTCATCTTCACAATATTCCTGCATTTCAATAAAGAAATTCTTTCGTGCAGTTGATTTCTGGTACGTTGGATTATAAAATTATTACAATTTCTTGGGAAGGATTTTGAAATATATTTGCAATTTTCTAAACTATCTGGTGTGGAATTTCTAAAACCTAACCTCCTATTTTTTGTATTTTTGTGGTGTACGTAAACGAACTCATTTCAATCTTTTTTTCGGATGCTCAGTGTCTCCCAGGACATTTACACACACACACCCTGTTTAAATTTTTTGCAATAATCGTACATATTATTCTTTAGTTGACAGTGATTTCAGGAAATGGTTTTTAAAATGCAAGTGCACCTCTGTAATAGAATTCGTTCTGCTTGGTGCACAAATGCAAAAACTGTTTTCGAAAATCCAATTGCACGACTGTAACAGAATCCGTTCTGTTTAATACAAAAATGCAAAAAAAGGTTTTTAATCCAATTGAAAGTCTGTAATAAAATTCATTCTGCTTGATGCACAAGTTCAAAAAATGATTTCAAAAATCCAATTGCATGACTGTAACAGGATCCGTTCCGCTTGATACAAAAATACAAAAATATTTTCTGTCGCCGTAAATGATATTTGAACATCGCGTGCTGTCGAAAGCCTTAATAATAAACTTCTAGTAATTTCTTCTTCCAAAAAAGCGTATCTCTTATATCAGTTAACCACTATTTTTGATCTATTTTTTGTGTAACTATTAATTTCTTCTGTTAAGCAAGTACTTGACTTTCATTATTCTCATTCCTCAAACTGTTGTCCTTTGTCAAAATTCACTTTGTTGTTTAATACAGTTGTAATTAAATGAGAACATAAATGAAACATATTACTACTTATTTATATCAATTATACAACCCCTTGCAATAATAATATAATTAGTACAATTAGAGGATGTTCCGAGCAATAACTCATATTAATATATATATATATATATATATATATATATATATATATGTGTGTGTGTGTGTGTGTGTATGTGTGTGTGTGTGTGTGTGTGTGTGTGTGAAAATGTGTATAGACTTATATGCTCAACTACATACTCAAATGTGTACAAGCATTGCTATAAATTGAAATATTTTTCGGTATAAAACCAGCAAGTTATCATTTCGTCAAATATTTTTGTGCAACAGGTAAAATATCCCAATAGTTTTGTTATTTAATATATATATATGTACATATATATGTGTGTGTGTGTGTGTGTGTGTGTGTGTATATATATATATATTTCTAATAAGGCGTCAAAAACAGTATATATATATATATATATATATATATATATATATATATATATATATATATATATATAGAGAGAGAGAGAGAGAGAGAGAGAGAGAGAGAGAGACACCAGATGGGATGCATGGGGTAATAAAATGCTTAACTTGAACGTGTTTAAATTCAAAACGCCAAGTAAAGATTTTTCGACTGACATTTGTAGCCCCCGCCATTATCAGATCCCTTTTAAAGTTTATTGTTAATTTAGACTGTTGGCTGCATTTGCAAAAATATGTGGGGTTTAAACTAAAGTTCACAGCAGCACTAGAATTCACCTTGCAAGTAATCCAAAACGTTCCTTCATCTTACAAGACGAAGGGGGATTTTCTAGGACTTTGTACTTTTTAAAAAGAAGTGTCTTTTATTAGCCATCAAATACAATATATATATATATATATATATATAGCGAGAGAGATATAGGAAGAGAAAGAGAAAGATGTAGATAGATAGATAGATAGATAGATAGATAGATAACCATAGAAGAATGTGTCAGGTGATCAAATCACTAAATATACAAGCTCTGGAAGAATTATGAAATGAGTACACGTGAAGGATGTTCACCTTTTTATTTGACTTTTTTGTGTCAGACTCTCATGCCAGAACAAACTGATCCAAAGGAAGACTCCTTTCTAACCCAGTATGGGGAGTACAGTCATACTCTCAATAAATAAAAATCACCATGTCACTAACTTTTGCGGGGGATGAAAACAATATTTTCTACTTAAACAAAATAACGCTCAGTATTATAATGTAAGGATCACGAGTAAAGTGGAGCAATCTAGAGAAAGGAGTAGCGCACTCCCCTACACCTTGGTGTAGTAGCAATCAAAAAGAGAGCCTTCGAGTCATCCTTGACTTTAGTCGCCAACTTATTTGGAGTATCCGAGGTAAATGCTAGCTTGTAACCAGATATAAAAGACATCTCGTGTCAAGCCTTCACTACCCGAAGGATAGACTGATTGATTAGTTTAGTATGTCACACCGTCTCGGCATATTTTATCCCAGTAGATCAGAGAATCGCATTCCTTGTACATTCATATTTATATTCTTTATATAGTTGTTCCATTACAGTATTTTTAGTGGGGGTTGTTGTTTTTGCACGCAGTCCAACTTAAATTTCTTTAACCCATAAATACCTGTCGAACAGATACTACCACTCTGGTCAACTTGGACCATGGTGTAATGGTCTCTATAGATCTCAAGAACCGAAGTTAATCCCTCAGATGCAGTTTAATGTCATTTCCGGGCCATCAGCGTTTGGGGGCCTTACCCCGCTACAGAGGATAATGTTAGTGTAACCTTAACCCATTCTTATGATGATGTTTTCCTGGTGTCAGTTCTGCTGAAACATTTAAACATTTTTGAGAGAGATAATGCACTTGGTATCCTTGCTAGTTGATCTCCGTGAGATCACTAATAGCTCATGTTTCTGATCATTCCCACTTAGCAGTACAAGCCTTTTAGCCCCCAAAGAATATCGAAAAGATTGACTGCACGTCACCTAAGCCACCCCTGAAAGGAAATGCTGCCAGAATTATGCAATATTTGCACCTACACCTCCAATATGCTTGCTTCCTGTGAAGCACTCAAAAGGAAAGATTGTTTAAATACTGAAACAAAATCTGATGCGCATGGCAAAAACTGACACACATTTACGTATAATTTTTCATACTTCATGTTTATTTTTCGATTTCCCTCAAACGATAGTGATACTGTTTTCTTTGGCATTGACAATGGAATCTTGATTTCAATTCATAATATAAAACCATAGATTACCTACTTAGAATATTATCAGATTAAAGAAAAGAAAATGATTACGACGTTAAAAAAAGAAGTAGAAGATATGTCACAGAAACTACTCCTAATGCAGACTACGCATATGATCAAGCGCTTCTTGTAAATAGACCTGCTTTTGCCGAATCCCTGCTGAATAGCATAGATCTGGCATTAAAAGACATTGCTCTCAACGTGAACTTAGATATCTTTTTACATTTTTTTTGGGGGGGTAATTATCACTAGGTTTGTTCTTCTGGCCGGGATTATGTGATCAATTTACGTTTCAAAATCCTAAGACGGATTCTGGTTTGTGTATGTAACATTTGGTTGTATGGTCGAATCTAAATTTCTTGCACAATTCCCAGTGGATCACACGCACCACCCAGTCGTATCTCGTCTTACACTCTTTTTGTGCTACTTTCTTGTATTCCCCTCTCATGTGATTAATCGTTTCGTATTTGTCACTATATAACCTATATGTTAGGTATTATCAATCTTCGTCACCATATAACCTATATGTAAGGTATTATCAATCTTCGTCACCATATAACCTATATGTTAGGTATTATCAATCTTCGTCACCATATAACCTATATGTTAGGTATTATCAATCTTCGTCACCATATAACCTATATGTAAGGTATTATCAATCTTCGTCACCATATAACCTATATGTTAGGTATTATCAATCTTCGTCACCATATAACCTATATGTAAGGTATTATCAATCTTCGCTTTAATATAATTTGTATTTATGGCCTTATTTTCAGCAGCTATTAGAAGAGAATCAATTTTCCTTGAAGATTTCTCTTTTGTAACCATGTCCAGGTCTTCTCGTGTACGGTTTCGCCAGTTTATGGCTTGAAATATCCATACAGTTGTTTTTCTTCCCATTTTGTCTCCTAGTCTGTGTTGTTTTCTAGTCATTATGCCGCCTGTGTTGTTTCTTGTCGCCGTAATTAGCTTTTCTTTACTCTTTTCATTGTAGTCCCCAAGTCCTAACACTAATGTATCTGCTGGAAATGAAAAAAAAATTTTAAAAAGAGAAAATTAGAAATAATTATTAAAAATATGCAGAAACTCCCAGAAGCCCCAGGGAGGAAGAGGGTCCACGCATACACAAAAAAAAGGATCCGCCCCGACAAAAAAAAAGAATCTCGTTCTCTTTCAGCAGTGACCAGTGGAGTAACTACATCTAAATCTTTCTTGCTTGTGGTGGAAGGCGCCATGCGTCCGTTTCTAGACGATGAGTTGGCTAACCTTTCCACCATACCGGCGCTGTTATAGACGCTCCTGCATTTTACGACTCGACTGATCTCAGCTCCCGGCAGCGATCAATCAACCGCACCAACGACTCGTACATACCAGCTACCGATATCGCCCATCTAGCTTGAGACCGAACATTACGACCACGTCTGTAATTTCTAACAATAAATTACTATTCTTGTTGATTTGTTACCTTGCCTCTTTGTCCTTTTCATTGTCTTTGGTTGTCACTACTCGCACGCATTAAACTAAAATTCATTTGCAGGGTCGACTCGCTTATCGGCTCCGCAACAAGCATCCTCTTAACTTTAACAATTCAAGATGTCGCATGAAACAAAAAGAAAGGAAGGTGGGTAGTATTTAGACAATTTTTTTATTTGGCTAAAAAAAAATGAGAGAATTTTAATTTAATGATATTGGCCTTTATTGATCAGCTGATCTATGGTAGTAGATTATTAGTATTATAAAATTGAGTGAATTTGAAACGCATCATGTATTATTAAACCTTTTCCTTTGAGAGTCAGTGTTACATAATAGATCAGTGAGATCTTTTTTTACCTATTGTGCATCATTTAAATTCGTTCCTGCTGCGTTGAATCCTGAGTGGAAAGATACAGGAAGTTTAATCAGTTTGATTGACAACCGTTGAACTCGAAGTTAATCTGAGACTACTGATCTGATTGGATGGTTTCAGTCCGGTGAACTAAATGGACCTGAAGTTAGAATAAGTTTATCAATGAGAAACACCCTTCCTAAGTGTTCAACGCTCCATCTCCGCTCATAACATAAACTCACCACGTAGGCCACACGGGTTCATGAAGGGGAACTTTGTCAAGAAATAAAAGCTAACATGTGCACGCTAAATAGTGGTCGCATTGCCATTCCTTATCTATGAACAAGAACAAGGATGCCAACACTGCAGAAAAACCAGACTGACACGAGATGACTAGACAAGATCAGACAAGTATAGAGGAAGCAAAGAACGAACTGAAGTGAGGATAGGAGCTTAGCGATCATAGGGTTGAGCGTATACATTTAGATAGAACGGACAATCGTAGAGCAAAGGCCTCGGCAACACTATTTAGAATCCAAATATATATTCCCTTAGCACCTGATAGGGAATAGATTCAATAAACCAAAAACTGATAACTGACACAAGGTCAGACTCTTTGAGAATTGCATGAGAAAATGATATTTTGACACTCATAACTGAGCTGAGTCATGTAGAAAGTGTAAATAAAGTTTTATTTATTTATTTCTTTTAATGACATGCCAAACCGTCTAGGGTCATTCTATGAAAAGAGGTTAGGGAATCACGTACATTGTACATTAATATCTACATTTTTGTTTTTGTTTATTAAGAGTTATTTTTCATACATTTATATGATATCAAGTATTCCTATAAATTACTATTAATTTGTATTCAGTTATATGATAATCAAGTATTCCAATCAATTAAAATATTTTGTATACAGTTGTATGGTTACAAATAATTATACAATTGATTGATAAACATTTCATTACCCTCAGTTCAAATAAGTAATAATTTTTTGTCAACAACTATGGCTAAGTAGCTATTTTTAAAACAAATAATTTATAGCCTAACAGAATCAAGTAGTCTTATTGAATACAACAATTTGGGAAAAAAAAAGATATGAAGAAACTGGTTGAGAGGGTATGAGTTAGACTGACAGAGAGATGAAGCAGAAAGTTAAAAAAAGAAGGAGCAGTGTAAAGAGTGACTGAGGATGATGATGATTAAATTCATGAACAAATATAAATCTAGTCTTTTATTGAATGTGTAAAGTCTATTATTGGATGCATATACTTTGTTTTGATTTTTCTAAAAGCATATCAACCTTCTCGGGTTATTTACTGCCAAATCCTTCTTTCAAGAAGGACAATAGGGGTACTATTAAACCCATTTTGTCTCCTAGTCCCCAGGATATTTGTCCGAAAATGAACGTAATAGCACGACCGGAATTCAAACTTGAGTACTACGATTCTGCAGTTGAGTGCTTTAACCATTACACGACGGGGACGGAGACCCCATGCATGTATATAGTCTATTATTAGATGTATGGTACAACAACATTTTCTTCTTGATTATATAGATATAATATTCGACTCAAGTTTGTTATATTTGATTTCATTTAAAAATTTTTTAAAGCAATATTTCAGTGTTTTTATTATTGATACTCACCTCGACCGTGTGCAGGGGTTGAAAACTACCATTTTGACGAGAAGAAATCCCCTGTAAGCTCAATATTCCTCAATCACTGACCTTCCCCAAGGGAACAGGTCTATTTTTTGAAAGTTAATTTCCCATCTTCCTCTTTGTATCCACATGGGATATTTTTGATAAAATTGCACTCAATTTTCTATTTCCCATCTTTTTATTCTTATAATGGGATATAACCCTATGACCTCTACTGTCAATCACAGTTACCAGTATATGCTGGTGTTGACTTTAAATGACCTTCACTTAGCGACATAGATCAAGCTATTACGTTAAATGAATACATAGGTTCACCTTCAAACTTTATGAAAGGTATTGTTTGTGAGAAGGAGAGTAAACTGTAGACAAAAGAATTCTTTCAAAGAATACAGTTGAAGGTATTTGTTAAGCTAATCATATTTTATGGTTAACTTCCCTGAACTTCCAAATAACTCCATACACCTTTCTCTGCCACTTTTCAGCTTCTCTCTGTCTCTTGCTGTCTCTGTCTCTTTATATATATATATATATATATATATATATACAAAAATACACTCACATACCCCCCATATGTATATATATATATATATATCGTCTGTCTGTCTGTCTCTGTCACTGTTTTTGCTCTTCTCTGTCTCTGTCTCTCTGTCTCTCTCTATATATAAACATATATGTATATATATATATATATGTATATATATATATATATATATATATGTGTGTGTGCGTGTGTGTGGGGTTGTTCTTAGCAATTAGTTCTTGTCCTTAATATATTGTAAACACGTTGTCAGTTCATATATTTTGAAATTGTAATACCATATATTTGTTACTACGCCGTTGTTACTATATTGATGAAACCTATCTCGATCGTACATTTTTTAAAACGAATAATTTTACACTGTCTAGGGCTTTGATCTCTTGTCTTTTTGAAGCCATCTTGCCTTTCGACAAAGTCGCCCATTGAGCATTTAATCAACCAAATTGCCCTCTGTTCCTTGCTATATTAGTCAAGAAAATGTAAGAATATAAGTAAAGATATAATCTCTCCGTATTCTCGTCGCTTTCATATTCAGCTCATGAATCTGAAACTTCTATATTATTTACCGTTTTTTATATTTTCTTTACCAGTTGGATTGAAGCAACTTCGTTTAGCTCTTTTGTTTCTCTTAGCGAAGACTGGTAACATAGAGATTAAGCAATAGTTGTGTGGATAACTTATATGAGAGATTTATGGAGTTATCTTAACTTCTTTACGTTTTAAAGAATTTGAATAAATGGCAATGTACGTTGATATTCATGCTTTTTCATTGACTTTTAAAATATCCTGCCGTCCACAGAGGCTTGCTCAAGTAAACAGATGAAAAATGAAAATTCAAGAAGAAATTTTGTTGGGTCGGCTGTCATGAAAACAACACTATCACCCAGAGATGCATACATAAATTTGAAAACGGTTTTCATTTTCATAGCTGATTTATGGTCAATTGGTTGGGGTTTTCTGTATTGTGAAGTCTGAACTTGAAACTAATCAGGGTCGTATTTTTTTCTTTTTCACGTACATTGAATCCCTATGGAAATTTACTAAGCTTTTTGCTTAGATGTGGCACAAGGCCATATGAAAGGGGCACCCAATGAGACTCGAACTCACTCGTGTAAGTTTGCTAGTCGAGTTTGCTGACCATTACACCATCAGAGGTGCCTGTACATTGAATCCCTATGTATAGAAATAATGATATCCCAACAAAGCACAAGTGCTGCAACTAGTGGATATATATATATATATATATATGTGTGTGTGTGTGTGTGTGTGTGTGTGTGGTAATTTGCTTGAAGCATTGTATGAATTATTCTATTTTCTTGAATTGAACTAATTTAGAGTGTTATTTCAATGCGAAATAATAATTATTTGAGTATAAATTTCAAAGTAAAACTTAATCGCCAGAGACTTTTATAAATGAACACGATGCTGCATGTTCAAATGTTTTTGAATGTTCTAAAAATGGTGTTACGTGGAGTGTTAGAACGCCGTGCTGGGTGTTTTGACCATGGTGCCACGAGGGATGTTTAAACGTACTGCGGAATAGACGTGACTTCAAATAAAAAATTTAAAAAAATATATAAAAATGAAATAAAATAAAAGGAAATTGATAAGGAGGACTGAAGTCACATCTATTCTGAATGACGTTTAAACACCACACGGGGCACCGTGATTACAACACCCAACATGGCGTGACACCATGTTTACAATGTCCAAAAAATTTGAACATCCAACATCGTGTTCATTTATTTATCCTGACGATGGAGTTTTACTTTGAAATTAATTGACTCAAATAATTATTTTTTTGAATTTAAATAGCCATCTAATTCAAATCAATATTATATATATATATATATATATATATATATATATATATATATATATATATATGATAGCGTTCACATAGAGGTAACGGCGATTGAGGATCATCAGTTTCCCGCTCATTGATAATCGAGCAAAATGTTTCGTACAGTGTTATACCTTCACGTAAAGTATCCCTCAATTAGTCCCGGGCCTAACTAACAAAACAGCAACTTTTTGGAAAAATTGGACTTTATTCATCAATATAGTCTCCTTCTGGGGTGATACACTGATTCCAACCCTTCTTTTACAGTTTGATGCCTCTTTTGTAGAAAGATTTGTCTTTGGCCTCAAAATACGCTTCAGTTTCTGATATTACTTCTTCATTGTAGCCAAATATTTTTCCTTGAAGCATTGTTTTGAGGTCTGCAAACAACCAGCAGTCGCTAGGGGCCAGATCTGGAGAATAGGGTGAGTACGGAAGCTATTCGAAGTGCAATTTATCTAGTACTGCCATCGTTGCAATTGACTTATGACACAGTGCATTGTCTTGGTGAAAAAGCACTTTTTACTTCTACATTTGCGGCTGCTTTTTGGCTATTTCTTCCTTCAAACGCACCAATAATGCTATATAATATTTGCAATTGATGGTTCTTCCTTTCTCAAGGTAATCAAGGAACAAAATAATTGGCGCATCCCAAAATACGGAGGCCAAAACCTTGACAACTGATGTTTGCACCTTTGGCCGCTTTGAGCTGGCTTTCCCCTGCTGCTGTCTACTCAGCTGAGTGCATATTTGACTCCTAAGTAAAGTGGTGGATCCATGTTTCATCCATTGCTACATATTTACGCAAAACACTTTTTGGTTGCGTTGAAACAGTTGCAAACAACGCTCTGATTCTTCGACGCGTTTT
Source organism: Sepioteuthis lessoniana (assembly GCA_963585895.1). Taxonomy (NCBI): domain Eukaryota; kingdom Metazoa; phylum Mollusca; class Cephalopoda; order Myopsida; family Loliginidae; genus Sepioteuthis; species Sepioteuthis lessoniana. The sequence goes on along the minus strand of CAUZXS010005084.1, from coordinate 15,802 downwards.
TGTTTTAGATTGACTTTATCATATTTACCAACCCCTCCGCTCGGGCAGGGTATGACACAAGGTCAATTTTTAAGCGGAGTTTAACAGGTTTGAATTCAGAGTTTTCCTTCTCCTTGACTAGTTGCCTCACCAAGGCTGAAGAACCCAGTCTGTCCTACTATTTACCCATAGCTGGAGGGAGAATTATTGGATTTATACCTTTCCCAAGGGTATTAGTGCTATGTGAAATGCAATCAGTCTCGTCCAGGATTTGAACTCGTGTCGCCATGTCCATTTCCTACGATGATAAACATTACACCATCGACTTTTTGGTGAATACACTGCCTTCCGATATCTTCAATTCCTCTGCTCTCTCTCTCTCTCTCTCTCTCACGCAACTTCAATTTACGACCTGAGCGTTCAGCATTACTTGTGTTTGTATGATCACGTTTAAAGTCAGCATAACACCACGTAACCGTTGTTTTCGACGGAGATGAGTCCGAATAACATTTTTCATGCTTTGCTTGAACATTATTTTTTTCCATCAAAAAGCAATGCTTTATTAACTCATGAAATTCAGATTTTCCTCTCTTTTGAAAATTTGCAACAGTAGCTTCACTTTAATAACTGAAATTTGTGAACTAATAATCCGATTGGGCTTAAAATTTGACACATGCCATTTGAAAGTTAGTAGTTTATAAAAGACGTGGATTTTTTCTTAGTGCCGCCATCTATATGTAAGGCCTAGGACTACTTGAGTGATACTATTTACCAACCCCTCCGCTCGGGCAGGGTATGACACAAGGTCAATTTTTAAGCGGAGTTTAACAGTTTTGAATTCAGAGTTTTCCTTCTCCTAGACTAGTTGCCTAACCAAGGCTGAAGAACCTAGTCTGTCCTACTATTTAGCCATAGCTGGAGGGAGAATAATTGGATTCATACCTTTCCCAAGGGTATTAGTGCTATGTGAAATGCAATCAGTCTCGTCCAGGATTTGAACTCGTATGGCCGTGTTCATTTCCTACGGCGATAACGACTACACTACTTGAGTGATGTGTGGTGTTGTGAGGGGCATGATAAGAAAGGGTATCGACTTTATGGGACATTATGAGAAGGGGCACTAGTTTATAATACGTGATTATTTTCGAGGCTATATCATATCCATTTTGTGATTAGTTAATCATATTTAATTCATTATTTTCTAATGTTTTTATTTATTCATATATTAATGATTAATATTATTGTTGTCGAAATTATCTATTTTCTTCGAGAGTTTTTTTACACTAGCGTTAGCTTATGGTATTCTCCTGGATTCTGAGAGACAGCAAGCCTCCTGCAGTCTCCGGGACTCTTCTCAGTATTATGGCCAATCTTAATAATGTTGTTGTGTTGATGGTCTTCACTCGTCCTCCAATTTCGAAATCTTCCAGTCCTTTAATCGATACTTTGGTGACTGTACCGAGCGCGCCAATTACATTCGCTATCACTGTCACGTTCATGTTCCATTGTTGTGTTTTTTTAAAATTCTTTATCAAAATCAAGGGACTTATCTCTCTTTTCGATTTCTTTGATTTTACTCTTTGGTCTGCCGAAATATCAAAGTCCACTATTCAGCATGTTCTTTTTTTCTTTTTTAGGCTTAAAATTACTGGGTCTGATCGCCTGGCCGATATTAGGTGATCTGTTGATATCTCGAAATCGCAGAGAATTTTATGCGTCTCATTCTCCATGAGTTGTTCCTGGTCGTGCATATACCATTAGCTCGTATGGTGAAATTTCAACTCCTTGCACCATTCCCAATGGATTACCTTCCCCACCCATCCCTGCCAAGTCTTAGTCTCTTTTTTGCGCTAATTAACTGAATCTGTTTATCATGTGATTGATTGTTTCATCTTTATCACCCCATAACATACACTTACTATTTTCTTGCGTCTTATCTATTTTGTTTTAACATATACAGGGTCAGGCAAAATGATCTGAAAAATTTGTAGGTTTAATAAAAGACAAATAAAGTAAATAAACAAAAAAGTGTTTTTATTTTCGAAAAGTAAATATAATGCCATTCTGTTTCATTAGGTTTTTAAAATGAAATCAGTCAAATGGGATCCGTTATTGTCTACACACTGTCGAAGGCGTTCACGAAAGTTGTCTATAACTCGGCGGGTCATTTCATATGGAATTGCTGTAATTTCTTGACGAATTGCATCTTAAAGTTGTTCAATGGATTGTGGGCGATAACTGTATACCTTTGATTTGAGGTATCTCCAGAAAAAAAAATCGCACGGATTTAAATGAGGTGAAACCTACAAATGTGTCAGGTCATTTTTGCCTGACCCTATAGTTGGTTCTTATAGCATTGTTTTGTGCTGCTTTGTTTAGAAGAGATTCAGTTTATCTCTTAAAGGTTTCCCTTTCTTAGCAATATCCAAGTTTTCCCGTATGAGATTTCGCATGTTTGTCGCTTGACATATCAATACTGTAGTTTACCATTTTTATGTTCTAATTATTATTGTTCTGTTGATCCCTGTACTGTCAGCATTGCTTCCGGTCGGTGTAAACTTTGTAGTCTTCCAGCAGTCGTATCGATACACCAATGTTATCTTGAATGCTGATGAATCCTCCTCGTCCTTCTTTTCTTGACTAATATAGTCTGTTTGCGTCATCTCGTATCTAGTCTTATACTCTTTTTGTACTAACTTACTGCAATCGTTTATTCTGTGATTGATCGTTTCACCTCTATGATCACTTAGTTTACATATGTTAATCTGTTATCTGTAATTCTGTAATCTGTTATTCCTGTCTTATCTATTTTTCTTTGATATAATTAGCTTTTATTATTATTATTATTATTATTATTATTATTATTATTATTATTATTATTATTTACTCCTTTAGAGTTTTTCAAATGAGTGTTAGCTGATGGTTACTTATTTTTTAGTTAGTTCTCGTCCTAATATCAACAATATCATACTGCCAGTCCTCTCCACAATAGCATTTTTTTGCTTCTTGTAAGGAAAAGTAATTATTTGCTTTCTTCGTCTTTTCTACTTGCAAATTTAATCAAAGCATTGTATTTTTTCAATACATGAAACTAGCAGATTTAAAAACACACAGTTATCGCTGCTACCAGTTTCAAGTATTCATGATCATCAGGATATATATATATATATATATATATATATATATATATATATATATATATATATATAGAATACTTAGTCCAGTTAAACCGGAGTTAGGAGTAATTCCATCAGGACAAGAAATTATTCGTGAATGAATATTTAAATCTTCCTGGTAAAGAGCTCAATGTACCAATTATACAGAGCAATAATTTCATTAAGAAAAAACAACGAAACCAATCACAAAGGATTATAAATTTATTTCCATCCTGTTACGCATTTTTGAAATTTTCAAAAACACGAAAAAAAATTAACAGGACTTCATCAGATCAATTAGATAAAAAAAACTAGAGTAAACACATAAGAGTGGGAGGGGATAGAAGAGTGAGAGGGGATAGAAGAGGGGTGAAGAGTTATCTCTTCATTAAGCCCACTTCCGTTTTAAATTTAAATTTTCGGTTGGCAATGTAGTAAATTTATTTTAAAACAATTTTTTTAAAATTAATTTTACATATAGACTTAAATTACAGATATTTCTAATTAGATTTAAATTTTAATTAATAATCTCACGTAAAGATGCCGTAATAGATATATTAAAACAAAAACAAATATTCAATTTACTTAAATATTTTAAAATTTCAAAAATTTCAAAATTATTTAGAGGGCATGAATCAGTTACATTTTTTATGCGTAGTACATATATATTATATGCTTTTTCATAATTTTCTATCTAATAATTTATTATATTTATTCTCAAAATTAACTCTAATTCTCAAATAAATTTATGCTTTATAAAAAAATTTTTTACTTGTTTAATTATTTATAGTTTAAATTTGGCCCTATGTCTACACCTGGCTATTAGTTCATTTCTCTTATTTAGTAAAATTTTTGGCTCAGGAAAAAGCAAAATGTGGATCTTTTCTTCAAGACATAGATAGCACCTACTATCGAAAGATTTTGGGGTACTAGATCTTTTCAATAGGGACCATTGAATGTCAGGGGTTAACCCTTTATTTTTTAATCCCCAATAATGTTTTGATAGAGCAGTTTGATTTTTTTGATGCTCATGGGAAAAGGAATATTTATGATTTCCGTACCTAATCTTGAAATTAGTAGAAGAAACGCCAATATAATATTTCTTATCACTTATGTCCTCTTTTGGATAAATAATAGCTTGATATACTACGTTATCTAAACTACACAAGCCATTCATTGGACAATCACTTTGAGATTTACAATTACATTCTATTTTTTTACTATTAATATTATTATTATTTACTCGGTTATGAAATTTATTAATTAATTCATTATTATGGCTATTTATTATTTGAGAAATATTATTAGTGCAAGAATAACTTATTTTCAAGGTTTTCCTGTTAAATATTTTATGCAATATATTATCTTGTTTAAAATGTTTATCTATCAGTCTCAAAAAATATTTACCTACATCTATATTGGCTAGTTTACAAAAAGGGGGGTTAAACCATATAATTTTCCTTTTTCTATTTTTATTTTTTTGAACGTAATTATTATTTTCTTTAATAAATTCAGTTGTTATATTTTCTTTTAAATACCTAAAATCCTCCTTAAAACCACTATTTTTAAGGGCTTCTATATATCTCTTACTACTCTCTTTGAAAATCTTTTCATTTGTAGATAGCTTACCTATTCTTAAATTTACTGCTTTTGGGATTTGCTTGATTATATTTTTAGGGTGATTTGAATTAACATTAATGTACGATGGGTTCTGATTGGGTTTTATGAAAGGTTTACAGGAATTATTAGATAGATCTAAAGTTACATCCAAGAAATTGGCTATTTTAATATTAGATGAGATTTCTATTTTAAATCCCAAAAACTTAAAAGCCCTTATAATCCTCTTTTGTATGCTAGAGCTAAGAGGGCCATTACTATTTGGGATATATAATAACCCATCAACACGGTAAAGACCTACTTGTTGAGGACTAATGATTCTAGTGAGCATATCTAATATATATAATCCTACAAGGTCTGCTATTTGGGAGGAATCATACCCCCCCCATTGGAACGTCAAAGTTATCTAATCCATTTTTTACCCAAGTTGAATCGTTATTTTTTAAAACAGTTTTCCTACAAGCTAATATTATTTCGTATTGTTCAATAGTTATATCTATATATTTACGGGCATAGTTAATGCTATCTATTAAAATATTTTTTGTTATGGAAGGATAGAAATCGATGATGTCAAATTGTATAAAAGTAGCTTTACTCTTATTTTTTATCCTTCTAAACCATTCAATGGTCTCATAAGAATTCTCCCAAAGATACTTTAAAATGAACAGGTCCGCAAGTGAATTTGGTTTCAAGTTTTTTTCTTCTACTCGTGCTTCTAACTTTAGAATTGTCATCAGGATGGTTAAGATATTTGGGTGTTCTAAGCTTTTATGCTGGAGACTGTTTTGATTGATTTGGGCTTTTTTTTTTTCAAATCCGGGATTTGTGCCAGTGAATGTCCTGTCAGTTTAAATTATCCTTTGGCCTCTAAAGATTATTTTTGTATGTGTATGTTTACAAGAGAGTATTCAATGTATTTGTGTATGTGTGTGTGTCTGAGTATTCGTATCCATATATGTGCATATACTTTCGGTTTTTTTGTTCTTTCTTCTCCTAAACAACCTCTGATAATTGATACTCCACAAATCACAATCAAACAAGCAACCTTCAGCGTTATCATATTTACCAACCCCTCCGCTCGGGCAGGATATGACACAAGGTCATTTTTTAGGCGGAATTCAACAGGTTTAAATTCAGAGTTTTCCTTCTCCTAGATTAGTTGCCTCACCAAGGCTGAAGAACCTAGCTTACTATTTACCCATAGATGGAGGGAGAATAATTGGATTTATACATTTCCCAAGGGTATTAGTGCTATGTTAAATGAAATCAGTCATGTCACCGTGTCCATTTCCTGCGACGATAACCATTACACCACGGGCACGTTCAGCGTTATTGTTGATTTATTTTGCTAATATTTGAATAGTTGGCACAAGGTCACAAATATGGGCTATCGAATTAGAACTGAAATCACCATGATCAGTGATCATATTTTTACACTTTATGTTACCTGAGGCGAACATCTATAATTTCTTTCTGTTTGTTGATTTTATTTCCTCCGTATATCTTGGTTCTTTTCTCGTCCTAGCTATTATTTCCATATAGATATCACTCCTCTTTGATAAACACAAGACAGAATTTCAACAAATAATGAAGGAATAGTTATTCTTGCATACCTCTTGACTTTATTCTTCAGTTTTATTTCGACGCCCTTCCAACTACGCCATAAAAACTTCTCCATGAGGAGAAAAATGACACCCCCATATCGTTTATATTACTTTTGTGTCATATTCCTTACTCCCCTTATCAGTATGACCCACAATTGGCTGTTATGGTGACGGTATTCTGTAGATGAAAAAAAGAAATAATTTTTGTCACAAATATTTAACCATCACTTAAAAATACACGATTGGACCCAATCCAAAGCATATCTTGCGTGACACAATGATAGGTGTTCTATTAAACAATTGCCCAGTCAGCTGGGACTGAGGAATACACCGACTTTACCTCTGCAGTCTGGTAAGACCCCCCCCCAACAAGAGTCCAGTATATGACACTAAACAACCTAATGGTGAGGTTCTAGTGATGCAGGAGCTTTGGGGTATGCAGAGTACCCCTTCATTGCCATTGCTGCTAGGTTCACTCTGGCTCGGAGTGGTAGCATCTGATATGGTCCATCTAGTGGGTTACAAAGAACTAAACTGCACTCTTAGGTTAAACTGAATTGTTTGAATTAAAACTGTTTGACTAAACTGAATTGCTTGGAATAGTAGTGTTTTTGAAAACTGTATACATTGATTTAAACTGCGTACTTATGCTAAACTTGATTGTTTGAAATGGGACTGTTATTGACATTGAAATTATATTTACTCTCAACTCCCTTGTTTAATATAGATGTGTTTTGTGTAAGCAAAATTTATACTTATACTAAAATGAATTAGCTGAATTAGAACTGTTTGAATAGACTAAATAGGTTGAAAAAGAAATGTTTTTGACAATTAAACTGTGTATTCATGCCAAACTAAATTGTTTCAAATAGAACTGATTATTTGTATATTTGGCATTAAATAACAACAAAGTTTGATATTTCATAAAACCCAAACAATGGTAGCAGAATTTACAAAATTCATTAAAATTGACGCTACACTATTAAAAGAGTTATTTAAAATATCATTAAAAAGATCATAAAAATTACGTCGTTAAAGAAAGGAAAGGTCATTTAAAAATACCGTTGTTAAGAAAAAGTTCATAAAAAATAACGACATTAAAATTTCATAGCTTAAACAGAAAACTTTCATTCATACGTCTTATTATGTTGAATGTATGTGCATACTTTTTGCGTTTCTGATTTCTCTTCATTGAATACATCATTACAATATAACTGGCTTTCTTTCTTTCTTTCTTTCTTTCTTTCTTTCTTTCTTTCGTTTCTTCCTTTCTTTCTTTCTTTCGTTTCTTTCTCTCTTTCTTTATTTTCTTTCTTTTTTTTCATCCTATCTTTGTACATTTCATTTTTTCCTATTTTCTTTGTTTCTCATGCCTTTTCTTTCTTCCGCTTCTTTTTTCTATCTTTTACTTTTTTGGTAGGGGTTTAGTTTTTATTTTTTTCATTTTGCTTTGTTTCTTTCCTTCTATCAATCGTTTTTTTGTCTTCATTTTTTCTTTTCTTTCTTTCGCTCTTAACTCTTTTTTTCTTTCTCTTTAAGCTCTTTGTTTTCCATTTTTTCTTTCTTTTTTTTTTTCTTTTATCTTTCGTTATTTTTGTGTTTTCTATCTGTCCGTTGTTCTTTCTTTTTCCCGCTCTTTTTTCTTTTTCATTTCTTTCTTTCCCTTTTTATGGTTCCTTTCGTTAATACTTTCGTTATCTTTTATTTTCCGTTCTTTCTTCCTTTCTTGCTTTAAGCCTTGCTTTTCGTTCTAGCCGTAGATTCCAGTTTCTTTCTTTCTTGCTTTCTTTCTTTCTGCTTGTTTGTTTTTTTATTTGTTTGTTTGTTTATTTGTTTCTTTCTTTCTTTCTTTCTTTCTTCATTTTGTTGTTCTTACTTTCTTTCCTTTTATCTTATATTCTTTTGTTCTTTGGTCACTGCTTTTCTTTTCTTGTTTTATCTTTCCTTCTTTTAGTTATTATTTGTTTGATTATTTTTTCTGTTTTTTTTTTTTATCTATGTATTTTCTTTATTTTTTTTAGCATTGATCTAATGTTTTTCCTCAAATATTTCAACAATATATTTTTTGTTTTTATTTCTCTAATTCTTATATTTTTTCGTGTATTTTTTGTTATTACTTACAAAATAACCTTCCCATTTGCTTCTTTAAAAAGTTAGGAACGAGATTTCTTTCTTTTTTTATTCACGAAATGACCCTTCTTGGTTTCTTTCCTCTAAATTATTTTTTCTTTCGATCTGAATTCACTTTACTTCTTTATTTACTTTTCATACTTTTTCTCCTTCCTTTATCATTCATTGATTCTTTTCTTCCTTTGACTTCATATTCTTAATTTTTCTTGAACAAATTCCCCCCGCTCTTATGCGCAAGTCTCGGTTAAACATTGGGAATTATATTTGCCCTGTCACTTTCCTGATTGATGACCGCCGATTTCCCGGTGTCGAAGCGAGGAAATTCGCCACTGATGCAATGTTCGCATGCAAAGCATCGATACGATTTTTGACCACTGACAGTAGGAGAAAAATTATATATATCTTCTCTCTCACCAGTGTTGCTGCATTTAAACATTAAATTCTGTGTTTCCTAACTTAATCTCTGATTTATCATACATTTACTTATTTTCATGAAGTTCTGTACGTATATCTCGAACGTACATTTCCCATCATCATCAAGACCGCATAGATTGCATTGAATGTCACTCGCCATCCGTCCCTATCGACCATCACTTTTGATAAGTCTTCTAGAGAGCACCAAATGTCCGCCTGGACTTGATGAATGTAAGTTATTGCTGTTCAGCTTACGCTGGGGTATCAAGGAGTTGCATTTCATTGGACAACGTCACTTATGAGCTCTCCAGTAGAGCCCAGCATCTCTTACACGTGTTGGGTGCTGCTTCCTGGATTTTTTTAGAAGAGCACGCAGAATCCTTGTATATTTTTAATCTAGCTTTTTCTTCGAGCGTATCGTTAATATACGTGGTGCAACTTTACAGTAGCACTAACATGACGACAGCTTGGAAGAATTCTCTTTTTATTACATCAGAGAAATCATATTTCCATTAGGCCAATAATGTTAACAGTTGTCCAATGCACGTGACATAGCTTTCAGTAAATGGGATATTGCTACCAAGATATACGAACTGTTCTACTTACTTAACTATCTGCATTTTTTTTCAAAAAAAATTCTATCTAAAAACTAAAGTTCTTTTCTGTCGCTTTAAAATTGAATAATTTGGAGTAGGAACAAAAACATATTTATTGGTTTCCCTAAATCAAATTGACTGGCCGACTGAAAGGTTCCTTATAAATATATATATATATATATATATATATATATATATATATATATATATATATATATATATATATGATCAAATATAAATAAAATCGTAATATTTTGATAGATATTGCTGCCCAGAAGTTACAGATGAGATTTATGCGCAAGAACTAAATTTTCTTCATATGTCTTTTAATATTTGGGATAAGATAGCCAAAGTTAGGTTATATTTATCGTTTAAACTGTGTTTTACGCCATAACTGACAAATATCCCCAAGAATGTACATTTGTTTATAATCTTATTTCTCCAAATTATTTTCGCCACGGACTTATTGCAGTTTTGTGTGAACGTACCCGCTCATTTGTTTAAATAGTGAGTATATTTTGTGTTTTAACACATAAGATAAAGTATATAAAGTCTTAATTTAGTCAGTACGAAACCATAAAAAGATTTTCTTTTAATATTTGGGATAAGATATACAAAAGTCCAAATTTATTACGGTGATATTTCATTATAAATTATTTTGCCCAATCGGCTAGGGCGGTAGCGTACAACGACTGCATCTCTGCAGGGGGATAAGACTTCACCCACGAGTGTCCTGATATGACACTAAACCATCTGATGGTGAGGCTTCAGTAAAGCTGAAGCTTTGACGAATGCGGAGTACCCCTTCATTGCAATCACTACCAGGTCCACTCTGGCCTGGAGTGGTAGAACCTGATAGGGTCCTATCTATAACATAAATAGTACTGTGTAATTACGCTAAATTGAATTGTTTGATAATAATTGTTTTTACATTTAGCTGTGTTTAAACTGCGTACTTATGCTAAACTGAATTACTTAAAATAGAACTGTTTTGACATTTAACTGTGTGGAAATAAAAACTGTACTTATACTAAACAGACTTATTTGAAAGTTTTGTCAAAAAACTTAATTCGGCTTTAAATGACCCGAAAAGGGTTGATACGCCGTAAACCAACCAACCATAATAAATTATTTACTGAAAGAGATTAAGAACACTGCCTAATAATAAATAAAAAAATGAGATAATGGACTATTAATACATAAATAAAGAAAAAAACATTGCATGATGTGTTTGCTCATATCTGTGGGTAGGAGTTGACGTTGATCCATCATATATATATTATCATCCAAAGACAGACTGTTTCATTGTATCACAACTCTTCAGTGTGTCTAAATACGATGGACACTTCAAGCAAGGAGAGTTTTGTATGGATTTTGAGGTTTTTTCGATACTTTGTAAGAATATATACATATATATATATATATATATATATATATATATATATATATTTCGATATTTTTTAAGAATATATATATATATATATTCTTTAAAAATATCGAAAAAAATTCAGAATCCATACAAAATGCGTTAACCATTAGAATACAATTTTGAACCCTAATTATGTCACATATATTTTTTTTTTAAATTCCACAAACTAAATGCTAAGATTTTTCTTTATTATATCGTTTTATTTTTAAAATTGAATATGATTCAGAAGACACATCACCCATTACCATTAATATGATAAGATTATTTTATAGATAAACTGTAAATGAACACGGGGACACGAGTTCAAATCCCGGACGAGACTGATTGCATTTCACATAGCACTAATACCCTTGGGAAAGGTATGAATCCAATTATTCTCCCTCCAGCTATGGCTAAATAGTAGGACAGACTAGATTCTTCAGCCTTGGTTAGGCAACTAGTCTAGGAGAAGGAAAACTCAGAATTAAAACCTGTTAAACTCTGCTTAAAAATTGACCTTGTGTCATATCCTGCCCGAGCGGAGGGGTTGGTAAATAGGATAAACTGTAAAGTTTAAAGTTGGCAAAATGGTCACATTCACACACGCGTGTGCGTGCGCACACACAGATACACACACACACACACACACATATATATATATATATATATATGTGTGTGTGTGTGTGTGTGTGTGTGTGAATCCTAGAATATTCTATTTCTCTCGATAAATATTCTATTTTCGTTGGTGGCGTTTTGTTTTAAATACGTTCGAGTCATTAGCATCTCAGTTTAATCCAACTACATGTTTACGTAATTTTTGGAATGTCATTTTTTAAAACAATCTTTACTCTTGCAAACAACCCCTAATGATCGCCTACTAAGGGTTCGAAAGCGCTCAGGACAATTTCGGTGAATTCATCAACCAACTCCAACTTAAAACCAAAACACTTGGGAAAATTGAATGGATCCAAATAAGATTATATAGACAAAATGTATTTATTATTTAATCAAACATGCTTGAATGAAAGACCACTGCCCAACTACACACACAAACACACTCGCACACACACACAAACACACACACACACACATATATATATATATATATATATATATATATATATATATTTACTAATCTAATATCTACCAGCATTCACGGTTACCAGAAAAAAAGAAAAAAAAATCCGCCAAGAACAAGAGATAAAAATATCTCGAATCACCGCCCGCGGGGAAAAGAAAAAATATCATAGGACAAAAAGAAAGAAAATTCCTACTCTGTCACACCAGTTGAAAAAAATCAAGAGATATGCAGTCAGTTGGTCAAAAGAAAACTAAAACCCTCCGTAAACGCTGCGATGCTACAATTACAAGAGTGCTCAACACGAGTGGAGCCAATTATAAAATTAAGTCCTATACCGATAAGGGGTCGGTATAGGACTTCCTGATGATCCATAAAGGTGAAACTTAAGTAGGAGATTTCCAACTCGCGATTTAAGTTAATTTTATATACATATATATATATAATGTTTCAGAAAAATTAGATAATTTCGAAATCTAATTACTTGGCCCTCTCGTTCAAATGATCTGAAATATTAACAGGATGTGTAGAAACAACTCAAAATTCGGTTTAACGCTTTTTTAAGCTTTAGACATAATATCCATTGAAATAGAAAAGGTGTTTAAACATTAAATAGAATTTTGATGACAATGATAATCATCCCAAGAATTCTGATCACATACTAAATTTTCAAACGGATCTATTTGAGCCATAGATGGAAGCAAAATAGTCAGTACCATTCAGTGTCGGAGGGAAGTGATGCCAACTAATGGGTAACGCCTAAATCTCCAGGGTTCCAAATCTGGTGGTTCAAGATCAGGTGTAGTTTGGTTTCATATCCAGGATATCTTTTTTTTTTAAATCAAAGATGTGGTCTTATCCTTCTGCTGGGGATGCAGTCAGCATATTTTATGCTCTCTTAACAGGGCAGTAAAACTTTATTTACCAAACCCTCCGAACCGACCTGACATGACACTATGCCAATTTTTTCGCAGAGTTTAACAGGATTTTATTCAGTCTTTTCTTTCTCCTAGACTGGTTGCCTAACCGAGATTAAAGAACCTCGTCTGTCCTACTACGAAATCAATTGGATTCATACCTTTCCCATCGGTATTAGAGCTATGTTGAATACAATCAGACTCCTCCTGGATTTGAACTCGTGTCACCGTGTCAATTTCCTACGATGATAACCATTACACCACGGCAACCTTCAGAGCGGTAAAAGTAATGACTATGCATATAATGATACAGTGCAAATACAATAATGGAATTAAATTAACTGATAACTCTGGCTCTGTGTGTCTTTCATTCATTCATTATAGCAATGAAGATGTGAAGTGCACATTATGCATTACGAGAGATTTGGAATCTCAACACAGAATGTACTTCATTGGACACTTCCTGTTTTTGTCACTTCTTTGCAATTCAAATTTTGAAAAAAAAAAAAAATGGTGAGAAAAATACTTGATATTTGTTTATCAGCATTGTCGTGTCTGCTCACAAATTCTTGATCTTTATGCCCTGCGAACACGTGTACATCATATAGTGTACATTTAAAAAAGAAAAATATATAAACAATTTGAAATTAGTGTCTATAAAAAAGATAATGATTCTGGATATTATTTAAAGGGAAACGAAAGAAAAAAATCAAAAAAAGAACTGTAATATATTATGAAATAATAGTTTGAGCGTTAATATTTGTCGATGTGTATTAACAAGAAGACAGTTGATAGTAGATTGCATTGTTTTAACTTTAAATAATACATTTTTCTCAGAAAATAATTTTTTGTATGTGTTTTATCATTATGCTGAGGAAAAGTAAAATTATACTCTAATATGTAAGTACAATATTGCTAAATAATCAACAGAGGGGAATACAATATCAGTAAAAGCATTGAATCGAAAAAGGGTAGACAAGAAGAAAGGTTTTCTCTCCTATAAAAATGAATAAACAATGTCTAAATGGAATATATTCTAGGAGGAACAGAATGTTGAATTTTCATTAAAAGAAATAACTACGAAATTGAGTAGTATATGATCGATTCGCTGTATCTACTGAAGGAGAGTCTATTTTATCACTTTAAGATTTAGATAGGTAACAAATTTAATAAAAAGTGGATGTATTCATTTTTTATTCTAATTGACAATCAAGAAGGAAGAAGATTTCTTGAATTATTTTATGTTTTGGTCTATCATATTTTCCAAGAAAATTCAAATACTGTTTCCAAGAATCTTTTTTGAAGCAGTTGTCATAAATAATGCTGATGACTGGCAAAAAAATATTAAAAAACCACATGCAAATATTACAGCTGCTCAAGCTCATTTTTGTACAAAAATTAGTATTTGTTTATTGGGAAATCTATTGATTTAATTGAGAAATCAATTTAAATCGATTATATATATATATATATAGAGAGAGAGAGAGAGTGAGAGAGAGAGAGAGAGAGAGTCAGAGAAAGTAAGATATCTTGTTAAATTGATCGAGGCATAGATATATGTGAATCAGAGTGTATTCGTCAGTGGCGTATGTATGCTTATATCCGTAGATATGGCAATACCACCTTAACCACCAAAACTGTGGATTCATACCTGATTGGAGACAGATGAAAACAGAGTATCGCACTTGTTCTTCCACGTTGTATGATTAAATATAAAAATGTGTATACATATATTTTTATATCAGTAAATGACTGTGCACCCTTTTATTACGTATATATATATATATATATATATATATATATATATATATATATATATGTGTGTGTGTGTGTGTGTGTGTGTGTGTGTGTGTGTGTGTGTGTGTTACTTAGAGTGATATATATAAATGTGTGTGTATCCTGTCTAGATATTTATATGTGTGTGAGACAGTGTGTGGATATACGTGGATAAGTCTATTATTCACTGTTATATATATATATATATATATATATATATATATATATATATATATATATATATATATATATATATATATATATATATATCAAGACTGAGATAAAGAGAGAGAGACAGACAGACAGAGATGGAGTGGTGCGGAGTGTTATACTTATACACAATATGTTAATCCCCATACACTTTGCATATTTATTTATGAATATACATATGTACACATAACTATATATCTATATCTATATCTATATATATATATATATATATATATATAAGAATTAATCTATATATATATATATATATATATATATATATATATATATATATACAAAGAGAGCAGGGAGAGATTGATATGGATATAGACATAGATAATACATATCTATGGGTTTAAATTAACAAAGGCATTAGCTTTTATACATGTGTTTAAGTGTGTATATAGTATGTGTGTGTGTGTGTGAATGTATCAGTGCATACTATTCTGAATGTAAATCTGCAGAAGTCTTGAAAATATCTTTATGCGGAAGACGATTTTTACTACACCCAATTGTCCTTTGGTCTCGGGGAAAATTATTTTAAATAACAGAATGAATGCCATGAGTGTCGCAAGAGTTGCTGAGGTTATCGTGAAGTAACACAACAAAGAAATCTGCCCATGACAGAATATCTCTTGGGTGCCATTTTGACGCAAAAAATATATCCATTATTCGATTAACATCTCAACGCTCGCCACGCTTAACAGACACCAAAAACTCGGCTGCTGATCACGTATCCCATTTTTTCGATGCACTGCGTTATGTGTCATTATCTCACCCATTTATGATTCAAGTATCGCTTTAAAAAGTACCTCTATCAGAAGTACATAATACGATTATGTCCACCATTGTTCAACAAGTTTTCGTCTTTTACAATTGCCTTACAATTTGTGACCCAGTCGACTGAGAGGTTGTTGAATA
>CAUZXS010005083.1:25000-100000 GCA_963585895.1 Sepioteuthis lessoniana | reverse complement strand
TTCACCAGCTGTGAAAATCAGTCTTTAATAGGGTGTATTTCAATTCCTGCTATTTTTTTTTTTAACCTGAAATCATAAAAATTGGTCAGTCATCTCATAAGATGTATAGCAAAAACGTACTGAATTTTCAAGAGTCTACGACAATTTTAAAAGCCCGTACAAAAAAGTCTGGAAACTTATTGAGTGTACCACGTAATTCAGATCGGTGTGTCGACTTTTGTGCTGGTGTGACGCATAAAGATTAGAGAGGTGTACGATTAATTAAAGATCTGTATAAGACTTATGACTTTTTCAACATATTTCGTAATAAAAAAAATAGACGTCAAATAACATCATTTTATGAGAGGTTTAACCGTCAAGAACATTTTCATCTGGATAAAAGTTATTCCTGTGAATAAAGAAATGGTCAGACAATGATTCGGTTCAAAAATGTCGAAAAAATATTGGGTCCTCAAATAGGAATATTGAGGTTTTACAGACAGACATACAATTATTTATGTCAGTCTCTTTTATATTTACTTAAAGGAAATATTTATAACATATATTTCTCACTTATGAACATCCGGATCTTTAATAAAACTCTCTCTCTCTCTCTATATATATATATATATATATCACTCAGATATCCCTGGTGAACATGCAGGTGAATAAATAGATAAATAAATATATATATATATATATATATATATATATATATATATATATATATAGTGTGTGTGTGTGTGTGTGTGTGTGTGTGTGTGTGTGTGTGTGTGTGTGTGTCTGTGTCTGTGTCTGTGTGTCTGTGTCTGTGTCTAGAAAGGTTTTATGTAAAAATGATTTTCAATTCAAAATTCCGTATCCTATATTTTGTTTGATGATACAGATGTATATGTTTTCAGATAATTATTCTAAAATTACAGTCTACTTTAAAGGAAAATACTGCAACAATAAATTTATAATATCTTTATTGTTGTTGGTAGAGGTTTTTTTTTTTTTTTACATGGGTACAGTAAATGCGTGCCGGGAGATAAGAGATATTCTGATAAAATTTCCAGAGTATTCGACCGGGAATTATCTATCTCGGGATGGTTTCTGCTATTTTTACATTCTTATGGATGCAATAGTACAAGCCCATATTAAAGACCAAGGATGTTAAATAGCAGAACTTCTTAAACAAACTGATCGGGACTAAGTTTAATTCCTATTCACACCGAAATACATTGTTTGAATATGGAATAACAAGGCAACTAATACATCCGTATTTAATAAACTTTACACCAAAAAAGAATGAGTAAACGATAATGAAAACGTCATTTTAATTCTGTTTTTTAGGGGGGGGTGATGGATGTGGAGGGCATTGAGGAGATCACAGACAATAGGTTGCAGGTTTTCAATTAGATTTTCTCTTTACTTTGTAAATAATGCATATGGCTATACCAAGATTCAAATCATATTCAAACTTGCGAAAGTTAGTAAAATTGGCTCAACAGTTGCTCAAGGCTTGGAATATTTGGCTACAGTTTTCAGAATCTGGTGACTAGTGTACATGATCCAGAACTTTTCGTTCTCCAAATTCCAAGTACTTATAAAGTCAAAGAAGTAAATTCGCTCCATATTCAGCCTAATGATTTTATTCACCCAACCAAAATTTATATCACTCCCAGGGGCCCATATGGAACAATTCAAAAATACCTTACATACAGTGTATCAGTATGGTGTCTTAATATTGATTTTATCCTTTTTTTAAAGAAATTAATATCTATATGTAAAAGAAAAAAATCACTTTTATTATCTTTATGTTCACTCCAATAAAATGAAACTTATATACAGGTAATTGATTATTTCTGGTTGATTGATTGTTTTTAAAGGCATGTGAAACGGCATGAGGTTATTTTATGCCAACATGTTATAGAAACCTGTCCGCTGTATGTTAAAATCATCTTTTTTTTCTTAATATTCACGTAGCTCTGTTTTACTTATAGATGGATCCCTAACAATTTCTACCATTCTGAATCAGACTGAACCTTGTAGTAATGGCAATTAAGAGGTTCTCCACACTCCTTAGATTTCTACAGCTAGAACCCCATGATATAAACTAGAGAATTCTCCCCCTCTGGAGAGCTATGCTTTTTTAAATGTGTCACAATTTATTCGCAATATTATTATTTTCTAACAACATGAGAAGCCCTGTGTATAACTATGGAGTATGGTGCGAGAAATATTGAACGTGTCAAGGAGGCAGCACGCCACAAAGCAGTAGCCGTACAGCTACCATCTACCCATCACGAAAACTATCAAAGTTAAACGAACTAGACATGCAGGACACTACTGGACAAGTAAGGACAAACTCATAAGTGATGTACTCCTGTAGACCGCTTCACATGGACGAGCAAAGGTAGGACGACTAGCTAGAACCTACATACAGCAGCACTGTGCCGATACGGGATATAGCTCTGAAGACCTGCTCGGAGCAATGGACGATAGAGAAGCGGGGCGTTAGAGGGTCAACGATATCCGTGCTGAGGGCGCGACATGACGTGATGATAATGATGATTAATGTTGATAAGCATATTTTTTTCAGTATACAATGGACATATCGATATATAAATTGGTTATTTTGCTATCTTTCATCTTTATTACTCATAAGATATTTAGTAAATTAAAACGAATGTTCACGTTGTCTTAATATTTCTGAGATACATCCATTTCTAGAACTTTTAACTTTTAGAGGTAAATGAGACACAGAGTTGATTTACTTCTAAATCCCTCTTGTCATTGCAAGGTTTCAAAGATGTTCTTAAAAGAAACCTCTAGAATATCAACAACAGAAAAAATCTCCCAGAAAGAAAATTCAGCCAAAAAAAAAAGTATTTGAAACAACTGTCGGAAGACACCTTAATGTAGGCTTGACCTTTTTTTCTTTTTGACAATTTTCAATACATAATCAATGATTGTTGTGGGAGAGAGAAAGAAATAAAAGAAAACAATGAAAGGAGAAATGAAAGTCTTAAGGATACTGGCGGCAAGGCAGACAGCATAAATAACATTTACGTTGGAATGACGCCAGTGTAGATATGTGCACTTACTTACGTTCACTTGTTCGATTGTCATCAGAAGATTGCCTTCGATGGTCGGGAGACTCGAAGATCCTGTAAACGCGACATGAAAGGAAATGACTATTCGATCGAACTCTTTGGGACAGTATTGAATTGTTCCGTTTATTTACTTAGTCAATGGCGTAATAAGAACAAGCTAAAGGAAGTGATTCTTTGTTTTTATAATTCTTCTTTGTATTTCATTCAAAAGAAATCACGATTTAAATTTAGATAAAAGTGAATGTCGTAACTTCTTTCCGGCTTGAATAGTGGGACAGTTCTCATTCGAATCAATGTTCGTGTACAGATAAAATGCATGTTTTAGAATGCAGATTTTCAAGTAAGACATGGTTACTTTTTCTGTGAATTATGACACAAAAATAGATCTTCATAATTCAATTTTTTTGTAACTTAATCAAAGTTTTAAATATAATTGTATTATTCAAAACTGGTTAAACCTTTTGCGTGTCGTAATTGTTTTCCTTTGGAATAAAGTTCAGATGCAGATGACTATTAAATAAAATTAAAATGGGTCTTGTTTTCGCTTGTCCCCGGTCAAGTCTTAATTTCTGTCGATCGACATCTCCGTTTGATTGATTGATTTTAATTATATGTCAACCCAACCCATCTAGGGTTATTTTATTCCTAAAGGTTAGAGAATTTCAATTACTTTATGTAAATGTTTACATTTATTTTGTTGCTATTTTCTTAGACTTTTCTTTTGTATTGTTTCGGAAGATCCAATCAAATATCAATAATATTCAAAGAAAATTGTTAAAACAAAAACTGAGGCCCTAACTTTGGCGGATAGTGGACATTGGAGTAAGGAAAGTGAAAGGGTATTCTATGCTCCTTTGAGCCTTACCATACGGTGCAGTTCATTATCATTTTAGGGACACTCCCGTTTTTTTAGGGTATTTTTTTACCCCTCTAGACAGGGTACAACCAGCATATTTCAGCCTTTTTTGCCAAGGTTAGAAATATCTCCAGTGCCTTTAGGAACTGTTCATATTTAGGTAAAATACTAATTTTTGAAAGCAGAATATCAAATGAAACATAATTGCTTCACTAAAAAGCATGGCGTTGTTCTTTATAAAGCATTTTCTCATACTTAGACTTATATCCGATGCTAACAATATTTGATCTTGTTCAAAACTGGTTTAAGTCTTTTAAGCCGTGTCATTATTCGTGTTAAATAAGGATCAAATACAGACGATTGTTGAAATCGATGATATGTCTAATTACCGCTTGCTTCCGGGTGTTATATTGTCATCTGCTGATTCATGCAAAAATATACATATATATGCTGGATACATACTGACGCAATAAATAAGGACGCACGCAGAAAGACGCAGGAAGGAAGACGGAGGAAGCCTACTTTACAATATTTTACGTCTCACTTTATTGCAAGGTTTCGAAAGGGTTGTTCAAGGGTTGCATGTGAGAGGAAGCTAGAGATCGAACATAAACTGTAATTTCTTGACCCCAACTGTTATGACCGTCATGTTGTGTCTTTCTTGTTCTCCTAGGGGCCTAGGGGCTCACTCTGCTGGATGCTGGCTTTCTTCATTGCATCTTAGCATCTTCTCTGGACCCCAAACTCCGTCGGGGTTTCTGAAGGCCCCCTCGGTCGGTTGTGGCTTTCCCTACCACATCTGGTCTCTAGCTGTCTGGAACCCACCGGGCAACTGCTTTTGGACTCGAACTTAACTGAGTTAAATAATAATTCAACGCCCACACGATCGCCCACTGGATCTTTGAAATCGAATGTTTAATCGTCATCAAGTGGAAATAACTGTCATGCAGTTCAGAGGTCACTCTCTTCCGGTGCATCAGTCTGTTTGGCACAGTGGGACCTTCACCTTGTCCCATATTATAAGCCTTAATCCGCCCACTCAAAAGATGTCGATTATTTTTCCTGTCAGCCCGTATCTAAAAAAAATTGGACAAACGTGATATTTTTTAATTTTACCCTTTTTATTGATGTATATCTTTTAATCAAATGCCTAGCTTTTTCGTTGGGTTTGCAATTATCATTAGGAGATAGGACAATTTCTTTAGTTTTCTATATAAGTGTCTTCGTCATTGTGTCTCCACAGTAACTCCGACGGTCCTGTCGGCTGTGGCTGCTGAATATACCGATTGCATCTCCGCAGAAAGGTAAAACGTCTCCCAATGAGTGATCTGGATATGACACTAAACAATCTGATGATGTGGCTCAAGTAATGCTGGAGCCTTGGTTAATGCGGGAACTTCTTTATTGTTATCGCTCCAAGGGCCACTCTAGCCCGGAGTGGTAGCAACGGAGTGGGTCCTATGTATGGGTCAAATAGAACACGACATTGAAAACGTGTACTAATGTTTAATTGTATTGTTTGAAAAAGAATTGTTTTTTATATTTGACCGTGTTAAAAAATGATTCATGTATAATTGAATTCTTAGTGCTTAATAGCAATACTTGAAAACATTTACTGTACGCAAACAAAAAATTTATAGTAAATAGAAGTATTCGTATTTGACAAAAAATAAGTGAAATCATTTAAGTGTGGGAAAAATAAGAGCAACAAAATGTGTTTCGAAATGGTATATTTAATATACATTT
Source organism: Sepioteuthis lessoniana (assembly GCA_963585895.1). Lineage (NCBI taxonomy): Eukaryota > Metazoa > Mollusca > Cephalopoda > Myopsida > Loliginidae > Sepioteuthis > Sepioteuthis lessoniana. Next base: position 94,321 of record CAUZXS010005083.1, on the reverse strand, counting down.
ATAAAAAGGACTTGCCTTTAAATAACCTTCTATGGTTGAGATACCATGGAACCTAACTCAACCAAACCAAATCAAACCAATGTAACTCCGAAATCTTATGGAAAGTCTGGTCTTATATGTCCATATTAACTAATCAAAATTCATGTTTATTAAACCTTCGTTTAAGTCTTTGTTCCACAATTTGTAACGCATTTAGGCATATTGTTTTTTTCTCAGAAATAAAAGCTTACATCCTGACGACTGTTAATGTAAAAAAAAAAATTTCTCTTAGCCTCAAAATATACCTTTAAATCTGTTGGGGTTCTACCCGATCATTCCTAGATCTCTAGTCTCTAGTCTATATGAGCCTAGGTCCTAAAACAAGAGATTACGAGATTGACTTGTGACCTCTCCTTGTCGGCTACGACGTTTAACTAGTTTCCCAGAGTTATAAGTGGGCTAAGGTCAACATATCACACGAGAACCGGTGTTTCAACGTGACCTGAATGTAATCTTCTTGCGTAAGTATTTGAATAAAACAACTTCTCTACACACTCATATAAAGGAAGGCGTTTTCTTCATGATTGAAAAAATATGGTTTCAGATTGTAAGTGAGCGTAGCAAAAAAATTGTCATGCATATTAAGAAACGTATACTTTTCAAATCGAATGATACTGCAAAGACTATAACAATAAGAAAGGCTAATTCCATAACCAGGTGTGGTTGTACAGGTGCAATATATATAGTATGTCTTGGTTTGGAAAAGAGTGAAAAAGCAATGCGTAAAAAAGTAATGCGTAAAAAGGCAATGCTACGACTTGAGGCGAGATTATATGGACATTGGGGCATCCGTTGCTCTCAAATGGCAAAGTCCATTCTCTGGACGGTGATTGGTTGCAGGTCCAGTGAATGGGTACATTAGTGTGTGTATACACTGGCTTGCTTAATATGTTATAGGTTCGGTATAGGATTATCGGCCATTTTACTTTTTGTCTGCCAGCTGCGGCTGTTGAACCGGTAAGTGTCGTTCTTTTTGTTTATTCTCCACGTTAGAGTTGTGACTTCTATAAATCCCATCTCGGTTCAGGTGTATAACTAGCTTGAATTTAGTTTTTCCCTTCCCTGATCATTTGCCATTACGAAGTTAAAGAGACGAGTCTATCTTACTATTTACCCCTAACTGGTGTTAAAATAGTTGTGTAACGCCACTGCCCAAAATAGACAATGTGTGTTGCGCAAGCCTTTAGATTTCAATCGTGCACCGTGGTAAGATTACTATGACAAGAAGTGACGATCACCATATACTGTCTTGGCCGGATACGAACGTTTATTGTAACCGCTTTTTCAAAGTAGTCGGCGAAAGAAGAGAGATAGAGTATAGGAAATACGTCTACTGATTTGATAGAAAGACAAAATAAACTGTATGAGGCGAAAGAGACAGCAGCAGACTTAGTCATTTCTACTCCACCGACTCGGCCTCCACCTCCCTCGGGGCTTCGTCTCTCGTCTGTCGTCTCTTGCTCCTTCTGCTGCCCTTTCTCTGATTATCCCCGCTGCCACGAATCCATTTTTTACGTGTTCTTCAAATATTCCCTAACTAATGTTTTAATCATATGTCATCTTTAAAAACTTTTAGTGACACGTTTACGCAAAACAAGGTTTCTTTGCCTTGACCTTTACAAATCGAAAAGAAATAACTACCCCGAACTCCAGATTAAACTAAAAACTAATTTATTGATATAATAATTGATTAACATCCCGATTTATCTTATCGTTGGATTTGTAACTCCCCTGCCCCGGGTATTAGAGAAATGTAAAATGTAAACAGCCTCGTTCTGGGTTTCCTTTCCGGTAACTGTGTCCTATTTCTACGATGATAACCGTAGCACCACAAGTGCCGCCAAGTATATCTATAGATACATAATATATTTATTTACCCAACCCCTCTGCTATGTGCAGGATGTGACATAAGCTAATTTTTAAGGAGAGAACAAATGGTGTGTTCAGTGTTTTCCTTCTCAGAGACCGGTTGCCTAACCAAATTTAAAGCACTCAGCTTATATAACTATTTACACAGAGTAAATTGAAAGAAGAATAGTGAAAGAGGATTGTAAGAGAACAGCTGAATTCATACTGTGACGGCAAATTAAAATAAAAAGATCCCCGGATGAGCAACCATTTAAACGCGTATGGGACTGGTGCATTTAAATATTGTTATCACCAAACGGGGGTTTATTTTTTTGCACGTATGAGGACAGGGCGGCCTGGCACTTGATCCCTCGTAGAATAAGTCCTTGTTCAGAGTCCTTTCTCGGGCATGTAGGAACTGGCATATTATGCAGGGGTTAATTTAGGGCTATACTGACCGCCGTTGGCAAATGGTTTCCAGATTTCACACTATTCACACACCCACCAAGGCCGCTAGTTCTTCCTCCCCTAGAACAGTGGAAGATATGGACCTCTATGTTTAGAAGTAATAATATTAATTATAGTAGTCGACAACTCCGGTTTCCCGTGTAATATTTTTAAAGGAATTCATATGGGACAATTTAAGCGAGGATAACATAAGGCGAATAGAAGCTGAAAAAGAAACATACAATAAGCAGTTTGATAGTAGATGATACAAATGAACAACTTCAACACGTGGGGACATTAAAATATATCAATCTTTTTACTACACACGCGGATACACATATTCAACTCGTCGGCTATATTATTAACGGAGAGTACATAAACATAAATGTATTTCTTATTTTCTTTGCTTTCTTCTTTAGTCTTTCTTCAAATTGAGAGAGAGTATATAATTGGATATAGGGAGAAACAGTCTTAAAAATTTAACTATCTTTTATCGATGGATTCCTGTGGAGAATATTTCCTCTTTTACGGGGTAACGGACTTTATGTTATTTTTAGTTTTGGCTTGAAGGTATGGCTTTTTCTTGTCCAAGATACTTTCCGTCTTCCCCCGGTGATTTCGGCGGTAGTTTCAAGATATCTTATCACTTCAACTACTGTTCCGCAAATCCCGGTTCAGGTGCTTCACCCAGAGTTTGGCATTATATCCATTCACCACGACCTCTGTCCAAAAACTGATTTTCTAATTCCCTATTTCCGCTGACGGAAGAAGGAGGCTATTTCCGCTTTGGATTCTAGCCAATCATTAGTCTTTTTCTTCCTTTCCTTGGCGATTCTTTAGGATTATTATCTCTATCACCCGAGGGAGGTTACAGAGTACAGATAGCCTGACCTACATTTTTTCTTCCTCCAACGGCCAGCCGAAGTTGACCTACATTCATTATTTGTTTTTTAACGGTCAATCTTTGACTAATTCAAACACGGGGGAATAGTAGTAATTCCTTATTTCTCTTCTCTCAGTGGGAGACCATTTGACAATACTTTTCCCAAGTTTATTAGCGCTAAGACAAATGCCAACAGCCTTGTCTAGGAATTGAACTCTAGTTGCCGAATCCACTTCCTTCGATTAAAACTGTTACGTCATAAATCTCTCCTAGCATATCAAGTAAACTTCATATTTTTCCATGCAAAAGAAATATTGGTGGGGTGTCCTCGTCGTGTAATGGTTAAAGCGATGGACTACGGAATCGTAATGAGCGAGTTCGAACTCTCGTTGTGCTATTACGTTCAATTTCGGACAAATACCATTGGCAAAAGTATGAACCCCCTATCCTCCCAGCTATAGGTTAAATAACGTCACTGTTGTTCTTCTAGAAGGATGGCTTTTGAATTAAATTACCTAAAAAGGTTGATATATCATTAAACAAAGAAACTGAAACCGAAAAAAAATATTACCGCCTGTTGAGAAATTTAAAGTTCTTCCAGGCAGCGGTCGTGTCGATACTGCTGTATGGATACACTACTGGGACGCTAAGTAAACGGCTGGAGAAGAAGCTAGACGGCAATTACACAAGAATGTTGCGAGCAATATTGATCAACTCCTGGCGGCAACAACCAACAAGGCACCAACTATACGGCCACCTGCCTCCTATCACGAAAACTATCCAAGTTAGATGAACTAGACATGCAGGACACAGCTGGAGATGCAGGGACGAGCTCATATGTGATGTATGCCAATGGACCCCTACATAGGCCCGAGCAAAAGCAGGACGACCAGCTCGAACATACATATAGCAGCTATGTAAGGATACGAGATGTAGCCCTGAAGACATGCCGGATTCGATGAACGATAGGGAGAAGTGGCGAGAGAGGGTCAAGGATATCTGTGCTAGCGGCATGATGATGATGATGATGATGATGTCCGATAAAATTCTGAATAAAAAGGATAAAACTCAGTATAAGTTCGTTAATATAAAATAGATGTGAATAAAAGATGTTAAATAATAAAAATACTTGACGAGTAGGGATGGCAAAATAAATTATACTATATCATAGTGCGTACGTGGATTCATAATTGTGTTCACTACGCATGGATTCTAGATCTACTTACTTTCCCGGATTTCTGCATTTTTAACACCCCGTATTGAAATCAGATTTTGCTTTGCCAATAACAGCTCACTTGGCACTTGAATGCCGACACGCCAGTACTTTTCAGTTTGATACTGGCTAATATTCGAAACCATATTTACCAACCCCTCCGCTCGAGCAGGATATGACACAAGGACAATTTTTAAGCGGAATTCAGAGTTTTCCTTCTCCAAGACTAGTTGGCTTACCAACGCTGAAGAACCCAGTCTGTCCTACTATTTATCCATAGCTGGAGGGAGAATAATTGGATTCATACATTTACCAAGGGTATTAGTACTATGTGAAATGCAATCAGTCTCGTCCAGGATTTGAACTCGTGTCGCCGTGTCCATTTCCTACGAGGATAACCATTCCACCACGGGCACCTCCACGGGCAACAGGAGTTGATATGCTATAAAACGTAACCAACCAACGTTACTTTAAGGATAAATTTCATTGATAGACCAATTAATTTTAAGAACTGGTCAACCATTCTTGGGTTATCATTAGAGGTTACAAAATTACTCTTCGTGTACGTTCATATTTGCATCTTTCGGCAGATGTTTCTTTGGAGTATTTTCTTTTCTTTTTTTGTAGATGGTCTTATTGATTTGTTAGTTCAGATCGAACTCTCAGAGATAGTACAACTCCGGCTGTGAGTGGACCTGGGGGTAACGGCAATCAAGACGCATCTCACACTTCCCTGTTCTCCCGCGCTGTAGCTTCAATATTACATGCCTTTCAGAGATATAATTAGAACACCCCTTTTTGGATGCAGACTTACCCCACTGTGTATTCGACTGGACAAGCACGGATCAGAGTATCAATGTGCTCGGTGGAGGGACAATGCCTAGGATTGGTAGGCTGCCAAATCTATTAATTCCAATTTAGGCTTTTCAAGAACCAGAGTGTTGGATTTGTGATTTGGTTTGGTCAATGTTTATTAGCATACCAATCGTCTCGCGTTATTTAATGCAGAAGTCATCTTTTTAGAAAAAACAGTACTTGTGCTATTTAACCCTGGCTGGGGTTGGGGCAAAGAGAAACTTATCTTTACTAGGGGTATGAATCCAAAAGTGAAAGTGATTGCTTGGTTGTTGTTCGGACTCGTTTACTATGATGTCACAATCCTGCGGATAAGTCACAATTCGGAGAATACTCTATACTCTTTGTAATAAAACCAAAAACAAACCCAATGATGTATATTTAATATATATGTGTAAAGAGTCTTTCGCATGGAATAAAATACATTGGTTGATAGAGCATAAAACCAAAGCAAGTCAATTTATATATATTTAATACGTATGTAAAAAGAGCATTTGGCATTAAAAAACATACAATAGTTGATATGCAATAAAACCAATGCAAACCAAATGATATATATTTAATATATATGTATAAAGAGGATTTCGTATTAAATAGCATACAATGGTTGATATGTCATAAAACCAAACCAATCCAAATTATATATATATATATATATACATGTGTGTGTGTGTGTGTGTGTGTGTGTGATGGGATTGGGAATTAAATGACCTATAATTGTGGATAGACCATAAAACATAACTAAACCAAATCCTATATATATAATATATATAATATATATATATATATATATATATATATATATGTGTGTGTGTGTGTGTGTGTGTGTGTATTAACAGAATTTGCCATTAAATAACCTACAATGGCTGATATGACATAAAGCCAAACGAAAACAAATCCGAAATATATTTGATATATATATATATATATATATATATATACAGAGGATTTGGCATTAAATAACATACAATGGTTATATGCCATAAAACCTAACCCAAACAAAACAATACAAATAAACCTACGGAATATATCGCTCTTTATAATTCTTTTCAAACATTTACACATTCATTGTTCCTACTGGGAGCACAGATTATCTAGTCATCGAAAAGTGTATCAAGATTCTGATAGACTTAACTCTGATGCCGGGAATGAAGAAATTGCTGACTCTATCCTCTGTCGTGTCGTAATATGTAAGTTGGCCGACTGTAGACGAGGGCGACCCGAAAGCTCATTTTTTAGTAGCTACTACACCAACGTATAGGGGAGGACTCTACTCTTTCCCTGGATACATTCACTTTACTTGATCAGTACCTTATAATGCTGAGTGGGTTAGGAGGCATCAAGTACTATTTTAAAGTCTTTGGTATGAATTGACCTGGGATAGAAACCCGGTATTTCAACCTAATGGCGAACACCAACCAGTATGCCAATGGTGAATAAGCACACCAAAAACGGTGTCCTATATATAAGTCTAAAATGCCTTTTGTGGTGAGACTCTTGTTCTGGAATATGGGAAGACTAGAAAACCCTTTAATTGCCACTACTCCCCACTCCTCCCTCTCACCCGGAGCAGAAATATGTATTATTTTGCAGGCTTACTTGATAATAATTATAGACAAGAACGGTGGAAAATAACATTATTTATAATTGCATTGTTGACTAAATATTAATAAAATGATACTCTTGTTTATAGTTTATGGCAATGCCTAATGTCCGGTGGCAAAAGCTGTTTGGTAGCGCCAGGAATGGCAGTACCGCCTTGAGCTACCGAAACTGTGTTATTACCCCTGGTTGGCGGCTTATGAGGATATGGTATAGCACGTGTTTTTACACGTTTTATGATGAAAAAAAATTGCATTGTTGACTAAATATTAATAAAATGATACTATTGTTTATAGTCCATGGCAATGCCTAATTATGGACTTCCTGACTGGAAGTGACACTATGCAGGAGGATATATTTTCATGTTAGCGGACCATACATCGGGAGATCGCTTTTCTGGGGTTAAAAATCAGGAAGCTGATCCTAATGAAATTGAAAAGATGTTCACTTCTTAATGGAAAGAAAAGATAATAGGTTTCTAAAAGCCACTTTTGACTTACATGGGTGTGTAAGTCTGTGTATGTGTGTGTAAATGTGTATTTTATGTGTGTGTGTATGTGTGTGTGTGAGTGTGTGATTTATGAATACATGTATTATTTTTGGTTTTTGAGCGTATTTCATCTGCAATGCGACTGATGTAAACTAAAAATTGGTTCAAAAAGAGACTTAATTGATAACTAATTAGAGTAGAATAATCAGGCAATGATTGACGGAAGACTGGTTGTATTGTATCTAGACGAAAATAGTCTATCATTTCGGCTATTAATGGATCTATTTTGGTATCGTCTCTCAGCAGTGGCAGAGAAAATGGCCTGAACGATATAATAATTGTGGAAGTCATTAAAAGTACTCGATTTGAAAAAAAAAAAAAGACAGAAATAAACAAACCTGCTGATCACTTATAAATAAAAGCAGCAGTTGATACAGCCCTATGTAATACGTATATTGTATATTCTTCAGTGTTTTGTTGTAGTTGTTGTTGGGGGTGTGGTTCGTATGTAACTTCTGCTAGGATATGAGTGTAGTTCCTGTTCTGCCTAGCAAGTTTCAGTATTTTTTTAACCTTCAGTTTAGGTTGACAGCGTCGTGTCTGTATTCGTGGACATTCATTTGAATATTTAAAAGTAAATAATAAGTGATTAAAAAATCGAATTTAAAAGGAAAATACGTTGTAACATTTAATGAGCATACCCCCACTCACACACACACACACACACACACATATATATATATATATATATATATATAAATATACATATGCGTGTGTGTGTGTGAGTGTGATTATGAATAAAATTCACCATTAAAAGTATTTTTAGTCTATAAAATCCATACTGTTTTGACATTTAAACTGCGTCTTTATGCTAAAGTGAATTATCTGAAAAAAATGTTTTGCGTTCAATTTTGGGTATTGCCCAGTTGACCTGTTCTGTAAAATACACCGACTGCTTCTCTGAAGACGGGGTAAAACCCACCCACCAATGGATGTCCTGGATATGACACCAAAAAATCTTATGGTGAAGTGGGGGAATGCGCAATACTTCTTCATAGCCATCTTTCCCAGCTCCACTGTGGTCCGGATTGGTAGCACCTGATAGGATCCAATCTATGAGTCAAATAAAACTAAACAGCATAGTTTTGCTCAAATGAATTGCTTGGAATAGAATTGTTTTGACATCTAACCTACATAATTTTGCTAAACTGAATAGTTGGAAATGGAACTGTTTTGACATTTAATTGTGTGTAAACGCTAAACTGAATTCTTTGAAATAGAAATTATTGACTGAACTGAATAGCTTGAAAAAGAACTATTTTTGACAATTAAACTGTGTACTTATGCTAAACTGAATTGTTTGAAATAGAATTGTTTAATATTACTGTTTATTTGTATAAAAATGGATTTGGGCATTAAATAACCAACAGAGGTTGATATGCAATAAAACCCAAACAAACAAGCAAACAAATAATAATGTATGTATAAACAGGATTCGGCATTAAATAACCTACTAACGTTGATATATCATTAAAATCAGACCATCCTACTAACCAACCTAATTAGCGTTTTAGGTCAGTAAACTTAGTGGTTCAACCACTACAGTTACCTCTACTACAACAACAACAGCAATAACAATAAAACAACAGCAACAGCAACAATAATATCAACTACTACTACTACTACTACTACTACTTATCCTACTACTATTCTCTGGGTTATATATTATTCAGCAACCCCATTTTCATTGATAATTTGTGGTAACACACATATGTTAAACAAGGATAAATTTTATCAATACCTTATGGGATTAAAACTATTTCTAACAATAAACATAATTTTACCTTATCATAACAAAGTATACTTACAAGAAGAACCAGCTTTCTTGGTTCCATAACTTCAGGGTTGTTGGGGTACTATCCGAAATTACTGTCGTCTCAGTACGTCTCAGTGTCCAAATGTAATTATTTTACAACACATATTTCTACTTCAAATATCATGTGACAAGAAGGACTTTTTTTCAGTAATATTAGGAAAAAATGCCTGGTTACTTTGTAAATCGTCATGTGATGCATGTACTAAATCCTTTATCACGACACCCCGATGAGGAAAACAACACTTGAGTGACATGGGTTAATTATTTCTGAAGAGTCCATGCGAAAATTTTCAGTCTTAGCCAGATTTAAAAATCTATTCTGTGAGTTTCTTTGAAACACTGACGGCCATCTCGTCAAATAGGTACGTTATTAACTATAACTATTTGATAATAACACTATCTTAAGATGAATAGTAATACGAAGGTATATTATTTTACTGAGATGAAAATGTTGTAGTGGCAAAAGAATAAAAAATAGAACGAAAAGAAGAAATAAATTGTAAGATAAGAAAAGGCTTAGAACTTACAAAAGGAAAAAAAAAAGAATTAAAACTAAAAGAGGAAAAGAATTAAGAAGTATAGATAGCTTGTTTGTTTGGTTTCTTGGCTGTGTTTTAAGGTATATCAACTCTAGTAAGTTATTTAACGCCAAATCCTCTTAATATATATATATATATATATATATATATATATATATATATATATATATATATATTTACTAACCTACTATCTACCAGCATTCACGGTTACCAGGAAAAAGAAAAAAAAAACGCCAGGAAAAAGAGATAAAAATATCTCGAATCACCGCCCGGGGGAAAAAAGAAAAAAATAACATAGGACAAAAGAAAAAAAAAAAAAAAAAAGAAAAGCCCAACTCCGTCACATCAGTTGAAAAAAATCAAGAGATATGCAGCCAGTTGGTCAAAAGAAAAATAAAACCCACCGTAAAACGCTGCAATTCCACAATTACAACAGTGCTCAACACGAGTGGAGCCAATTACAAAATTAACTTAAATCGCGAGTCGGAATTCTCCTACTAAAGTTTTACCACAACGGATCATCAGGGAGTCTAGCACCGACCGACGACAAAGGATAAAACACCATTTTTTATATTCACCAAAAACCTACTCAACTTAAAATATTTATATATATATATATATATATATATATATATATATATATATATATATATATATAACTTTAAATGAATAGTTTGTAGATAGCATTTTTTAAAGGAGACAAAGCTCCTTTGTTCGCACACATTTGAATTGTTTAATTATTGCTATCAAACACAAATAGTTTTATTTGCCATTTAAATAGATTCCACTAAAGTAAATGATTGAACAGTTCTACTTGAACAACAGTTTTGACCCTTAAAAGTACTAATACTCGAGGTCAGAGTGAGACTGAGAATAATTGCAATGAAGAGTACTCCACATTACCCTATATTCCAGGAGTGGAACATCACCTTCAGATTGTTTACTGTCATAGCCAGGACAATCATTGTGGAAGGGCGGTGTACTTTGGGCCAAGATGCAGCCGCCGTATTTAACAAACTCCCAAAACAATGTGGATTGTAAAAGAAGAATAAGAAAAAGAATGAAAATGTGTGGAAATACATGAAGTAAAAAATTGAATAAAATAAATTGAAATAGAAAGAGAATACCTCATAGAAGTAATAAAAGAAGATGAATGACTTAAAGAAGAGGACAGAGAAGTATAGATTAAGAAATTGGATTTGTACCCAAAGGCCATAGAAAAAGCGAAAGAGGACGAAAATTAAGACCTAAAATAATGGGACATAGAAAAAAATATAAAAAGAAGAAGAAGAGAAAGAACTGAAAAAAGAGGAGGAAGTAGGAGTGAAAAAAAAATTAATGAAAAATGAGCAAGGAAGAAGTTGAGAATGGTTGTAGGCAAAGAAGACGCAAAAGTAGTGGAGCGGAGGACATAGTTGAAAAAGACAAAGAAAGAATAAATAAAAGACAAGGAGAGTGTTGTAATATAGGTGGGTAAAGACCGATGGAAAAGAGGAGAAGAGAGAAACTAAGGTTATGTTCTGATTTCCACGCACCTCAATACCGCAAGGCCCAATATAACAGTAATCATATTTTTAAAAATTGCGAATCTCTAAACTGAACAAAACCTTGAAAAAAGTTACAGCAGCTCTTTTGGGAGATAGACTAATTTTAGAATATGAAAAAATGTAATTATGACAACACCACAATGCCACTCGGGATAGCAAGAAAATTGTCTCTGAGAGGCTGGAGTAAAATAGAATTATAAAAAAAATCTTAAATTCAAATACAGAAATGTCCAATTCACGAAAGGCAATTGAAGGCAAGATTAAGTTCAATAATATTTAGAGGAAATCAATTTATGAATACTACATCATAAGCATATTCTTTTTTACCCATCAAATTATTAAGTATATATTCGTTGGGACGTGAAGACAAGGGTGCCAAGTATCGGCAAAGATCGATGGAATAACTGATTCTAGTGACATATCAAGATGTCTGGAGTATATTTATTCCAAAATGTTAGAGAATCGCATTCATCGTATGTTGTTCTATACATTTTTGTGTAGATGTCCTTGAGAATTGTTTTCTTTTTCTTTGCTTTTTTTACGCACGGTTATATGCTATCAATAAATCCTACTTTATGCAAGTTTTATTTTTAAAAATTAGTTATAATGTCAAGTGTTGTCAGTGGCAATAATTGATTGATTGGTTTGGTTTCTTTGTTTAATGGCGTATCAACTCTTTTTAGGTTATTTAATGCCAAAGTCATTCTCCTAGAAGAACAGTAGTGGTACTATTTAACCCATAACCCATGGGAAGATAAGGGGGTTCATACCTTTCCCAAGGGTATTGGCCCGAAAGTGAACGTAATAGCGCGACTGGAGTACGAACTCACGTACTACGATTCCGCAGTCCATCGCTTTAACCATTACACCACGAGGACATCCCCATAATTGATTAAGTTTTTGATGGATTTTTAAGACATCAAATAGTCAAGGTTCATTTTATGCCTAAAAGTTAGGGAATTATGTTCATTGTACATTCATATTCCTTTTTTTTGTTCTTCTTAAGTGTCAATTTTACTCACAGACTTATGGAATATGATTGTTTTTTAAGCGTATATATTTGACCGATGACAGGAAAACTGAGTGATATTACCACTCCAGGTCACAGTCGATCTGTGAGTAAAGAACAATGAAGGAAGTAATGCACACTCCTCGGATCTCCAGAACTAGGCGGCATTATCAGATGCAGTTTAATGTGACAAGTAGGACAGCTCTTATTTTTTATGGAGGGTTCAATTCGAGATTAAGGGAGATAATCATATTAATACACCCGACGAATAGGCGTGAATACCTACCGAAAACCGTTTCTATTCCGATCAATTTCCTACTACAGCTATTAAATCATATCTAATTATCTCCCCTCTGGCTAGGTGGACCTTAAGCGGGCACGCCATATTTTACATGTGTATTTGTTTGGTATTTAAAATGTTTCTAACGGTTTATCAATCTCTCCATCTTCGTCTTTCTTACTATAATTTTTATACCAAACAAAAAGTCATAATGGACAGACTATTACGCCCTGAAAGACTCTGTATCGAACCTACAGCTCCTAACATGAAAACAATTTCTGAAACATTAGAGGCTTACAGTCGCTAACTATTTATACATACTGTCTGATTTATTAATCCCATTTTATTTTAAAAGGGTTTTCAAGTAGCAGGATGTTTTATTATGAGATTTGAATCTTGCTTAGCTGTTTGATGAAGCATGGCTGCTAAATAAACATACTAAATGTATCGCAGTTTATAACTTTATATTCTCATTTCCTCAGTTTTCACGCGAAGATTTACTGTTGACATAATCTATCAAATGTCAATAAGTTTTATAAAGTCTCTACCGCACTCCTTTTTTTCCCCTTTGGTTTATTTGTTTAATGATATATCAACATCTATGGGTTATTTAATGCTAAAATCTTCCTTGGTTTGGTTTGGTTTGGTTTGGTTTGGTATGCTTATTTAATAGGAAATCGCTTTTTAAGAATATATTAAATACCTGATTATTGAACACATTTTTGGATAAACAGAATTAAATGCTCAAACAGTTCTATTTCTAACAATTCAATTTAGCATAAATTAAACTCAGTTTAAATGTTAAACAGTTCTTTTGCACTCCTAGACAGGAACCCATCGGGTGCGATCACTCTAGGTCAGTGTGGAGCTAGGAGTGACGGTAATGAAAGGGTTCTCTGCATTTCCCAAAGCTCCAGTATTACTGAAACCTCACCAACAGATTGTTAATGTCAAATCGAAGACACTCGTTTGTAGGAGGTCCTTTCTCTCGGCAGAGATTCAGTCGGTGTATTGAATAAGCCCTGTCAACTGAGCTGGGTCCTCGTAGAAGAAAAGTGATAATGCTATTTAAACGTTCATAGGGAATAAGAGAGTTCAAATATTTCCAACGTGGATTGTACGAAAGTGATTGCAGTCTTTTGTATTTTGAATAATTTCTGTATGTTGTCATGTGGAGGGTTTCAATTCGACTTTGTATTCAAAATTGTTCTTGAGAGTTTTCCTTCATGATCATCATTATCATCATCATGTCATGCCACAAACACAGATATCCCTGACTCTCTCTCGCCACTTTTTCCTATCGTTCATCGCCTCTGGCAGGTCTTCAAGGTTACATCCCGTATCCTCACATAGCTGCTGTATGTATGTTCGTACTGTTTTTGCCCGGCCATATGTGGGGGTCTATTGGAGTACATCACTTATTAGCTCGTCCCTGCTTCTCCAGCAGTGTCCTGCATGTCTGGTTCGTCTAGCTTGGATAGTTTTCATAATGAGAGGTAAGTGGCCTTATGGTTGATGCCTTGTGGGGTGTTGCTGTCAGGACATGTTCGATATTCCTTGCAACATTCTTGTGTAATTGCCGTCCAGCTTCTTCTCTAGCCGTTTTGTTAGCGTCCAAGTGGTGCATCCATACAGCAGTATCGATACTGGAAGAAACTGCGTTTCATGTTATCGGTAAGGTCTGATTTCCATATGATCGATAGCCTATCGATAGCTGCCCATGCCTTCGTTAGCCGTGTGTCGATGTCTTTTTCGGTTGATGAGACACTACTTCCTAAACTATGCAGTAGCGTTTCGGCTTGGTTGGGTGTATTTGCCAGTATCGCTATGTCATCGGCGTAGTCGGCGTCGGTAATTGTTTTTGCGGGGTACCTTCTGCTTCTTAATTTCTGGAATTTCTTTAATGATACCCAAAACTGTAGCCCTCCTCACTATTGATATTATGATAATCTTTATTAGTTCTTTATAGAAGTTTTAAATGTCTTTTTTTCCCGGAACTCTGAGTGACAACGTCTCATCAGCTTTACTGGACTTTTGTCAGTATTCTAGTCGATTTCAACAAGGCTGCAGTCTTGATTGTCTCGATTCTTCCTTTAATATCCGTTTCCTAAGCCGTCTTTCTCAACCCTAGCCGCCACCATATATATTACCATCGATAAACACGTTCTGTAACATAGGTTTTACTTCTCAAAACAAGATTCAGATTTTGGGTATTTATCATTTGTTTCATTTCTGTGGTCCACTGGAGCGGGAAAATCTGCTAGATGAAAAGTTCTCTGTTTCTAGATATTTAACACGAACTGTGTTATTATTAACGAGCCATTGGCCTAATGAGTAGCATTTTCGCCAATGGTCCGAGAGAGCGGTGTTCAATCCCAGGTCGAGTCATACTAAAGAGTCAAAAAAGGGTATTTGATGCCGCCTTGCTTAACACTCAGCATTATAAGGCAAGGATCAAGAGTAAAGTGGATCAATCCAAGGAATGGAGTAGCGCCCTCCCCTGACACATCAGTTTGAGTGACAGCAAGTCTCCTCAAGTCCCCAGGACTCTTCTCAATATTCTGGTTGATCTCAATAATGCACTAGTTTGGATGGTCTCTCCTCGTCCTCTTATTTCCAAGAACTACAGTCCTTTTTATAATCCTTTGGGGATTGTATCAAGAGTAACAATTACAATTGGTATAAATATCACGTTTATGTTCCATATTTTTTTTTAGTTTACTAGCAAGGTTGAGTAACTTATCCTTCTTTTCACTTTCTTTGAAATTTATTCTGTGGTCAACCGGGACCGAAAAGTCCACACTTTTTCAAGTTCTCTATTTTTTGTTGTTGTTGTTAATTATCATAGGTTCTGGTCGTCATGCCGAGATTAAATGATCGGTTTGTATGTCAAAATCACTGAGGAGTTTGTGTGTGTGTGTCATTCTCCAGGACCGATGTTGAGTTGTGCATATACGATTTGTTCGTATGGTCAAATCTTGATTTCTTGCACTATTCCCAGTGGATTACTTTGCTCACCCAGTCGTGTCTAGTCTTTATTATTATTATCATTTTTTTATTATCCTTTGGAGAGATTTTCACAGCAGCGTTAGCTGATGGTTTCTCACTGGAGTTTGAGTGAAAGCAAGTCTACTCAAGTCGCCAAGGCCCTTATCAGTATTCTGGCCCGATATTAAAATTCTGCATGGTCATCTCTTTCTCTTATTTCCAAGTCTTCTAGTTCCTTTACCAATAATTTGGGGAACATTCCAACTTCACCAGTTAAAAAAGGGGGTCTGCAGAAATAAATTATCATCATCATGTCGTTCCGAGAGCACGGCGAAAAACTTTTAAAACTTTGTCTACCTCTGTTTCTGTCTTTGTCTCTCCTCTCCCCTCTCTCTCTCTCCTCATATACTAACCGATATATATATATATATATATATATATACATATATAGCACGATAATATGCATTCGTATATATATATATATATAGATAGATAGTGCGTTCTGAGTGGCTGCCAGAGTCAGAGCGAATCCTTTTCTTTAGCATCTTTTAAGCAGCATTAGATAATGTGGAACGTTTTCCTTTGTCTATTTTGGCACCAAGACCACACAAAGATATGGGCTCACGACCGGAAGTAGGCGGTGGCACAGACTTTGGTCATTGATCAACCAAGAAAAGACACTGGGTAGTCAAGTCCAAAGTGGATGTTAGGAAACTAAGCCTAGCTGTCAAGTCTAATTTGCGGTACCAAAGAGAAGCCAAGCAGTCAACTCAAAAACACGGACCTCTTAGACACGGGGCAGAAGAGACTAGCAGCACTTTGAGCCTAAGACGTGGAGCAGAAAAGTCTCGCAGTCAGGGAAGAGAGACGCAGCCAGATAAATAGTAGGCTATGACCAGAGATGACCCAGCATAATTCCTATCTGTTTACAAATTTCGCTAAGCTCGAGCGATAGTCATACACAAATGCAGAATGCAAAAAAAAAAAAAAAAAAAAAAAAGAAAAGAAAACGCCAGACTGACGTTGTGCTGTCTCTCATCCGTGTTTGGTCTTTTTTTTTCTTTCTCCACTCTGTTTTTGTCGGTTTTTATTTTTAAAAAAAATTGTTCAACTTGTGAAACGCCCACTTAGCCCGAAGTGAGAAGTAATTACTGTGTTCTCACTAGACGGACGATGGATCAACGATCAGCCCACCGTGTAAGTATGGACTCACACACACACAAACACACACACACACACACACACACACACACATATATATATATATATAGTTTTTGTCTGTATCGTCCTTGTAGACTTTGTTGTTAATTGATATAGTTAATGTGTTTTGGATTCTTTGTAAAATTTTACCACCTTTACTGGTATTTTTTAAATTGTTTGTCAAAAGAATATGAGGTCGTTTTTTATAAGGCCTTACTTTTTATTTTGTCGGTGTTACGATTGGGCAACCAGACTCGTTGTGTCCAATCAATTCAGATTTTTTTTTCACAGAGAATGTATATATATATATTTATATATATATATATATATATATATATATATATATATATATATATATATATATATATATATATTGATTTGATCTGTTTTTGATAACGTTTGCTTCGCAGTTTCTAGGTGGTAGGCTCTGGTTTTGTGCCGTTTTCTCCGTCTTTAGCAAACCACAATTTAGTCATTAATTAGTTTTTTTTGCTATACCTACATCGACATTTCTATTTCTTTGTGCATATCATCAATGTAGGCGTTTTTCCCAAGGCATTTTTTAATTGATTCAGTCTTTGAGATTTTGCTTCTTTCTTTGTGATTTTCTTTTTTTACTTTCTCTATTGCTTTATTTTTTTCTGTCTATTTCTTTTGGTATGAAGTTGTGTTAACAAATTTCTTTCTTCTATACTAATTGAATACTTTTTATTTTGCTTATCGTGAGAGTTTACTAACCATAGCATCCAATCTGTTGTAGTGCCTATGTATTTCTCTAATCCATTAGCGTTTCTTTCCTCTATAAGTCTAGTCCATTATTTTCTCAGCTGATGCATTCTGTGGCAGGTTATTAGATTTCTACATTTAATATATAACTTCATTATTTCAGCCAACGTCCAGTTTATTACTTTAAAACTGTGTGTAATTACTGCTATTGCAAGGGTGTTGATTAATATAAATCATTTATGTGGTAGTTTACAAGAGTGTGTGAGACAAATATATTTTTTGTGTCCCCAGGAGAATTCTTTGTATTCGAGCCATTCTCAACAATGCTGTAGTCTAGATGATTGCCATTCTTCCTCCAATTTCCTCTTCTTCCTGTCCAATTTCCGAAAATGTGGAAATCATTCTTAGAGCTCTGCAATTTTTATCACATTTGACCTCATTTTCACCTGCGTTCTTAATTCTCAGGCAAGGTCTTAGTATATTTAAGTCTTTTTGATTTCTTTTATTTTGACTCTGTAGGACTAGAGAAAAACAAACACTACTTGACAGAAATTTTTCTTTTCTTATTAATTATCATTAATTATTAAGTCTGTCTTTCTGGCCAGGATTAAGTTTATTGTTGTTATCTCAATATCCCAGATATGTTTTTGCATCTAATTCTCTAAAATGGAGTCAGGTTTGTGCACATCTCATTTGAAAATATGGTCATAATTCAATCTCTGTGGAGGTGCCCGTGGTGTAATGATTATCGTCGTAGGAAATGGACACAGCGACGCGAGTCCAAATCCTGGACGAGACTGATTGCATGTCACATAGCACTAATTCCCTTGGGAAAGGTATGAATCCAATTATTCTCCCTCCAGCTATGGGTAAATAGTAGGACAGACTAGGTTCTTCAGCCTTGGTGAGGTAACTAGTCTATGAGAAGGAAAACTCTGAATTGAAACCAATTAAACTCCGCTTAAAAATTGACCTTGTGTCTTATCCTGCCCGAGCGGAGGGGTTGGTAAATATGATAATTCAATCTCTTGCACTATTTTTCATGGAGTACCTTTCCCACCCACAAGTGCACAGTCTTGTACTCCTTTACTACATTCGATTACTATGCGCTAAATCTTTTTATTCATCACTCCACATAATTTACACTTGATATCCTGTGGCATATCTTTGATTTTCATTTTTACTTTATTGGCCCTTATCATATTTACCCAACCCCTCCTCTCGGTCAGGATATGACACAAGGTCAATTTTTAAGCGGAATTTAACAGGTTTAGAGTTCAGTGTTTTCCTTCTCCTAGACTAGTTGCCTGACCAAGGCTGAAGGACTCAGTCTGTCCTACAATTTACCCATAGCTGGAGGGAGAATAATTGGATTCATACCTTTCCCAAGGGTATTAGTGCAATGTGAAATGCAAGCAGTCTCGTCCAGGATTTGAACTCGTGTTGCTGTGTCTATTTCCTACGATGATAACCATTCCACCATGGCCCTTATGGATTTGTCTTGCGTTGCTGTTTGAAGAGACTCCGTTTCTCTCTTGATGTTTTCCTTTCGTAGCCATATCCATTTCTTATCGTGCGCAAATTTGATAGGGTTGTCGATTGGATTATCCAAACAATGTTTTTGTCCAATAAGTTTATTTTTATTTGTTAATTTTATATCTTTATTTATATTGTCAATGAACTTAATCAGTAATTAATCTTTCTTTACCCTTTTTAATATTTGTAATCATCTTACTCTTTAGAGGTTTTTTTCCCTCCATCGTTTGCTGAGGTTTATTCACTGGAGTATGACTGACAACAAGTTTCCTCAAGTCTCCAGGACTTTTCCAAGTATTCTGGCCGATTTGTAGTTTGATTGATCTCCACACGTCCTCTTAGTTCCAAGTCCTCTAATCCTGGTACGAATCCTTTGGTGACTGTACCGAGGGCACCAATTTCAATTTAAATGTCCATCTCTTTCATGTTCTGTCGTTTATTTTCACCATTCTCTATGAGGTTCTAGAAACTAATCTCTCATTTCGCTTTTTTTCAGTTTTACTCTGTGATTAGCCTGAACGGCAAAGTCCGCTATTCGGCAGATTCTCTTTTTTTGTTGACTATAACTAGGTCTGGTCGTCTGGCCGATTATTATTATTATTATTATTATTATTATTATTATTATTATTATTATTATTATTATTATTTTATTAACTAGACACTTAAAATTATGTTTAATTTCAATATATAAATATTCACACACATACGCACACTCTCGCACTCTCTTTCAAAATATCTCCCTGTCTCTGTCTCTCTTTCTGTCTGTCTGTCTGTCTCTCTCTCTCTCTGCGTAAATGGTTGTGATAGCTGCTACATAAGATTTGAGGATGTATATCGCTTGAGAAATGTTTATAAAAGAATGATTAAACATAGCATTTACAATTTTTTCTTAGTTATCGAAATATTGTAAAGTCTTTGGCACAGATTTTTAAACACAATAATTTGATATGATGATAAATTATTGTTATATAATTTTTAAATATTTTAATATGCATTTTAAGCTTTCATCCGATTTTGTATTCTTTTCCACCGTTGGGACAGTTTTTGTTGTCGTTGGTATATCGTTGATAATCCACTTGTATTTTTCTGCTTTGAGTATGTGAATATCTTTTTATTCCTGTTCTATTTTGACAAACCTTTCAAAGAATATTTCATGTTTATTTTTCTCCATGGTCGTCTTTCAGAAGTATTTGCTCAAATTCATAGCCTTTCAGTAACTTTCTCGTTTTCACAATTATCTTATTGTACTATATATATATATATATATATATATATATATATTTATATATATATATATATATATATATTGGGAGCAGAAAAAAAGTAGCGAATACTTTTCAGAATGTTTTTTTAGTCAGATAATCAATTTTCATTTTCTGTTGCTTCTTTTATAGAACTGGCATAACCATTCGTTAAATGATTTTTCTAAATGTGCATCGACCTAAAATATTAAAAAAGATATAAAAAAAATTCTTCTAATCAAAAGGCAGGATGATTTAAAAATTAAATCATATTGAATCATTATTCAGGAAAAGAAGACAACATTCTTTTCCGTATGCATCAGACATTGTTCTTTAAATTTCATAGTTTTCACTTCACTGTCAACGAAGATTGGTTGACAAATATATGTTCTCCTCTTGAACACTGTCTGATTTACCACAATTTTTAATAGACTCTAAAAATATTTTTTGGAAATTAAGATAATCCTTGCTCGAAAACAACTTCAACAAATGTGTTGGTTACATTTATGGGGAAATATTAGAAAAAAATGCTTTAATAAAGTATTCCTTTTATATATTGAATGACCCTTGAATTTTAATCCATATTCTTCAGTCCTTTCTATATCGATGTATCAATATCTTAATGGAATGTTTTTCGACGTCTTCTGTGTTGTCTAATTTCCTTGAAATCTCGCAATAAATCGATCTTTTGTAGAGCTGATGAAGAATATTCTGTTTCATTATTTTTCTCTTGCATTTCCCTAGACAAGAAAAAAATGAAAACAAAAAACTAAATAAAAGATGCAGCTTAATTAAAAAAAAGTCTTCCCAAAATATCTTCTTTATTTTTCATTTCTGCTTTTCTTTTTATTCATTTCCACTGATTATTTCGTTTCATTCTCTCCCAATGTGAGAAAAAAAAATCGTTCAGAGAAGACTAAAAAAAAATCATAGTTTTCATTTTTCTCCGTTGAAAACTGACATGCCAAAAACATGGATGAATTTTCGTATTCAGTGAACCTTTGCATCACCCGGCATGGTGACTTGATTAAAATGACGCATTCACTTTGCCATTCACTATTCCTGCAGAAGTTGCTCTCAGTCAGAAACTAAAGTCGCTGATCCATGAAAAAATGTTATGTTGATTGATTAAAAAAAAGAAGAAAAGAAACATCACTTGCTACAAAGTCACTTGTTGAATAATCAAGTAAAAGGTCGTATCACAATTTTTCGTCAAGAGAAAAAAAAACAAAAGGAAAAGAATTAGGTATATCTTCATGAGTGATGAAAATATTCACAGAAATTCAGTCAGCTAGTTCCTATATTTTTACGTCATCAATAGTTTCATTAAGTGATTTGAGTGATCTTAGTTCATATGATCTTCAGAAAAATATTTTTGATTAGTCGCTTCTAAGGCTCACTTTTCAAAAGCCACTACACCAAGGTGTAAGGAAGGGTGCTACTCCTTTCCTATGATTATTCTACTTTACCCTTGATACGCACCTAATATTGCTGAGTGTTAAGCAAGACGGTATCAAGTACCATTTTAATGTATTTGGTATGACGCAACCTGGCATTGAACCCAGGTCTCTCGGAAAATTGGCGAACACTGTACCCACCAGACCAATATATATATATATATATATATATATATATATATATATATATATATATATATATATATATATATATATATATATATATATATATATATATATATATATATATATATATATATATATATATATATATATATATATATATATATATATATATATATATATATATATATATATATATATATATATATATATATATATATATATATATATATATATATATATATATATATATATATATATATATATATATATATATATATATCAAGTCAGCTCAACATTCTTGTTCATCATTTTAACCAAACATTATATATATATATATATATATATATATATATATATATATGTGTGTGTGTGTGTGTGTGTGTGTGTGTGTGTGGTTAGGTAGCAGTTTTCATTTCAGCATGTTTGATTAAATAATAAAGACTTATTTTGTCTTTATAATTTAATTAATATCTTTTCAAATTTAAAACTTGAAAGGATCTAAATTAAATTATATAGACATAATGTTTCTTTATTATTCAATTCAGCATGCTTTTATATATATATATATATATATATATATATATATATATATATATATATATATATATATATAAGAAAAAACAAAAACCGGTCACATCTTTAACAGGAAAATTTAAATATTCTCTGTTTAATTTTTTTATTGTCCTGATGGAATTCCTCCCAACTCTGATTTAACTGGACCGAATAATACTATATATATATATATATATATATATATATATATATATATATATATATATATATATATATATATATATATGTACTCTCAGGGAAAAGAGACTCAACAGAGTGTTACTTGACCTTAACTTTATATATATATATATATATATATATATATATATATATATATATATATATATAATCATCAACATAAACATATGTGTTATAATAATGAACATATATGTGGGTTTGTGAGTTTTTGACTGTAAACTAACCAAATACCATAATATAGTAAAATACTTTAGTCCTATACACCTAAAATGACCTCGGTGATAACTATGGAATGCAAATAAGAATCCTTCAGGTGTTATGAAATAGCCGAGGGATTTCGGTTCATGCCTTTGAGTTTAGTTAGGCTGAGAACCTTTCGGCTCAACACATGGGTTTGTTGGGTGTAAGATTGAAGCAGGTGTTAACGCGGGTGCGCGCGAGCGGATGGAGGTGTCACTCAGATGTCATAACAGTCCGAGACGATACTGTGTGACAAGGTGCGGGTGACGTCACGCACCGGAAGCACACGGAAGTTTGTGTGAGAATTTGAAAAAAATAAGAATCGGGTTTTTGACGCCGAACGAGAAGGATCGATTTTGGAGCTCGCAGGTGCGAGGCGAACGTGCGCACGATGGGGGCCGCTCGAGTTGGGGGCCAAATGAATAAGACAGCATAGAAGATTGTGTCTCTCCTCCTTACGTCGAAACCTTTAACTCAAAGTTAATAAAAAGGCTTCGTAACTGAACAAGAAGTAGTTACGTGTTTTTGAGATTCCTGTTCTTTATATATTCTATCGTTATGAACATTACATGTCTATTTCGCACATGGCCATATTCGTGGAAATGGCTACGCAACACAGGTTCCTACATACAAGCATCAATATCTCCATGGATCTCTTTTAATAGATCCCAGTGGGTACTATTTACCAACCCCTCCGCTCGGGCAGGATATGACACAAGGTCAATTTTTAAGCGGAGTTTAACAGGTTTGAATTCAGAGTTTTCCTTCTCCTAGACTAGTTGCCTCACCAAGGCTGAAGAACCTAGTCCGTCCTACTATTTACCCATAGCTGGAGGGAGAATAAGGGGGTTCATACCTTTCCAAAGGGTATTTGCCCGAAAGTGAACGTAATAGCGCGACAGGAGTACGAACTCGCCTACTACGATTTCGCAGTGCATCGCTTTAACCATTACACCACGAGGACACCCCGTAACAGGTTTGAATTCAGAGTTTTCCTTCTCCTAGACTAGTTGCCTCAACAAGGCTGAAGAACCTAGTCCGTCCTACTATTTACCCATAGCTGGAGGGAGAATAAGGGGGTTCATACCTTTCCCAAGGGTATTTGCCCGAAAGTGAACATAATAGCGCGACTGGAGTACGAACTCGCCTACTGCGATTCCGCAGTTCATCGCTTTTACCATTATACCACGAGGACAGTAGATCCCAGTGGGTGTACGAGTTTAATTTTTAGAATATAAGATATTGAAATAAATATAGATGGTAATTATTCAAAAACAAAAAATAAACAAAATCGTATTAATAAAGCAAAATATTTCTAATATTTTGGAAAGCAATTCAGATAATGCTTTGATAATCGAGAGAGGAAAAGATATTGTTGAAATTTACATAAATTTCATTTGTGTATTTATACAACAAAATAATAATTAAAACCTATTTATTTTTATGTTTTGTACGCGCTTACACTTCTTCATTTATGCTGCTCGCTATATGATTGAAGTGAAGGCAGACCTTATTCTGCCTTTGTCGGTCTAAACGCCAAGTATAATTATGACTGTTTCAGACAAAAATCGTTATTTACTGAATGATACATTGAATGTATTACGTTTATTTACAAACATACAAAGTCGGTGAGATATCTATATTTTCATTTATTTAATCATAAATGTCGATATTTTTTATTTAGGTTCAGTCATATCTTGTCACCTAAATTGGTCGTCTGTATATCCACATATACTCATATAACAGAATGGTTTGTTCCGGTTGCCGGTACCAAGCAATATGCTTACTATGTTTGCACTACACAAAATATATCACTGTTATTTTGGGCACGGAATCAATTATAACACTTCCGTTTGACCGTGAGTTTTCAGGGTCGAATCCTGTTTATGGCCGTGCCGTGGATTTTCTGGGTCGAATCCCGTGTCTTAAGGTAACAAATGTAATACTATGGCTTTAACCGTGGGTTTTCAGCTGTGAATCCTGTTTATGGCTGTGGCATGGGTTCTTGGGGTTGAATCCTGCTTGTTGCTGTGCCATGGGGTTTCAGGGTCGAATCCTGTGTCTGGGGCACCAAATGTAACACCATGGTTTGGTCAGGCACTAATTATAACTCTATCACTTGGTCCGGTACCAGATGTGATATTATGTTCTGCGGTCGGTTTCCATTTGTAACGCAACTTTTGGGCACTGCACTAAATTTAACAATATCTTGGCATGACATCACTGTAACAATATCACGGTCACGACTACCAAGGCCGATACCTGTGCCAAATGTAATACCGTTGTGCATGACAAAATTTGTCATACGTAATGTAATAAAAATAATTGGTATTATCCTGGTAACGTCACCAAATGCAGACTTATCCTGGTAGCGGCGCCAAATGCGTTTCCAGCTTGTATGTTTATCAATCATCTCTGTGCCCATGCTGTGTTTGAAAGATCCACAGATAAGGAATGATACAGTTCATCCGGAACTTCTGACAGTCGGGGTGATTTGTTAAAACAAAGTTGTCTTGGTTATGGCAGCTTAAAGACAAGAAGAACTCTCCGTCTGCAATTAATAATCATTTATTGGATCACATATGTGTAATAGTAATATGTTCAATATTTCTATCGAAAATTGTCGCTTCATAATTCAGATATAGTGTTCGATGTTCACACTACATACGGTAGCACAAGAGAAAAAAACTGTCAGGGTCTATGAACAGAGACAAAAAAAGACAAACCCCCCACCCACGATCTGACCGACATCTCACCCCAACTGACAACTACTTTCAACTGACAACTTTTTTTCAAAATTTGCTTATTTTCAAATATCTAAATTCAATATATCGGTAGTGTGATGTCATCTCGCCAAGTTATTGTGTCATCTCACACGCGTCACTAAATATTTACTGTGCTTTTCAGTTACTGAATCGAACTTGTGACAAGGCATGAATATATTTTATTTACATTTGGTCTTCCTATATAGAATGACAGTTTTATGGTCGGGTTGAACTCGCTTGAATTTTCCTATTTGACTTATATTTCTACTCAACGATTTTAACTAACTTAACAACTAACTGGAAAACTCGTGACCCAACAAAACCAGATAACAAAATAATCAATACAAGTAACCATAACGGCAACTGGGTTACATAGAGGCACATTCATATGTACAAAAATACGTGCTTAAAGACGAAGAGGGCTTTTAAGATTATCAGATAAAGAGAGTATTTAGTTTACTCATCTTACTCCTCTCTCTATGGGAATGAGAGAGAGGGAGAGAGAAAGACAGACAGAGAGGGAGAGCGAGTGAGAGACAGTGAGACAGAGATTCACAGTGCGAGTCAGAGTTAAAGACATAGAGAGAAAGAGATTCTAAGATATAAAGGAAATATATATATATATATATATATATATATGGGTAATATTCGGTCAGGTTAAAAAATTTGGAGTAATTCCCTCAGGACAAGAAAATCATTCAAGAGCTGAACATTTAAATTTTCCTGGTAGAGAGCTCAATGTAATTTATTACAGAGCAATATTTCTTTAAGAAAAAAAAACCAAAGACCGGTTAATTCAAAGACAAATTTATAATCATGAATTAACCGGTCTTTGTTTTATTTTTCTTAAAGAAAAGATATATATATATATATATATATATATATATATATATATATGTAAAGTAGTCTCTGCTCTTAATTGATCTGGCCTATATATATATATATATATATATATATAATCCTCTTAATACCCTGTCCGATGGCAAAAGCTACTTGGTAACGCCAGTAGTGGCAGTACCGCCTTGAGCTACCAAAACTGTGTTATCACCCCTGGTTGGGACATGGTATCGCATGTGCTTTCACAAGTGTGTATGATGAAATATATATATATATATATATATATATATATAGTTGGGTTTGATTTGGTTTCGTGTCAAACCAAGCATTTTAGGTTATTTAAAGACACATCCTATTCATTTATATATACTGAATATACATAATTTGTAAACAGTTTCATTCATTTACACTCAATTAAATTGTTCCAAGTATTCCTATGTTATACCAACGATTCAATTTAGATACACATTTAAAGAGTTTCAGTTTTTGCTAATAAACACTTATAACTATATTCAACATTAAACGCTTGTTTGTATATTGTCAAATGTTTCCATGTATCGCTATGTATCAGTCATTTATTTATACACAGTTAAATAGTTAAACAGTTCTATTTCTAAAAAATCAATTTTATGCAATTCATTTAATTGCATATACTTTAAAAGTCAGAAAATTCGTTTTGAACTATAGATAGGACCTTATAAGTTGCTACCACTCCAGGTCAGAGTAGACCAGGGATCAATAGCAAAGAAGGGGTAAATCACATTCGCCGAAACCTCCGTCGCTGCTTCTTGTTTTATGTTTTAAATGGGCATCTTTGGAGGGGTCTTACCCATCTACAGAGATGCAATTGATGTAATCTGCTGTCACAGCCCAATGGGATATATATATATATATATATATATATATATGCGTGTGCATGTAGTAATTTACAGAACATTTTGCTTAGATGTGGCACAAGGCTGTATGAATAGGGCACCCAATGAGACTCGAACTCATTCCTGAAGGTTTACTTGTCTAGATTGCTAACCATTACACCACCTGAAGTGCCCAATATGCGTGCGTGTATGTGAGTGTCTGATCAAATAGCACATTCACATCGTTTCTGTCAATTATAGTGTTGATCCGTTCAAGTCTTTGCATATGTCGTTTGATTTCTAGATGAAATAAAGTCAGGAAGGCGGTCCATTTTTCACAAATATTTTCAACCCCAGCTGGAACCATCAACTAAGGAATGATTTATGAAATTAAAAATTAAATGACAAGTTATATACATTCATCTAACGAGTTCGAAGAAAAATAAGTAAAAGTAGAATTTACAAAAGGTAATAATTTTACTCGGGGTAAGAGGAAAAATTGGAGGAAAAGTGTTAAAGGCATTTTAGAATATGGCGGCTATATTCGAAGTTATGTTTAAGGAAGGTTTTTTAATTTACATAGGTTAAAAAATTTGGATCTTTTTTTCTTTGTATGATATGAAAGTCTTTTAAAAATAAAATTAATGTACATATCGCCCCGACTCAGTTTGGTTTGGTTTGGTTTTCTGGCATATCAAATCTTATTGGTTATTTAATGCCAGATCCTGATTTAGATATACATAAAATGCAAGATTTTAAACACATTTTAGATACACGATCCAATCTTTCTAGTTCTAAAAATTAAATCTAGCATAAGTTAACAAAGTTGAATAGTTCCAAGTATCGCTATGTATCATTAACAATTCAATTAAACATCAGTCATTTATTTACGTGCAGTTACATCATCAACAGTTCTATAACAATCTATTTAATTTAGCATAATGTGACGGCAAATGTCTAAAATCCCAAAACGGGACTTTATTTTCGCACGTGTGAAGACGGGGCAGGTTGGCACTTGATCCCCTACAGAAATAAGTCCTGTTCAGAGTTCTTTTCTCAGGCAGATAAGAACTGGCATATTACGTGAGGGAATAATGTAAGGCCAGACTGACCGCCGCTGGCAAGGGGTTCCAAATTTCACACTATCACACACCCACCAGGTCGCTTTCTTCTTTCCCCGAGATAATGGAAGAAAGTGAGCCTATAGGTCTTAATTGTAATAATATTAATATTGCTACAGTCGGCAACTCCGGTTTCCCGTGTGATACTTTAGGAATTAATAGGACAGTTCTAAGCAAGATAATATAAGGCGAATAGAAGCTGAAAGGAAAGCATGGAATAATAACATAGACCACATGGTAAAATTAAAATACACAAGTTCTTTACTACGGTTATATACATATATATGTTCAAAGTGTCAAAAATATATAATAGGATAGTCCATGAATATAAATGTCTTTTCTTGGCTTTTATCCTTTTTCAAATTGAGAGAGAGTGGTAAACAAAGTTTGGGTGTAAAGGGAAAATGTCCCAAAGTTACTTATCTTATTTTTTTGACGGGGTTCACTGGAGAATTTCTCTTCTTTCACGGGCTAATAGACTTGGTACTGTTTTTAATGCTGGCTTGAGAGACTCAGGTCTCTCATGTCTCAGTCTTTTGTCTTTAGCCCGGAGTGAAATGGCTATCGTCCGTCTGCCACGAGACTTGTCCAAAAACTGTCTTTTTTTGTATTTCCTCCCGTTGAGGGGAAGGGAACCCCACTTCCGTTTGGGGTCCCCCCACCAATCATTTGGCTTCATTTTCTCTTTCCCCTTCCGATGTCCGGCGACCCAAGGTCACTTAAGTGCAAACATCTGTGTGACCCATAATCATTTCTAACGGTCACTTTTTGACTGCTAGATAATTTTAGTTCAACAGGGGAAGAGTATCATTCCCACTCCTCATCTCTGTGAGCCATCACGTGACACCTCCTCGCTTAAGAGAAGAAAGGGAGATGAATAGAAATACCATAGAAAAAAAAGGCAATTCAATTCACTGTTCTTTCTCCTTTTCTTTCACTTTTTTTTTCTCACTTTACTTTTCTTTCATCCACTTTCTTCTTCACGCTTTGACGAATTCTTTCCTTTTCCTTTTTTCGTCCTTCCTAATTTTCACTATAGGGGAAAACAATTTCTCTTCTCTTTCTTTCTCTCTCTCTCTCTCCCTTTTCCTTTTTCTTTAATCTCGTTTTCCTTTCTTTCTTTTTCTCTCTCGGCTTTTGGCCGTATCATATTTCAAATCTTGAGGAGGTAAGTCCTTCTTTCTTTCTTCGTCACTTTTGACGACTTTATAATTTTAATTGTCAAGCTTTGGGGAGAAAACTTCCTTTTCTTTTCTCTCTTTCCCCTATTCGTCACTTGTTGACGAACCACTTTCTCGTCCATCTCATATTTCAACATTGGGGACGAGAGTTCCTCATTTCCTTTAGTTTCTCTCTCTCTCTCTTTCTTTCTCTCAACAACTATGAAAGAATATTCTGCTACTACATTTTTGTGGGGCGTTAGAGAAATAAACTTGGGTACTTTTTTATTAATTTTTATAAGTCCCCTCTCTCTGAAATAGACAACTGTCTTAATTTCTCCTCGAATTTATTCGGCATTGCTGAGTTCTCAATTTTTCGAGGTTGGCCTTCTTGACGGACATAACTCTTCAATTTGTTTGTGTGACACACTTGTGTCTGCTTCTTTCCCTCGTGGGTATCAATCCTGTATGTCCTCTTGTCTATCCTCCGTGTTACTACATAAGGACCTATATATCGTCCACCACAGTGGGGTCCTTTATTTGATGACAGTAGCAGGACTTCGTCGCCCTTCTTAAATTCTTCCTTCTTAGCCGCTTGTGAGGGTCCTCTTATCTTCCTCTTATCCTCTCGATAAGTATTAGGGAATTTATTCCTAATATTCGTTGGACCTTCATCCTTTTTCTGACGACTGGTCCTTTTATCTTCTTGTTTATTGAGGGGTGGAAGGTTCACTTCTTTTCTTTCCACCTTCTCACTTTGCGAGCGACTGTGTCGTTTATATCTCGCACGTGGCTCAGCCGCCATCTTGTCTCCATGCTGGGCGTTCGTTCTCGCCATCTTTCTTTCTTTATTTTTGGCACTCATTTTCGCCAACTTGCTTTCTCCATTTTTGGCGTTCATCTTCGCCATCTTCTGTCCATGTTTGGCGTTCATCCTGGCCATCTTTCTTTCTTCATTTATGGCGCTTATTTTCGCCATCTTTTTCGGGTGACACTTTTTAGTTTTTACTTCATTTCCCAGTATAAGGGAAATTCCTTTCATAGGTAGTTTGTCTACCACACCAACTTTAATTGGTCCATCTTTCCACTGGGACTTAAGGGTTATTTTACATAGCGGTATTTTTACCCTCTTTCCGCCGATACCCTCTATCATCACAGTCTCACGTGTTGCTTCTATTACCCTTTTAGGTAATTTATTTCGTAGAAGTAACGACTGAGATGCTCCGGTATCTCGTAAAATTGAGACTTCCACTGGTCCTCCGTGTGGGCCTTTTATCATCCCTTTTTTCGTCCAGGGTCGATAGGACTGGTTCCCTCTAGGT
Source organism: Sepioteuthis lessoniana (assembly GCA_963585895.1). Lineage (NCBI taxonomy): Eukaryota > Metazoa > Mollusca > Cephalopoda > Myopsida > Loliginidae > Sepioteuthis > Sepioteuthis lessoniana. The sequence goes on along the minus strand of CAUZXS010005083.1, from coordinate 63,370 downwards.
GTTGTTACAGCTCCTTGAGGTTTTCTCGGCTGGGTCTGGTTTCTTTCAGGACCTTTTCCAAGCTGACACCTTATGGCTATGTGTCCAGCCTTTCCGCATTTGTAGCAGACCACTGTTCTGCTGCTACTTTGGAAGGTCCTTCTATTTTCTTCCTTAGGTCTTCCTTCAGGGCTTAACTCAGCTTTGAATTTCACTCTGTTTCCCGTGAAGGTTTTTTCCTTTGTCTTTCGGTGTGTGAGGATGTATTCGTCTGCTAGTGCAGCCATTTCATAAGTCACGTCGGTTTTCCTTTCACTTAGGTGAACCCTGACTTCTTCTGGCACACAGTTTAAGAATTCTTCAGCTAATATTAGCTGCCGGAGTTTCTCAGCGTCTCCGTCTATCCTCTTAGAGTCACACCACTTATCCAGCGCGTTCTCCTTTTCTCTCAGAAATTCCACATAAGACTGGTTTTCAGTTTTTCTCTGTGTTCTGAATTTCTGTCTATAAGCTTCTGGAACCAACTCGAAGCTTTTAAGAACCGCTGCTTTCACCAAATCATAGTCGGCGCAATTTTCTGTCGGCAGAGTTGCATATGCTCTCTGTGCTTTTCCTGTCAGCACAGTTTGGAGTAGCATCGACCAGCATTCTTTCGGCCATCCAAGATTTAGCGCAGTTCGCTCAAAATGTGCGAAGTATCCATCCACGTTGGCTTCTTCAAATTTTGGGACTAGCCTCGCTTGCTTCGTTACTTCGAAACTGTCATGGCTTTCTTTGCGTCCTCTTATTGCCAAGTCGACTTCTCGCAGCCTTGTTTCTTGCTGAATTTTTATTTTCTCCAGTTCCATTTTATTTCTCTGTAGTTCCATTTGTGCTTGTATTTTAATTTTCTCCAGTTCAATTTCTTCTGGAGTCATTCTTATCATTTCTGTTGGTAGCTCTTCTAATACTGCTTCCTCGAACACATTTTCGTCCACCATGTGCCTTGCTATTTCTCTCACGAGTTCATGCTTTCTCATAGAATTCTGAACATTTAACTCAAGCTTCTCGCCAATTTTTATTATCTCGCTTTTTCTCAGCCTCTCCAACTTTTCCATGGAGGGTTCTTTTAAAAAGTTCTCTATTTTGTTCATTTTTTAAAAAATTTTTCCAAACAGTGATATCAACAAATAATTTGACTGTTTCAACAGTATTCCTTTTTTTCTTTCACGGTCTCCCAGGGTAGGTTTAAACGGCAGGAATTGTCACACGACTACTAGCAATAAATATTATTAATAATAATCATCCCGGATGAGCCCCCATTTTAGGTCTGGGGTCAGGAATAAAAGATTAAAATATCCCCGGACGAGACACCATAAAAGGTCTGCTGACGCGAAATTGCGATAATCCCTAAAATGGGACTTTATTTTCGCACGTGTGAAGACGGGGCAGGTTGGCACTTGATCCCCTACAGAAATAAGTCCTGTTCAGAGTTCTTTTCTCAGGCAGATAAGAACTGGCATATTACGTGAGGGAATAATGTAAGGCCAGACTGACCGCCGCTGGCAAGGGGTTCCAAATTTCACACTATCACACACCCACCAGGTCGCTTTCTTCTTTCCCCGAGATAATGGAAGAAAGTGAGCCTATAGGTCTTAATTGTAATAATATTAATATTGCTACAGTCGGCAACTCCGGTTTCCCGTGTGATACTTTAGGAATTAATAGGACAGTTCTAAGCAAGATAATATAAGGCGAATAGAAGCTGAAAGGAAAGCATGGAATAATAACATAGACCACATGGTAAAATTAAAATACACAAGTTCTTTACTACGGTTATATACATATATATGTTCAAAGTGTCAAAAATATATAATAGGATAGTCCATGAATATAAATGTCTTTTCTTGGCTTTTATCCTTTTTCAAATTGAGAGAGAGTGGTAAACAAAGTTTGGGTGTAAAGGGAAAATGTCCCAAAGTTACTTATCTTATTTTTTTGACGGGGTTCACTGGAGAATTTCTCTTCTTTCACGGGCTAATAGACTTGGTACTGTTTTTAATGCTGGCTTGAGAGACTCAGGTCTCTCATGTCTCAGTCTTTTGTCTTTAGCCCGGAGTGAAATGGCTATCGTCCGTCTGCCACGAGACTTGTCCAAAAACTGTCTTTTTTTGTATTTCCTCCCGTTGAGGGGAAGGGAACCCCACTTCCGTTTGGGGTCCCCCCACCAATCATTTGGCTTCATTTTCTCTTTCCCCTTCCGATGTCCGGCGACCCAAGGTCACTTAAGTGCAAACATCTGTGTGACCCATAATCATTTCTAACGGTCACTTTTTGACTGCTAGATAATTTTAGTTCAACAGGGGAAGAGTATCATTCCCACTCCTCATCTCTGTGAGCCATCACGTGACAATAAGTTATTTGTTCACACATATTTTAAATGTCAAACTTCTATTTGACCCATGGGTAGAACTCGATCAGATACGACCACTCTGGGATAGTGTTGACCAGGGAGCAATGATAATGAAGGGGTACTCTGCATTCTGCAAAGCTCTAGTATTACTGAAGCCCCAACCATCAGATTGTTTAATGTCATAGCTAGGACACTCGTAAGTGGGGCAGGGTCTTTAACCCCAGCATACATGCAGTCGGTGTATTTTACAGCCCAAGCTGACTGGGCTGGGCCCAACTAAGAAAAGAACAATTAATTTTTTAATGGCTCACATTCAATTCTCTTCTGGGTTATTGCCACAAACTTGACCGCTCGAAGAATAGATAAAGTAGATATACCGTATTTACTGACATATTTACTCACCTTTTTGCCATAAAATGCTTCAAAATATCTCTGGGGTCCTATACGCAAAGTTCAAGTTCGTGTTTCCCGGACAGTATCGAGTCCCAGTACAAGTGCGTAAATTAACTGCATAATTTACACTTATATATATATATATATATATATATACATGGAAGTGAGAATATAAGGAAATAAATCCGACACTCTTAAAAAATTAGAAAAGCAAAGTTATTCAAAAATGATGACTAAATTATAATGGAAATTCAATGGTAGAATATTTCGGTTTTAATAAACCTTCATCAGGACTATAAGATGGTGAAACATTTTTCTTCAACAACGATAAATGTTTTTATATATTTTCTTTGTTTTTTATAATCTTAAAGTCCAGATGAAATGAAGGTCTTTCATAACCAAAACTGAAACGTTTCAACGTAGAATTTCTATTACGATAAATTTAACACTTTTGGATTACTTTGTTTTTCTGTTTCCCTATTATATATATATATATATATATATATATATATATATATATATATATAGGATTGCACACGTTTTTTTTACACATTTTGTCTCCGATAAGCAAGATTAGACAAAAGATCGATTCCAATGTAGAGTTCTACCAGAATGATTACCTCATGAGGCTGAATAACCCAGCTTGTCCTACTATTTGTCCATAGCCTGATGGAAAACTGATCATTGGATGCCTTTTTCAAAGGCCTTAGCCCGAAATCAAATGCCTAATTACATATCATGACTTTAAGCCATTGTCTTCTTGGTAGGGGAGAGAACTTTTCAGCTAGTATCGTTTAACATTACACATAGATTAGAAGCCTCAATCGCTATATAGAAACACTTAAGACGGGAATTTTTAGTAAAAACAAGACCTCAAATATTTTTAACAGAAGAAGAAAGGAAAGGACCTAATAGTTAATTTTGGCGTATAAAAAGTAGGGGCCAAATTTACCAGACAGGATAAAGCAGAATGGGGAGATTTGATTCCACAAAATAAGAAACAGCTGATTATTAGGCAGCCATCATGATTGAAAGAGGTCGAGGCGAAGTTATTTCAATTAACCTTGACAAATGGAAGGATAGTGCAACTGCTCAGTTGGAGCCCATGACGTCGAAAGGAAGACTATTCCGTGCCATTGGGTTCTTCGCACTCGACTGTCATTTCTTATTGTAGGGTGATGCAATCAAGGCACGCGCTGTGTCAGAGAGGTTTAAGTTTGGTGTAGAGGTGGTAGTTTGAACGTGGAGGAAGTTAAACGAACCAATAAAAACCCTTTTTTTTTTTTAAAGGAAATGATAAAAACATGCAAAAAATAAGAGAAAAAATTGTAAAAAAAGAAGAAAGAGAAAGATTAATTTTCATAAAAGAAAGAAAGAAAGAAAGTTGAGTAGACAACACCGTACAAAAAGAAGAAAAAAAAAGAAGAAAAATAATGAATGATTGAACGAAGGAACGAACAAACGAAAAGTCTAAATAAGAAAAAAGAAAAAAATGCTGGATATTTTAGTCGATAAAAGAAAGAAAGAAATAAAGAAAGAAAGACCGGAATACAGCAGGTGAAGATAAAAGAAAGAAAAATAGAAGGAAAAGGTGAGGAAAAAGAAAGAAAATAGAAGGACATGTTGAATAAAAACAAAAATGAGGGAATAAGCGAACAGTTAAAAGAAGAAACAGAATAAAAGCATTAGAACCTGAAAGAAAGAAAGAAAGAAAAAAAGAAAGAAAGAAAGAAAGAAAGAAAGAAAGCAGGTGAGGAAAAAGAATGAAAATAGAAGGACATGTTGAATAAATAAAATGAGGGAATAAGCGAAAAGTTAAAAGAAGAAACAGAATAAAAGCATTAGAACCTGACAGAAAGAAAGAAAGAAAGAAAGAAAGAAAATAGTGATTAAGTTATAAAAGAATGAAAAAAAAAGAAGGAAGAGTTCGAAGAAAATGAAATATTTAAATAGACGAAAAAAGTAATGTGAAATACCAAGAGAAATATTAGAATACATGAAAAGAAAGTTCACAAGAAATAAATCATTGTAGCAGACACATCAACAAAAGAACACAATAAGATGAATCATCTTTTCCACCTCTGTATGAGTTTAATATCACCTCTAAAGTTTTTTTCTATAAGGATAGATTGGGCTAACCCACGAAAGTTGATATGCCATTAAAAAAAGAAACCAAATTGAACCAATGAACACAACAGAGATAAGAGTAAAATAAAAGAAAGGACAAAAAGAAACGGGTAGAAGAAAAGAAAAAGAGGAGAAAGGATTAGGATGAAAGAAAGAAAATGTTAGAACACATGAAGGAAAGAAACGAAGCAGCAGAAAGAAAGGATTTGTATTGATAAACGAAAGAAAGAATAATAAAAGAAAGAAAGAAAGAAGGAAACAGACAAAATATTAAAATGAAAGAAATTAAAAGGAATTTTACTGAAGAAAGAAGAACACAACTAAACTTAAAAGAAAGATGATCAAGTAAGAGATAATGAAATAAGAAAAAGGACAAGGGGAAAAGGAAAAAAAAAGTGAAAAGGAAAAAGAAATGACAAAACAATGATCATTCAAACAATCAAAGGAATAAAAAAAGAAAGATAATAGAAGATTAAATGTAAGAATGAAAAAAGGAATGCAGTACCCCATGAATAACATGTGAAATCAAAAGAGTGAATGAAAAAAAAAGGATATTTATAAAAAAAAGATTAAAGAAACATGAAAGGAAAAGGATAGCAGAGACATGATCTGAATAAAAGAAAGTAAGATTCATAGCAAAGGAATGAAGGAAAGAAAGTAATAACAAAATAAATAAATAATTAAAACTATTTAAGAATGAAAGAAAGAAAGAAAGAAAGAAAGAAAGAAAGATATAGAATAAAAGAAGTGAGGTCAAAAAGGAAATATAAAGAAAAACAGAAATGAATGAATAAAGATAGAAAAAAGGATTTAAATAAAAAAAATTGGAACATAAAAGTGAAAGAAAAGAAGTAATAATAGACGTCGATGAAATGAAAAAAGGAAAAAGTATTCACAAAACAATGAAAATTCAAACAATCACAGGAATGAAAAAAGAAGGATGATAGAAGATTAAATGTAAGAATGAAAAAGGAATGTAGTACCCCATGAATAACATGTGAAATCAAAAGAGTGAATGAAAAAAAAAATGAATATTTATAAAAAAGATTAAAGAACCATGAAAAAAATAGGATAGCAGATCTGAATAAAAGAAAGTAAGATTCACTGCAAAAGAATGAAGGAAAGAAAGTAAGAAAATAATCAATAGATAATTAAAACTATTTAAGAAAGAAAGAAAGAAAGAAAGAAAGAAAGAAAGAAAGAAATGTGGATGAAAAGGAAATATAAAGAAAGCAGAAATGAATGAATAAAGAAAAAAAATTGGAACATAAAAGAGAAAGAAAAGAAATAATAGACGTCGATGAAATGAAAAGAATGTAACAATATCAAAAGAAGAATATTACGCCTAGGCGGGTATAAATGGTGAAACGCGTGCAAAACTGGAACGAAAATTCAGAATAACATCGTGCTGATACAAAAAAAAAAAAAAAAAAAGAAAAAGATAAAAAAAAAAAGGTGATGTCAAAAGAAAAATACAGAATATTTACAAAAAAAAATTCTTTGCAATTCAAATGAATTGACGAAGAGATATTATGCCAAGCGAGAAAACTCTTTTGGACCGGCAAACTGAAAATAAAGATAAATAAAAATACAAATAATAAATACAAAACTAAAATAGATAAAAATACAAAAGATATAAAAAGAAACCAACAAGACACGAAAAAACAACGAAGTGGAGTAAAAAAAAAAGAAAAAAAAAAAAAAGAAAAGAGAATGAAATCCCGGGGTTAAATGGCAGAGAAAATCCTTGAGGATTCACGGAGCAGAAAAATCGAAATAAAGATTTTTGAAGAACTGAAAAGTAATGGCGAGAAAACGAGGGCTAAATAGCAAGTGCTATAAATGGTGGACATTTTAAAATAAATAGATTTGATGAAGACGATACGACAGCTAAACAATATCTATTCTTAATGTGTATATATATGAGCACATGACCAAAATGAGATATACAAGCACTTGAAGAAATATGTCAAAACACCCCCCCCATATATATATATATATATATATATATATATATATATATATATATATATATATATATATATATATATATATATATATATATATATATATATTCTTAGATTAATTCAAAACCACGACAGCCGATAGTGCGAAAAATACTATTCCAGGGTTTTTTTTTTTTCAATATCCACGTAAAATATATATTTTACATGAAAGATAATTCAAAATCCAATTGAGAGCTCAATATATATATATATATATATATATATATATATATATATATATATATATATATATATATATATATATATATATATATATATATATTCTTAGATTAATTCAAGACCAAGTCAGCCGATGGTGCGAAAAATTCCATTCTACGATTTTGTTTTTTTCCAATATTCATGTAAAAATATTTTTTTTTACATCAAAGATAATTCAAAATCCAATTGAGAGCTCAATGTGAAATAATGATAAATTAAAATAAAGACCGAATTATAATGAATAGTAACTTGTAGTTCTTAATTGTAATTGATAATTAATAATTATTATTTATAATATTAAGCATATTGAGGTTTAGTAATGATATAAATAAATAGATAATTTGTAATATATAATCGTAATTTTGAAGATATCTAATATTATGTTGTATTGGTTTATAATTTTACACAATAGCCATAACAGTAACTGGTATAATTTTCATTTTAACAATATTAATATGATCAATTATATCAAATACTAAAATAAATTTTGGTTTGACAATTTTCTTACTTGTTTCATTAAATAGAGTGAAAAGGCAATATAATTTCAATTTTGTTAAGAAGTTATCAATACTCATTTAAGTTGGTTATGGCAGGTAATTTTCTCAATTATACTTAGCTGATTTTTTGGTTGGGTTGGTTGGTTTTTATGGCATATCAACCTTTGTAGGTTATTTACCGTCAAATCTATCTTAATATAAATAATCAGTTCTAATTAAAACAACTCAGTTTAGCATGTGTACACAGTTTAATTGTCAAGAATATTTCTATTTAAGATAGTTCAGTTTAGTATACGTACATATATTTTTTACACTATCACACTACACTTATTACCCAAACATTTCATTATAACGTCAAAGCAAACCGAAAATTAGTAATAGACATTGGAGAAATATTCATGCGGTGATAAAGCTGAACAAAATATTTCTTTGAGTCATATATCATATCCAGTTTTTAAAAGTAAGTTGTAATTAGGAATTTGAAATATCCCTTGTTTTAAATGCGACAGTAATTACCTTATTAAAGTATTGCTTCTTCCGCAATTTTATTAAATTAATGAAAGAGTGCTCATCTTAATGTAATCTATGACCTTAAGCAAAAGAATGAAGGAGTCGAAGTGTATATTCGAGATGTGTTGTTGTAGGATTTAAAGAATAAAAAATACAGAAAACTGATCAGGGAAAATTTGTTATGCACATGGCCAATGTTCAGCGCAAAAGGTAATGGATAAACAGGGATGATCATCCGTAGCCAATCCCAAGGACGGAACTTCATGGAAAAAACGTTATGCTGAGAGAAGATTGATTAGATAATTCAAGGAGCATGTCAACTCGTCTTGGGTTATTTTATGGTTTGAACATGAGGAATTGAGCCCTTTGTATGCCAGTGTATACAGTTTTGGTGAAGTTATTTTTCAAGTATTTTGTGTTTCACACGGTTTTATGGAATACTTCTAATTTCTACAGGAACCTTTTTGATCCATGAATTGGTCTGCTTTTAATTTCCGCTTCCTTTTTAAAAGGGACAACAATCTTTGTGGTGTATGTAATGCAAGAACTATCATTGAAGAAGAATAGTGTTGGTGCTATTTCACAAGAAACTACAGGAGATAAGGGATCTCATACTTTTCCCCAGGGCTGTTAGTCGGTAAATGAACACAATAAGGTGACTAGATTTTAATCTCATTAACTACGATGTTGTAGTTGAGTACGCTAACCACTATGCTACGGAGTCATATTGCAGATTTGTCTTTAACTGCTAATACCACTGCGGTTCAGATTAGTCTTGTACCTTATAGCAATGAAGTAGTATTTCACGCTTTCCAGATCTCCTGATTCAAAGCAAAACAATCAGATGCTGTTTTGTACAATAGCCACGACACTATCTTTTGAGGTGTTTTTCCTAATCTGCAAAGGATACAGTCAGCATATATTAAGCCTTACTAAACACAACAAAGTTAAGTGAATAATGGGCCAATGAATAATAATGAAAATAAGGTGAAGTAATATGTCGTTAGATATAATATTAATAGCTACTTAGCATGTATGACGTCGGGTTTTGAAATAGTCTCATTTAGTAGGCCGGAAATTTGAATAGAATTGTTTTCGCTTAAAGAAACCTAAAGTGATCACGCTGAGAAACAGATTATTTGACAGTTCCCACAGAAGATAAAATTACGAAATTCGATATCGGAATTAGAATTATTTAATGCTAAAACAAAAAAGAAATACTTGAGATCGATTCGTTTGGTTTATTTAGTTCAGAGGGTTTTTAATGCCAGAATTGGAATTATTTGTAAATCGGTTGGTTGGTAGGGTTTCATGACATATAAACCCTGGTAGGGTATTTAATGACAAATTCTGTTTATACATATATATCATCATCATGGCGTGCGGCTAGCACGGATATCACTGACCCTCTCTCTCCACGTCTCCCTATCATTCATCGCCTTCTGCAGGTCTTCGGGGTTACATCCCGTATCATCACATAGCTGCTGTGTGAATGTTCGAGCTGGTCGTCCTGCTTTTGATTGGCCATATGCAGGGGTCCACAGGAGCACATCACTTACGATCTCGTCTTTGCTTCCCCAGCAGTCTTAAATATATATATGTAAACGAATAATTTGTACGTTATATTTAAACAATCCAGATGTTATTTGCTTGTACTTAGTTGAATTGTTTCAAGTATTCCTATCTAACACTAATAATTCTACTTAATATTAATAATTTGTTTGCACACATTTAAACGTTTTCAAGTACTGCAAATACTTAAAGTTTCATTTTTACACGGTTAAATGATAAAGCATTTCTATTGTACTTATAGATATAACCATAAAAGTTTAAAACATTCCAGTTCTGAGTGGTCCTGGGAGTAATGACAATATAAAAATAAAAGCGTGCTCCACATTCCTCCAAATCTCCGGAACTAAAGTCTCACCATCCGACGGTTCATTGTTGTATATCGGACATTGGTTGTGGAGAGCTTTAACATTTTCCAGAGGTATAGTCGGCGTATTCTACAGCCACAATCGATTGGGCTGCAATTTGTAAAATTTTTGATTGAAATTATCACCATATTTTCAATGTACCATGGCATATTTTAATTAGATTTTTTTTTTGCTCTAATTAAAACGCTTCAGATGAGTATAAGTATAATTTTTGTTTACATACAGTTACAAATCAAAAACAGTTCTATTTCAAACTGTTCAGTTTAAAATACAAAAAAAAAGGTTTCCTTTCGAACAATTCAGTTTGACATAAGTACGCAGTTTAAATACCAAAACAGTTCTATTTCAAGCAATTCAGTTTAGCACAATTTTTCTATCTAGTTCTATTTGACTCATAAATTGAATCATATCAGGTCCAGTCTAAAGTGGACCCGGTAGCAATGACAATGAAGGGATAGTTCGCATTTCCTAAAGCTCCAGCATTACTGGAACATCGGTATCTGTTTGTTTAGTGTCATATCCAGGACACTCGTTGAGTGGTCTTGCCTCTCTGCAGAAAAACAATCGGTGTATTCTACAGCCCTACCCAACGGGGCGAGGCATATTTTTAATTGCTCCTCTTTTTTGCATACAGTTACATGTTTTCAATTACTTCTATCTAACGCCAATAAGTTGTAAGCAATTTTTAGGTTTCGAATGATCAATTCTTATCAACCTAAGAATATATATATATATATATATATATAATATTCTTGCTAGAATATATATTAAATTAGATAAAATGAAACGCAGTTTCTTCCAGGCAGCTGTCGTATCGATACTGCAGTATGGATGCACTACATGGACGCTTACAAAAAGGCTGGAAAAGAAGCTAGACGGCGATTACAGAAGAATGCTGAGAGCAATCTTGAACAAGTCCAGGCGGCAACACCTTGCAAGACACCAACTATACGGCCACCTGCCTCCTATCACGAAAACTATCTAAGTTGGACGAAACAAACATGCAGGACACAGCTGGAGAAGCAGGGACGGGCTCATAAGTGATGTACTTCTATGGACCCCCACATATGGCCGGGCAAAAGCAGGACGACCAGCACGAACATACATTCAGCAGCTATATGAAGATACGGGATGTAGCCCTGAAGACCTGCCAGAGGCGATGAACGATAGGGAAAAGTGGCGAGAGGGTCAGGAATATCCGTGCTAGTGGCACGACAGGATGATGATGATGATGATGATGATATATATACATTGTTACAAGAACGTGAATCGAAAAAGGATATTCGAGTGTCAATTCTTCACCAAGCTGTTTGCTTTTCAATTCGCGCTAATATCCTAGGGAAAGGCATGGAGCCTTATCTGATTGACAGCTGGTGGTAAGCAGTAAGACAAAGTAGATTCTTTGGACATGGTTTCCAACTCGTCGAAGAGGAGCTGAGTAAATAACCATAAGTATAACACAAGGCAAATTTTCCTCGGCGTACTGCTTGTTTGAATTCAGTTTTCTTTTGCCCTACTGATTGCTGTTTCCTGGTTAAAGAATCCCGACTGTACATCTATTTACCCGTAGACGGGGGTGATGTAATAGACAGTTTAATGGAAAGTGCTCTCCTCGTGATCGGTTAACATGATAATCAAAATGATTAACTTATGTACAAGTCTTTGCTTTTTAAAATATAACAATCTTTTACCAGCAAAATGTGGCCTTCCGATGGGATCGCAACTAAGTGATGTTTAGGTTTGCGTTTATCTAGAACTTTTAGAATCCAGACGTTTCAAACATATTTTACCCAATGATATCAATTCATTTACCCACCAAAATACAACACCCCTTCCATCACAGAGTCAATCAAATAGAATCAACCATAAACTTCTCATATGAGCTGGAAAAAGTTAATTCCTTACATTTCTAGGACATCCCATTAATAGATTATAGCAATAAGTTAAAATACAATGTCGACCTCAAAGCTTACAACAAAAATGATTACATATATTTGTATTCAAACTACAGTGATAAAATAGTCTTTTTTATTGGTTCTTTTTCACAGTCCTAATACTTTATTCTACTAATTTCTTAAAAGATGAATTTGAACACATCATAAAGTCTTTCTCTCAACTACAATATATATATATATATATATATATATATATATATTTCATTTAGAAAAAAAGAAAAAAACGGTCACATTAGGATTATAAATTTATTTCCACCCTGTTATGCGTTTTTGAAAAATTCAAAAACACGAAAAAAAATTAACAGGACTTATTCAAATCCTATGGATAAAATAAATCAGAATAGACACAGGAATAGTTTTTGTCCTGATGGAATTACTCCCAACTCCGGTTTAACTGGACCAAATAATACATATGTATATCTATCAATCTATCTATATATATATATAATGTTCTTTCCTGTCAATTTCTACGTATGAGTGTCTAAAAGCAAAATCAGTTCGAATGTTTATTGCGATCGGAGATTTCTGTCCAACTAACGATGGGCAAACAAGACCACAAATGGAAGAGGAGTGAGGAGTGTCGGAAAGAATATATATATATATATATATATATATATATTATAAAGTGCAACTTATGGAGTAGGGCTTGGTGCTTCTAATGGAAGTCAATGATGTGCTAGGAAATCCGAACTTGAATGGTTTGTATAAAACCCCAGACATATTTTCCAGCCATCTTACTGCAAAAAGTTCAGTTATATATGACATCAAATAGCGTAGACCCACTTTATATATTCTTCATGTGGTCAAGTTTGTGGCAACTAACCAGAAACTAAGCCATTAAAATATTCATTGTCACCCAACCACATACACAAACCGACACGCACACGCATACACGCACCAAATCAGTTGAAAAGGCCTAGCTGAAATTCCAGGCTGCATAGCGCCTCTCACGTGAATTGCTAGCAGCTTCAACTTGACCCGAGAAACTGATTTGCAAGATCACCTTCTCCTCGCTTATTCCCCACCCTGCACTAATCTAAAAAAAATTAAAAGTTGTAAAAGATCTATAGGAGATTAAAGCTAATAAGATATCTTCATTTTTTTTGTTTTTGATTTTTTTTTTACTTTCTGGCAAAATATGCCCCAAGCCACTTTCAAATCAATACGTCAATAAAGGATAATTATTTCTTTTCTTTTTATCTTGAGAAAGTTTTTCCTTCTTGTTTTTTAACCGGATAAAACGGATTTTACATTGCTCCTAGGCAAAAAAGATAAGAGCAAAGAATTGATTAAATTAAGATACATGGACATGTTCTGTAGTAAATTCCGAAGATCCTTACCTTGTCAAATTACATAAAAATCTGCGATGATATTTTGGTACGTTTCTTTCGGGGTAAACAGAGAACGTCTCATGATATAAAAATTTGGCATGTGTCTCTTAGTAGGATTGAATATATCCTGGGTATTGCACTAAAATGGATATTAGGTTCCATTTATAAAGCTCTGCAGTGTTCTCAGTCACTTCTTCTTACTCATCATTCCCAGATCCGCTGGGAGCCAAAGTTTTAATACCTATTACAGTCACATCTATAAGTAAAACATCTGTTTGTGATAATGTTCGAAGTTATTTTGAATGACGTGGGTGGACTGAAGCATTCATAGGCTTATTTGATTTTGTTTGTAGCTTTGTTTAATGGCTTATCAACATTCGAGTTTTAATCAAAGCAAAATCCATTTTTGTTGGAAAACAGTAGTGGTACTTTTTAACCCATAGCTGGAGGGATAAGGGGGATGGGTACCTGTCTCAAGTGTATTAATACGAAAGTGACCGTAATGGCTTGGCTGGAGCTCGAAATCGCTTACTTCGATGTAGCAGTCCAGTGCGTTAGCCACTACGCCACAAGGAATTTCGTCGTTCATAACCTGATTTCATATATGTTGATGATAAATGTTTTGACCGATTATTTACAAGTACTTGAAAATCGTTTGAAGAAGTATGTGTTCGGCAAGAAACTATTTTTTTACTTTTCAGCCAATCCTCGTACATTAATATTGTTGCTCAGCATAAAGTGTTCTTGCCTAGTCTGCTTCTCTGCAGAGGGGTAAGACCACCCCCAATGAGTGTCCAGGGTATGACACCAAACAATCTGATAGCGAGGTTCCTGTAATGCTGGAGCTTTGAGGAATGTGGCGTACCCCCTTTTTACCATCGCTCCCTGGTCAACTCTGTCCTGGAGTGGTAGCACCTGATAGGATCCTATCGATGGGTCAAATGGAACTAAACTGTGAACTTTTGCTAAACTCAATTGTTTGAAATAGAACAGTTTTGGCATGTAAACTGTGTACTTACGTTAAACTGAATTGCTTGGAATAGAACAGTTTTGGCGTGTAAACTGTATACCGATGCTAAACAGAATTGTTCGAAATAGATGTGTTTTGGTTTGGTCTCTTTGTTTTAATGCCATATCAGGTTATCTAAAGACATAAGCCATTCTTCAAGAAGAGCAGTAGTGTTGCTATTTAACTCATAGCTGGGAGGATAAGAGGGTTCCATCCTTTGTCCAAAAGTGAACGTAATACGCGACTGGAGTTCGAATTTGCTTATTCGGGTTCCACTTTCTATCGCTGTAACCATTAAACCATGAAGACACGCTTCTAGAGCTGTTTTGATATTCAACTGTACATTTTCGACATTTAACCATTTGAAAACAAAAGACTGTACTAATACTAAATTGAATTGTTTAAAATTTAATTTGGCGTTTAATGACCTGAAAAGGGTTGATACGCCATAAAACTAAGCACCCAAGCAACCAACCAACCATAATGTGTTCATTTGCTAAAGATAATTTTGCATATAGACTTTTACACAGTTGTTGAACTGGCTTTGACGTTAAATGTTGATATACCCTAAAAATATTCAATTCAAAAAGAGACCTAAGCTTTATGTATTTACACAACCATTTCGCGAAGGTTTGAATGAGAGTCAACGTTTTACTGGAGTGCAAGTGGTTATAATCTTCTTTTTTTTTTCCTTCTTCTTGGCCGGTTTGGTAACAAAGATAAAGAATCCCATCTTCCGTACAATTTACTCATGGTTTTTAGGAGAACAAAGGTATTAGCGTGAAGAGAATAAAAAAAGAAAATATAAATAGATCTCGTCTCGGATTTGAACTTGGATGGCTAATTCTATTTCGTACGACCATAAGAGTTACATGAAGCGCACCATAAAAATAACTAGATATGGACACATGGTGCAGTGGATAAAGCATATGGCTGGAAAATGCTTTTGAGGAAAATTATCTGGAGGCTTCAGGTTCAATAGCAAGTAATACTTACAATATTTTAAACCCTTATACCCGGTCATGGTTAACATAATAAGTACGCAGTTAAATGTAAGTAGAGTTTAATTGTGAAAGAAATTTGTATTTCCAGCAATTCAGTTTACTCAAACAGTTCTAATTCAGCTAATTCAGTTCAGTACAAGAATATATTTTGTTTACACACAGTTAAATGTAAAAACAGTTGTATGTTAAACAATTCACTTTAGTGTAAATAGAGTTTCAAGGCCAAACAACACTTCTATTTCAAACAATTCAGTTTAGCATAAGCACACAGTTTAAATGTAAGTACTGTTTAATCGTCAAAATCAATTCTATTTCAAGCTATTCAGTTTAGCAAAAGTATGCCCTTAGTTCTATTTAACCCACTGATAGGGCCCTGTCAGGTACTACCACGGCGGGCTAGAGTGGACCTGGGAGCAATGGCAATGAAGGGGGTGCTCCGTATTCCCCAAAGCTCCAACATTACTGGAACCTCACCATCAGATTGTTTAGTGTCATATCCGGGACACTCGTTGTTGTTGGGAGAGGGGGAATTACCCCTCTGCAGAGGTACAATCAGTGTATTTTACAGCCCCATCGGACAGGGCAATGGATGGTTTGTGAGATACAAAGTAAGTTACTGTATAGCCGCTGTTTTTTTTTAGGGTGATGTTTCTAGGATATGTTCAGAACAACACGCAACATTCTTGTGTAGTGTCCCTATGGCTCATTCACTAAGCTTTTAGTTCAAGTCTAAAAGATACAACCGTACAGTAGTACTGACACGACTACATCTTGCCATAACTCACGTTTTATTTTACCAAAGAAATCATATTTCCATATGATCGATAGCCTGTCAATAAAATTCTATTCCCTTCCAATGCATGTAATGACATCACAAGCTGTTGACGAGATATTGTCACCGAAGTATGTGAAGTGGTCTCTTAGAAGTAAAGATAACATATATGAAAGTTTTAAGATGTCTAAAATTATTCTATGTAATGTTGCCCCTATTTCTTTTAACAAGAAGCGTAAACAAAAAGTTCGGCATTGAACACGACGCGTAATATGATAAATGCGACTATATGAATAAATGGAGCATCTTATTGATCGGTCAGTTCTGTATCTTCTGAGATTAATAACCAGTTTTATTTCTATATTTAGCTTTTCATTGGCCAAACGATATTTTTCTTTTCGGTGGCAGCGAAAAACCGGGAATTATTGCAACCGAATGATTAAATATAAACCAGAAAGACTAGAATATTTTTCTTCTCGCTCGGTTTATTCCAACCGTTTGTTCCAAACTTACGAGTCCGAACCTCGTCAATGACAAATTAGCATTTTACAATTTCCAATAATTCTATCATGAAATGCCAATCGCAGACACTATTACTCATTTCAACCGGTATGGAAGGACGGGAAAATGTAGAGAATAACAGGTCTTCTTTTCGGCGCCTTCCAGAAAGAAAAATATTCATTATTCCTGTCATTTGTAATTTTGACGCGTTAATCTCAAGATATGTTTTGATCGAATACGAAGGATTGGAGAAGAATAATGGCTGATGAGTTGGGAGATCTAACAAAATGGCACAGTCTAAAAAATGAAAGAATAGAAGGAAACTTTATATAGACAATTCAAAGAATGTATGACACCTTTCTATTCTTTAGAAAATGTCTTTTTTCTATTTCTGTGCCTTTATTCAAGCACATTTTTTTCTCAAACTTATCACAGTCTTTAAACGGCGGTAGGTATAGTATTTTCCTTTCCGTAACTCACACACCCAATTGTGCTTCTCTATATCATGCATTGTGCCTTTCGTTTCATATATATATATATATATATATATATATATATATATATATATATATGTGTGTGTGTGTGTGTGTGTTAATATCTAATAACTTCTTCGCATCTGATAAGGTCAAGGTCATCTTTGATATACAGACTAGTAGAGTTCTAGTGCAACGGTAGTCCTTAGATTAAAGCGGACACATCTCAGCAAAGGCGACAATCGCTTCTACACCATCAACGACGACTCTTTTCTATTATAACAATAGTAAAGTTAGCGACCATAGTCGAGGGTGACCCGAAGGCTCCCTTTTCGATAGCTACTACACCAAGGTGTAGGGGAGGGCACTACTCCATTCCCAGGATTGCTCCACTTTACCCTTGAACCGTACCTTATAATGCTGAGTGTTAAGCAAGGTGGTATCAAGTTCCATTTTTAAAGTCTTTGGTATGACTCGACCTGGGATTGAACCCAGGTCTCCCGGGCCATTGGCGAACACTCTAACCGCTGGGCCAATGTCCGTTGCTTCCCTCTGCATACACTTAAAGAAACTAGCCGTCAGCTAAAGATCTGAATACATATGAAACTTAGAAAAATCTTATAGTAGGGACGATCCATGGCTGCCACCTGATAACACTTCATTCAGCCTTCGTAGTTTAAAACTGTTGTTTGAACTTAGTCATATAATTTTTCCAATACGGAAATAGACGTTTCCGAAAGTCGGCAGAACTCATTTGCATTCAATATACAGGTTCAAGGGAATTATTTTGCAAAATTATATAGATTATGGATAACCTGCCTGACTAGAAAATCAGTATTCAAAAGATACATTTTAGCCTGGCTAGAAGACCGACCAATGTGACAGAAAAAAATATTTACTTTCTCAGACATGGACCAGACAAAGTAGACAACGCATTATTGCCGGATGAATTAATATTTTAATGATATTTTTCGTGTGAATAGTTTCGACTTAATAAAAAAATGATTATAAAATAATTTGCTATGACGAAACTTTTTCCTTTTTTTTCTTCTTTTTTCTAAATTACAGTTGTTTATAATCAGCAGAGTCCTTGCACACACACACACACACACACACACACACACACACACACACACACACACACACACAGAGTTTTTGTGAAAACTGTGAAAAAAAAATCGGATTGTATGAAAGTGAACAAATACGAAAAAAGCAAGGTGTTCAGGAAATGACATTATTTATTGTCTGAATTAATTTTTAAGGCTAAGCATTTTGGTTTTGAAATATGAAAATATTAAACATTCATCTGGGTATGTGTATCGTTAAATGAAATGAAAAGGAAAGTGTTTGACACATTTTGTATCCGTTTGTGGAGTAAGATTTCGAATCTATGTAGTGAAAATAGAGTTTAAAATTTATACCTTTTTATATTAGTTTAGTAGCATTAATCTTAATTATTAATATGAATACATCATGAACCATAAATGCTTATATTTCTTACAAATTTTGGAAAAAGACTTTATTTACTTGACCAAATAGAAGAGTATTTTTCTTTTCTTTTGAGTTTTTTTTACGTAACTGTACAAAACTGAAAATCAATGAGCAAAGTTAAAATTATGATACCTCTGCAATAGAAAAAAAATTAAATAAGCAAAAATAAGTAAGCATATTTCATGAATGTTACTCAGTGATGAAAGTTGAAAGGGAAAATAAGATTCGAATAAAAATGTAAGGATATACTGATCATCATCATCATCATCATCTCGCGCTGGTAGCACAGATATCCCTGACCCTCTCTCGCCACTCCTCCCTATCGTTCATCGCCCTAGGTAGGTCTTCAGGACATCATCCCGTATCCTCACATAGCTGCTGAATGTATGTTCGTGCTGGTCGTCCTGCTTTTGCACGGCCATGTGTGGGGGTCCATAAGAGTACATCACTTATGAGTTCGTCCCTGCTTCTCCAGTAGAAAAAATATAATAATATCCGAAGTCTGATTTAGATTAGTTTTGCAGGGAGGATGAAAGAAATAAAGTAAAAAAGTAAAGTTGGCGACCATAGTCGAGGGTAACCCGAAGGCTCCCTTTTCGATAGCTACTATACCAAGGAGGTGCCCGTGATGTAATGGTTATCGTCGCAGGATATGGACACGGCGACACGAGTTCAAATCCTGGACGAGACTGATTGCATTTCACATAGCACTAATACCCTTGGGAAAGGGATGAATCCAAATATTCTCCCTTCAGCTATCGGTAAATAGGAGGACAGACTAGGTTCTTCAGCCTTGGTGAGGCAACTAGTCTAGGAAAAGGAAAACACTGAATTCAAACCTGTTAAACTCCGCTTAAAAATTGACCTTGTGTCATATCCTGGCCGAGTGGAGGGGTTGGTAAGTAGGACTACACCAAGGTGTAGGGGAGGGCGCTACTCCTTCCCTGGATTGCTCTACTTTACCCTTGATCCGTACCTTATAATGCTGAGTGTTAAGCAAGGAGGTATCAAGTACCATTTTTTGAGTCTTTGGTATGACTTGACCTGGGATTGAACCCAGGTCTCCCGGTGGCAAAAGTTCTTGCGATTTGGATGTCTCAGTGTCTGGTTCGTCTATCTTGGATAGTTTTCGTGATGTTTGATAGGTGTTCGTATAGCCGCTTCTTTGTGGGTTCTGCCTCCCGGACTTGTTCAATATTGTTCGCAGAATTCTTGTGTAGTTGCCGTCAAGCTTTTTCTCCATACGTTTAGTTAGCGTATGTGTAGATTATCCATACAGCAGTATCGACATGACCACTGCTTGGAAGAAACTTCGTTTCATTTTATTGGTCAAGTCTGACTTCCATATGACCGATAGCCGATCCATAGCTGTCCATGCATTTGCTAGTCTCATGTTGATGTCTGTCTCGGTTGATGAGACACTGCTTCCTAGGTAGGTGAACTTGTCAACTAGTTTCAGAGAGCTACTGTTTAGTGTGGAGATGTTGCCTTTTTGATTGAAGCACATATATTCTGTCTTGTGCACTGACAAAGAGGCCAATCCCTGCAGCGTCTCGTTCCAGACTATGTAGCATGGTTTCGGCTTATGCACTTGTAAGTAAGTTGGCGACCGTAGTTGAGGGCGACCAGAAGGCTCTACCTACAATACCGAAGTGTAAGGGATGGCGCTTCTCCTTTCCCTGGATTGCTTCACTTTACCCTTGATACGTACCTTATATTGCTGGGTGTTAAACAAGGAAGTATCAAGTACCATTTTTAAAGTCTTTGGTATGACGCGACCTGGGATTGAACATAGGTCTCCAGGACCATTGGCGAACACTCTACCCACTAGACCAATCCAATTCTTCTCAACTCAATTAAGGGTAAACTATGGGAAAGGCATGGCTCTTTAGTCAGGTTAAGGAAAATAGTAAAAAAATGAAAATCTCTATATCAAAATTTACTCAGCTTAAAATGACCTTGTATCACATCCTGTCCAAGGTAAAGACGTTAGATTAATATCAACTCTAACAGCATTACTTACTGCTTAAAAGAAACCTTCACAGCAATGAGCCCGTTCAGTACGTATGTGGTAGAGTAGTGCGTTATGGCATTTCAATCCTCGTAGGTTATTTGATGTCGAATATTTTTTTTGAATGATTTGTAAGCGAATAGTTTGAAGGTAACTTTATTTCTAAATTATTACTTTGAGTCCAGTTGTTTTCACATACATAAATGCTTTCAAGTCTAGATATTTATCACGAGTAATTGTTTTTATTAAGTATTCTTATGTAGGAAAATAAGTTGTTCCCAAATATTAGGTTTAAAAACTAGCATTAATAATCCCTTGTAAATGATTGAACAGTTCTACCTGATAAGTCGATGGGACCCTAACTGCTATAATCAATCCGGGTACGTGTTGTCCTGGAATTAATGGCAATGAAAGGGTACTCGGTACTTTCCAAAGCACTGGGATTGGAGCATCAGTTTCAGATTTAGTGATGACTATAAACATTCTAGGTATGTGTGCCATATCTAACCAAAACTTCGTAAATAACAACGATGGCTTTTTCTCATAGGAATACTCCTAATAAAAATTGGCTTAATTGACAAGAATACAAATTCGCATAAAATGAAGCTTAAAAAGTACTTATTCTGGGGTTTAAAAAGAATTCGAATTCTCTATTTACGTCCACATCTTGCTATCCCTTATTTGTCTATACATTATTTGGAACTTTCTATTAACTGTCTCTGTCACCCTCTCTTTCTCTCTCTCTCTCAATATATATATATAATTTCTTTGTCTTTATATATCTTGTATTTGTGCTTCATTTAGTTGACTAGTCTCATCGATTTTCACCTCTTTCTAATAGTTTCTGCTCTTTCTATGTCTACATTGTTTCCGGTAGTTCGAAATCTTTTTCCATCGGAGCTTTTTCTCCCATAAGGTTTACCGCAGCGCGTAAGAGATTCAAAATTAGACAATCACTGACAAAAATAACATGTTTAGTGTCAGCAGGCATGAGATAAGAATGCTTCTTCAAAAATCGCTAACAGGGAACGGAAAGTCGACTAAATACCTAATCGAAAATAGCTAGGTGAGTTCAGAATAGGAAAAATCAACTCGCCAACAGCCATAATTTTACACGCAATTTTCATTCTTTGGCAAAAGGAATTAAACAATATCTCGGCATGAACACCGTTCTACAAGCCGTGGTTTGCGTGTTTGTCTCACAAGCCATTGTTAGTTATTATTTTCCATCCAGTTATCGTGAAGAATAATTTTTAGGTTTTTCAGAATCCCAAGGGTTTATCGCTGAGTTTGTGTCTCATGCATTTCTTCTTATTTTTCCCAATGCTTACTAATGATGATGGGCAAGGTAGGAGGTTTAATGGTAAGTGGTGAGAAAAAATGGAATCAGGGAAATTTTTTTCTGACACCGGCTGAGACTATCTATTTTCCTTTTGCACGAATATTCTTGAAAAATAAGGTAACCAATTCTACCCAGTTATGCTTAAATAGCAAGACTGTTGGAACGCTGTTGTCAGGTAAAAATTTAATTTATCTGTTGGCGTCCAATCAGATCAGGGATCGTTTCTGGCATTTATAACCTTGTGCAACCTGTGGTTTGTTACGTAGAAAAGAGATAGACACAGCTAAGTAACACTCATTGAACGAGAGAGAAAGAGTTAGAAAGTAACTTATGAAAACTGAGACTACGAGAAGGATGTATTAAAAGATACAGATAAAAGGGGAGAAGGAAAAAACGAGAGAAAAAGAGAACGATGACGATAATAATAAGTCTTAAGAGAAAATATAGATAGAAATAGAGAGAGAGAGAGAGAGAGACAGGGAGACAGAGAGAGACAGAGAGACAGAGAGTTACAATGATGTCGTAGATCATTGAAGATATATATATATATATATATATATATATATATATATATATATGCTCCCCCATGGGGGTTGAGCTCTCTGGCGAAGGAATTGCCGGCCGCCGCTAGCGTAATGCAAAGCTCTTCGAAAGAATTGAGCACTCTGGTAGCCGATAGGGTATAAAAAAAATGTAAACAAAGGCTGCTGCTGCTGCTGCTGTTTCTAAAAATAAAAATACTTAAAATTCCCTTAGCCAACGTTGTCCGCTTGGTGCCCGAGTGGTCTGAAACACAACCTAACGTAAAGTTGGACGGGTTTCGATCCCGGCTTCGAGTGTCCTGCGTGTTTAGCCACACCGAAGAGTTCTGATAGAACAAAATAGTCTGTCCGTGGATGACTATATAAATATATTTATATATTATTCAGTCCAGTTAAATCGGAGATTGGAATAATTCCGTCAGGACACAAATCATTCAACTATGAACATTTAATTTTTTTTGTTAAAGAGCTCAATATAACTGACATCACAGAGGAATAAGTCATTTAAGAAAAACAAAAAAAACCTTCACATAAGGTTTATAAATGTATTTCAATCCAGTTCTGGGTATTGATATGAATCAATAACACTAAAAATAACAGGAATTCTTCAGATCTAATGAAGAAAAAATCCATTAGATCTGAAGAAGTCCAGTTATTTTTTGTGTTATTGATTCATATCAATACCCATAACAGGATGGAAATAAAATTATAATCCTAATATGACCGTTTTTTTCTTAAAGGTATATATATATATATATATATATATATATGTATAAAAGGATGAATAAAAGTGATATGACAAATAGGATTATTTTTATGTTATTTTTAATCATTTCAAACAAATCCAAACATAGCATGTCGCCAGGAGTAACAGGTTTCGCGAAATATAATGTTTGGGTGAGTGATCATTTAAATTTCAAAATAATTTATATTGCTGTAACACAAGCGACGCAAAAAAAATATTGTTGACGTAGACTACACATTACTTCAATCAAAACTACTTTCTGCAATATATATATATATATATATATATATATATATATATATATATATAGATATATAGATATATATATATATATATTGCAGAAAGTAGTTATGACCACTCTGGCACAGGAATTTACGGCCGCCACTCGCATAATGCACAGCTCTTCGAACGAATTGAGCACTCTGGTATCCGGTATAAATTTAAACAAACGAAAGCTATTAGTTAATGCCTTATACCTGTTAGCTGAACCGTATGATACTAAGTCTAACGTAAAATTGGGCGGGTTTCGATCCCAGCTTCCAGAGTCCACATTGAAGAGTTCTGATACAACGAAACAGTCTGGCTGTGGATGTCAATATAAATCTATATATTTTGGATTTTTATATATATTTAATAGCATTAATATTTATGAACGACTAGTGGTTTCATACTGTCTTATTACGACAATGATCAAGCAGAGAAAGAAAGATATTCGAAAAATGTAAACAAACGGCTGCTGCTGCTGTTACCAAATAAATATCTTAAAAATGCCGTTAGCCAACGTGACCCGCTTGTTGGGCGAGAGGTCTGAGACTTACGTTAAAGTTTGACGGGTTTCGATCCCGGCTTCGAGCGTCCTGCCTATCAAGCCCACCTGAAGAGTTCTAATAGAACGAAACAGACTGTCTGTGGATAACTATATATGTATATATATCAGGGATAAACTGGAAAATAATACGAAAGTATGAAAATGGACAGTGATGAAAAAATATAAGGAATTCCGGGGATGATTCTATTTATTGAATTATTTGCCAGATTCGTTTTTTAGATCTTCATCGGGGTGTGTGAGTTATTAGATGAACGGAAAAGATTTGAGAGTTTAAAAACATTCTATTTTCGTTGGTTAACGTTTTGTTTCATATTTAGTGAAGTAAATTTCCTTTGAAAATTGTTCCAGATAAAAATCCAAAATCACGCCAATCTATATGAATATCTTTGAGTTCAGATCTACCCTTTCAAAACTTTCCATAATATGTCTGTATGTCTTTATCAATGTTAGCTTTCTTTTTTCAAACACTTTAACTGTTTAATCCAACTATATGTTTGCCCAGTCAGCTGGGGCTGTAGAATACACCGACTGAACCTCTGCAGAGGGGTAACCCCCACCCAGGAGTGTCCTGATAAAGACATTAAACAAACTTATTGGGAAGTTGCTGAAATACTGGAGCTTTGCGGAATACAGGGCACCGATTCATTGCCATTGCTCTCAGTTACACTCTGGCCCGGCCTGGTAGCACTTGATAGGGCCTAATCTATGGGTTAGATAGAACTAACGGTATAAACTGAACTGTTTGACTAAACTGAATAGCTTGAAAAAGAAATGATTTTGACAATTAAAACGTACTTCCATTTAAACTGTGTTTATGCTAGACTGAATTTTTAAAAATATTACTGTTTTTTGACATTGAAACTATACTTACACTAAACTGATTTGTTTAAAATACAACTGTTTTGACATTTAAGTGTGTGTAAACAAAATCTTTACTTATACTAAACGGAATTAGCTGAATTAGAACTGTTTGAATAAACTGAAAAGCTTGAAATAGAAATGTTTTTGACAATAAAACTGTGTACTCATGCTAAACTTAATTGTTTGAAATAGAAATTATTATTTACATAAAAATGGATTCGGTGTTAAATAAGCTACAAAGGTTGATATGCCATAAAACCCAACAAACCAACTACCTGTCAATCTTTTTATCAATGTAAGTATATGAAAACATTAAAACCGAATTATTAGTAACTTTTTAACGATTTATAACGCATTAGAAACTTGACAAAAAGAAGAAACATGAATAATGACTCGGTTCGAGATGAATTAGAAACAAATCACAACATCAATTTAATTAATTCCAACATGTGAGTTTATTTACATCATAAAAACACCAGAAAATTGTTAAATCTGGAATCATTTCAAACCACATTATCAGAGACACTTTTTTTACAGTTTCTTTTACAAAGATAACATACTAACAATACACCCCCACCCCCCATATATATATATATATATATATATATGTGTGTATGTGTGTGTGTGTGTGTATGTGTATTGTTAGTATGTTATCTTTACTGTCTCGTTGACTCATCTTCTGTTATCCTGTCTTTCATA
Organism: Sepioteuthis lessoniana; assembly: GCA_963585895.1. NCBI lineage: Eukaryota > Metazoa > Mollusca > Cephalopoda > Myopsida > Loliginidae > Sepioteuthis > Sepioteuthis lessoniana. Next base: position 37,745 of record CAUZXS010005083.1, on the reverse strand, counting down.
TTTGGAGAAACAATATTTTCCTTATTTTACAGTCTAACCCCCTTGAATATGCTACACCAGGTTTTTCCAGCTTGCATGGGATCAGTATCCAGGATTGATACCTGAAATGACTGATAACTCCACGACCAATTTTGACTGAATAAATGGCTCTTGTACTAAAAACTACTGCGTTTCTGTGTCTAACACCCTGACGCTCTCAAACCAGTGCTGTTCATTAGTGATAAGGCGTTGAATAAAACCAACTTTATTTCCCCGGAAATCACACAGAGACGTACTTTCGAAGATAAGTAAAATATCAACTGTTGTTATATAAGTTAGTGTATAAGGAAGCAAGTGAGCAAAGGTGTCTTTCTAAGATGCGTGCTTGCAGGTCATTCAGATGACCCTGTTTAATACTGACTCCCATTATAATGCAGAAAGTGACTCAGAGAATGCGGTTAGCGCTTTATGAATCTAGGAATTAGGTGACGGCCTTCACTCTGTCAAAGACCGCCCGGCCTCTCACAGGCGGTAGCTGTTCACATATTCAATTACAAGACCCCGTATCGTTTACTAGAAATATTATATTGTCTCGGCCTGAAAGTGAGTGGTGCGCTCCCTACTGGCACTGAAGCGCCGCTTCGTCTAGGTTGAACTGCGAAAACTGGTCATTGGCAAGAAAGGAAGCGTAACAGCGTGGAGAAATATGAGAGAAAAGCGGTTAAAGTGTGATACAGGTAGATATAAAGGTGGGTGCTTAGTGTTGAAATATATCACTTCAGATTATTTGGATTTTACATTCATGCAATTGTACTAGCAGAAGCCTAAATTAAAAAATTTCGCGATCATACAAAATAAAGCTTAGTCAGCTGTGGCTAAATAATACCCCGATTGTATCTCTGCAGAGTTCTAAGACTCCCCCAACGAGTGTCCAACATATATGACACCAAACAATCCGATGCTGAGACTCTAGTGATGGAGATAGGAGAAATGAGTAGTACCCCAGCCTGACCGGGAGTGGTAACAACTGATAGGGTCCTATCTATGGATCAAACATAATTGTTTCACATTTAAACTGAGAGCAAACAAATAGACCATGTTAAATTGATTTGTTTGAAATAGAACTGCTTTTATTTTTAACCGTGTCTAAAAAATCATCTATAAATTATATTTTTGGTGAGATATACAATACTTTGAACATTTTAATTGAGGGCTAAAGAAAGATAAATTTAAAATTGATTTATTAGTGTTGATCTGCAATTCATGAAACTAACTGTGTGCCCAAATTAAATATTGTTATAACATAGCAATATCGGAACTATTTGATAGTACGCAGATGAATAATGTTGGATAGAATAATTCGTTTTAATATCAATACTCGCCGATGAGCAGACAAATGATTAACATTGAATGGAATTATCAATTTTAGATTGCAATAATTAAAACCATATGACTGTATGAACAATATATATGCAATATAAATTATAATGAATATGCTATACAAATAAATATGCTATAAAAGTGAATATGCTATATAAAAACGCGAATTTAAAAGTCCGCTTCCCAGATGGAGACACAGACTACTTCGACATTGTAGCAGGTGTGCTGCAAGGAGACACATTAGCCCCATACCTCTTTGTCATCCGTCTAGACTACGTACTTAGAACGTCTATTGATAAAATGAAAAAAAAACGGTTTCAAGCTGACAAAGGAAAGAATCAGAAGATACCCCGCACAAACAATTACGGACGCAGACTACGCCGATGACATAGTGCTTCTGGCAAATACACCCACCCAAGCCGAAACTTAGCTACATAGTCTCAAACGAGCAACTGCAGGCATAGGCCTCCATGTCTACGCAGACAAGACTGAATACATGTGCTTTAATTAAAGAGCCGACATCTTCACACTAAATGGTAGCTCTCTGAAACAAGTGGACATGTTCATCTACCAATGAAGAAGTGTCTTATCAACCGAGACAGACGTCAACGTGCGACTAGCAAAGGCATGGGTAGCTATCGATAGGCTCTCGGTCATATGGAAGTCAGACCTGACCGATAGAATAAAACGCAGTTTTTTCAAGCGGTGGTTGTGTCGATACTTCTATATGGATGCATTACATTGACGCTAATTAAACGAATGGAGAAAATAGCTACACGGCAATTAAACTAAAATGTTGCGAGCAATATTGATCTTAAGGCAGCACCCCACAAAGAAGCCACCTATCACCCAGCACACAAAAAAAAAACTATCCAAATTAGACGAAGAAGACACGCAGGGCACTGCAGGAGAAGTAGAAACGAGCTCATAAGGGACATAATCCTATGGACCCTGCACATGGACAAGTCTAGGCAGGACCACAAACTAGAACATATATACAACAGTTCTGTAGTCTACTAGGAGCGATGGACGATAAAGACGGGTGGTGGGAGAGAGACATGATGATGATGATGAACAATGAAAATAAAAGTCTGTAAACAAATTAGTTGAAACTCTTTTAAAACTGAAATTGCCAACAAATTAGTCACATACAAATAATGTGTATATCCATTTAAATGTGGGTAAATAAAATATTGATGTTAATATTTTCCTGTTACAACATATCATATAGTAATAAATAGGCTCTTAGAAACTTTATCCAAAGATTAAGTTTGTTTACTTACTCAAAATAATTATAAAGACACAATGATAAACCGTATATAATTTAAGACTCTGATTCATGAACTGACTTCGGCATGAAATAAGCCCACAAGGGTAAGGATGATTTAGAACAAACAGCCAGACAATATCTATTACAGGGCAGACTAATTTCTACAGAACTTCTCACGGGAACCTGTGATTTGAGTTTAATTGCTAATGAAAAGTAAGTTAATAAGTGTTATACGTAATTTTTAATTACTAATTTTACAAAGAAAGTTAATTAGTGAGGATAATATATATATATATATATATATATATATATATATATATATATATATATACACACACGCCTTTGTATTGGAATAAATGAGTGAAATACTCCATGTATGCAGAATGTACAATTTGTAGACAAGAAAAGAAATAATGAATGTAGGAAAATAATTATATATATATATATATATATATATATATATATATATATATATAGGGTATCTTTGAGTTTTTATAAACCGGCATAGATAGATAGATAGATAGCTAGATATGACTCCATTGAGATAGAGTGATAGATAACAACAGATTAATATATATATATATATATATATATATATATATATATATATATATATATATATATATATCAGAAAAATAAATTCCGTTTTATTAAAATATAACAATGAATTAATTTAAATCAATAATATATCCACCATTAATTTGAACCAACTCGTTCTATTTTTCAGTCATATCGTTGATTTTTCTCAATGAAATTAATCTGATTTCGAGCTCAAGAATATTTCTGTCAACTTTTTTTCCTGATCTTCTTCAGCATATTTTCTCATTCGGAGAATAGCGTAAAGAACGAAAAATATAGAAGTCACTTTGTGCACGAGATGGTGTATATGCTGGATGAGGAAGATCTGAACTGCCAAAAATGAAATATTTTTTCCAGGGATATTTTTTTTTCAGAAAATACACTTGCATTATCATAGAGAGACACAGCGTCCCTTTCTTTGTATATTGTATATAGAAAGGGATGTTTTCCTAAAAGTTTTTTTCCTGCACACGTTGCAACGGTTCAGAGTATAAGTCTGCATTGAACATCTGATTGCAGTTTAAGAACTCCCACAATACGCACACATTTATTTGATGAAGCTCTGTCTTTGAAGTAGGTCAACCTTGTGAATCCACTGCCTTTTGTTTTGAACACCGTCAAAAATACCCATTTTTCGTAACCTATAATTATATTTTAGAAAATCAGCGAAAGAAAACTTGTGCAAAACTTGCGGCGAAAGAAAACTTGTCTCTATGGATTTGCAATCTTCCTTATCCTTCTCACTTAGATTATTACAAAGAAGCGTGTTCATTTTCCCCATAATTTTCATGTGGCGGCAGCTTGCAGATCGGGATGTGTTAAGGTAACGTTTTAATTTTCGGGTGCTTTAGCTTGGATTGCATTTCACGATTTATCTTGAAATATCTTGATCGAGGTCTGATGAGTGTCCTACTTTAGGTTCGCCTCTTTATCATATACTGTCTGAATGAAAGTTTGGTTTGATTCAGTTTGTATATATATATCATATCAACCATTGTTTGTCGTTTATTACCAAATCCTTTATGTATATATATATTAAAAATATGATTTTAAAACACATTTTGTGGATACATATTTAAACAACCATGAACTATTTTGCATGTAGTTAGATGGTTTCACTTAATTTCGAACAAGGGGATGACCTCGTGGTGTAATGGTTAAAGCGATGGACTTTGGAATCGTAGTTAGCGAGTTCGTACTCCAGTCGTGCTATTACGTTCACTTTCGGGCAAATACCATAGGGAACGTTATGAACCCCCTTATCCTCCCAGATATGGGTTAAATAGTACCACTACTGTTCTTCTAGTAGAATAGCTTTGGCATTAAATAATCTACAAAGGTTGATATGTCATTAAACAAAGGACCCAAATCTTAATTTCCATTCAGTTTAATATGAGTGCACACTTTTTTTCACTCAGTAAACGATCAAACAGTTCTATATCAACCAAATCAGTTTAGCATGTCAACAAACTTAAATCGTTCCATTTATTACGATATATGAATAACATTTCAATCAAACAGTACTCATTTGTTTGCACACAGTTAAATATAAAAGACTGTTCTATTTCAAACAATTCATTTTGCCTAAGTAGATGGTTTATTTGTATTTGAGTCATGGACATGATCGTATTAAATGCTACCGTCCCTTGCCAGAGTGGGCCTGGAAGCGATGGCAATGAAAGATACTCTTTATTCCACAAATTCCAGCATTACTGGAGCCTCATCATAAGATTGTTAATGTCATATCCAGAGCACTTTTGAGGGGAGTCTTACCCGTCTAAAGAGATTCAGTCAGTGTATTCTGCAGCCCCTGCCGACTGGGCCAATGAAACTTTGAAAACCAGTTTCGGACTCAGTTGTCAGTAATGACACATTAGCCATGAAATATATTTTCTAGCATCTTTCTCTAGCCTTTTTTTAAATTTTGTTTCAACTCCTATAACATCACATGTCGACAATCCAATTTCAGTCTGTCCGTTTTAGAGGCGTAAAATTGTAAAGTAAATCATGACACGTACTCTTACACCTCTGAAATACGAGTGACCGGTGAAGGCACCATATATTCAGGTATTTTTATATCAATGATTGCAAATTTGATTTGCATAGTTACAACTTACATTTAGATAAAAAAAGATTTATTTCAAATTTCCGGATAAGTATCTTGCTTTCAAAAATTGTATAGAGCGTTGTGTAATACCAAAGTCATCCTTGAAGTCTTACTCTGGAGATACAATTTTAGGGATTCCATACATTTCCTAATAGTATTAGATCAAAATCGTGTATAATTGTGTGACAGGACTCCGTACTCAATTATGATGTTGTAGCCCTGCACGTAGAATCATTTATTTATTTGGACAATTTTGTTTAGTTACTTAAACTCAGAGGTTATTTGGGTTCTCCATAAACCTACTGAGAAAATGATCGGTCACTGTTTAAAAATCTTTCTTCTTTTCTCTTCATTCCTGCCGATAAAAACAAACATTTTTGAACCAGATGTTCGCTTGATATGAAAAATGGATTTATAATAAGAATCGAAAAAAGAAGATTAAGTCCAGATTGCCTTTGACATCTCAAACTAAGATAAATCGACCGGAAAAATGTCTTTTGTGTGATAGGACACAAAAAACATTTCTCAATTACAGTGGAAATGCACTTTGAGCAATTAACTTATTTGTGGGAGGTACTGGAAAGAAATTACCTTTTCTTCAGGATATAGTCGACTGCTGATTCCAATACCTGACAATAACCTTTTCAAATTACGAATGCAAAAATATGAATGAATCAATATTTTGAATTAAAATTTGACAATAGATAACTTGTATTTTCAGAATTAATATTTTCAGAATTAATATTTTCAGATTATATGTTCTCTTCAGAAATTTGGGAGGTAATTACCTAAAAATATGCACTAGTTACAAAAAAAAAAGACATTTCAGAAGAATTCACTGAAATCGAAACTCTGTCGTTCTTTTAGCGTGAAATACTCAATTTTACAAAAAAATGGCATCTGGTTAAAAAAAAAATCAATGAGACGTGTTAATTGATGCTAGTGATAATGATTTATCGTCGAAAAGATTGATTGATTTTACCGGCATATCAGTTCGTTTTGGGATATTTTAAGTTTAGAGTTTAATTGATAGCGTTCATTGTACATTCACGTTTATATTTGTGTGGTTATTTCTTCAAATATTTTTGTTTTATTGAATACAAATATTTTTTGAACAATTCTATTTGACTTATAAATGGATTCTAACAGAAACTAACACAATGGAGCAGACTGGGCCTGACAGTAATGGCAATGAAGGGGAACCCGGCACTACCCAGATTTCCTGGATTGGATGCTCACCATCAGATTCAGTTTCGTATCATAGCGAGATCAGCCCATTTTTTCGGGGGATTTGTGGTATCTTACTTCCCTTCAGGGTTCCAATCTATGAATTCTAAATCTTACCAACAAGGCAGATGGTTCATCATAGAATAGGTCACTAAATAGCTTTCTATCTGAACAACTATTCGATATTTAAGAAACTTTCAGAAACAGTGTGTTTCAAATAGACGCAATCCAGTAATGTGATAATGATTTTTTCTACTGTGACAGCCGAAATGAAGGTCATTGGGATACGTACTTTAAAAATGCATTCTTTGGGCTCGAGATAATCAAATTAATGTTTTTTTAAGTGTTATTGTATCAGCTTCCAGGACATGTAATCATTTTGGGTTTTAGCTCAGTAATAAACCATTACCATATCAATAAGTTGCATCTATTTTGAGACATATTTTAATTAAAGTGTCTCTAAATAAGTAGTGAGTCACAATGTTTTTCCTTTCTTGTCCAAGGCATTCTGATCAAAGATTAAAAGTTGTTATAGTATACTATTTTCAAATGGGAAATAAAAAAGAACACAGCATTATTATTAGTAGTTATCATCTGAGAACCGTATATAAGGATTTGGCAAAATTATGGAAACACCTAAAATCTTAACATCATGATTTTTAAACTCCTTTAAAACCACCAAACCTTTATTATTTTTATGTTTATCATTAATTTTTCTGGTCTTATTTTGCTAAAATTATTTTTTTACAGATGTCGTCAGAAGAAATTAATAAATATTTATTAAAATGCTAGATCTATCAGAGTTTAAAAGAGATCAAATTGATAGTGCTCGTATGGCAGGGGTTAGTGTAACAAAAAACGCAGATATATTTAGTGTTTCAAGGAGTACTGTCTCGAAAGTAATGGCAGTGAAACTATGGATGAAAGCGAAAGCTGTCCCATTGGGACCGTCGGACTCTTAAGCAGATTGTTAGGAAGGGTCCCATGAATACAGCTCCAAAAATTAAAGTAGAGATTAAAGACCATCTCTATAACCCAGTTTTCTCAAAATCTGTAAGAAGGAAGCTGATTTTCACGGGAGGGCAGCAATCTGAAAAACATATAAAATGTGTTTGAAATTTTCTGGCGTTTTCACTGTTTTGTCCCACCACTGTGTATTCAGAGATCTAGTTCAAACTATTTTAAGAACAAACAGAGTGACATATTTACTGATCCCTACACAAAAGGATTTCTCTAGGTAATATTTGCAATAGGCTGGCGGCTGTTCTGTGATTGATGTCAAACTGGACACTGGACCACATTCAGGCATGCAATTTATAATACCAAGTATTTCTATTAAGACCAGTGAAAAAAAAAATATTAATCTTAGAACGCAACAAAAGTCCGCTTTGAAATGATAGCAAACAAAGCCCGAGGATAAATGGATCTCGGATCGTCAAGTACGTTAAAACTGAAGTCTTCTAAAATGCCTGACACTATGTATCTATGTGCAATTTTTGAAAGATTGAAAGACGACAAATCCTAAGTAAAATTTCAGTCAAGAAGAAGAAAAAATATTATAGGCATCCATGTGTAAGTAGAAGTTCCTTCACTGAGAAAATATTTTTCATATCAGATTGTGAATTTGACAATCACATTAAGCTTAAATAAACGAAATAGCGTAAGATAAATATTTAAGATTATTAATGAGGTTTTGAAACTCAAATGTTATAAAACTAAACATATATAGCGTAAATACTTGACATATATATATATATATATATATATATATATATATATATATATATATATATATGTGTGTGTGTGTGTGTGTGTGTGTATATATATGGGATGTACATTTTTAAACTGTAAACATTCTTTTTTTAATAGATATTACACAAAAGTTTCTAACGTAAGATATTTGATAATATCTGAAAAGTTAGTATTGTGTTGAGCTAGAAATAATAAAACCTTTGTATCATTATTTTAGAATAAAATTAACTCATCTCATACAATTTATTAAGGATTCACTTATTAATTATTTTTTTGTGGGGACAGTCGTTTAATTTGGTTTTATGACATATTAACCGTTGTGCGATATTTAATACCACATCCATTTTTAAACATATTAACAGTTCTATTTCAAACAATTCAGTTAAGTACAAGTACAAAGTTTAAATGTCAAACCACTTCGATTTCAAATATTTCCGGTTAGCATAAGTATACTGTTTATTCTTTTAAACCCATAGATATAACCCTATCAGTTACTACCACTCCGGGCCTCAGTGGGCCTGGGAGTTATGACAACTAAGGGGTAACCGGCATTCCCAAAAGTCCAGCATTACTGGAACATCACCATCAGATTTTTTTGTGTCATATCCCGGAAACTCGTTGGGGGAGTCTTACCCTTTTTGCAGAGATGAAATCAGCGAATTCTACTGCCCCAGCGGGGTGGGATATGATACACGTGATAGAAATAAGGCCCATCTATTGGTTCATTGGCCGGTTTATTGGCTCAGTGGGTAGAGTGTTCGCCAATGATCCGGGAGACCGGGGTTCAATCACAGGTTACGTCAGACTTTAAAAATGGTACTTGATACCTCCTAGCTTAACACTCAGCCATATAATGTACGTATCAAGGGTAAAGTGGAGCAATCCAGGGAAAGGAGTAGCGCCTTCCCCTACTCCTCAGTGTAGAATCTATGGAAAAGGGAGCCTTCGGGTCGTCCTCGACTACGGTCGCCAACTTTACTTTATTGGTTCTTACTCAATCGCCAACCTCATATTTCTTTTGACAAGTGCAACAAACTAATATTGCATCATGTTAGTTTTGCCTGACTTCTAGTGTCTTTCTTTTGAAGTTACAGTGATCTCATATGCTGTGATCATTGAAATGCAAAGAAATCGACCTCAACCGATCGAAATGCCATTTTTTTTTTCATCATAAGGGTGATGTGTCCGTCGAAGTCAGTCTCGAACTGATCGGGCAAGAAAAATGTAAAGCATTTTTTTATATTATCGACGCAAGTAATTCATTGGTAGTATCATTTCCTTTGGAATACGTTAAATCGTAGTGTTCGAATACGTCTGGTTATATGTGCTAAATATTTGAATAATTATGGATCCAGGATCTTTGTATAGAAAAGAAATTTATGGATATAAAATATTTATAGAAAAATATATTATATTCTGTAGAATCTAGACATACACACATACAAATAAATGTTGATTGTTTAATGGAATATCAACCTTCTTGGGTTATTTAATGTCAACTTCACCCGTGTAGATGGACAGTCGTCATATAAGGGTTATCGTCATAGGAAATAGACACGGCGACGCGAGTTCAGATACTGGACGAAACTGATTGCATCTCTAATAACACTAATACCTAATAATAGGGAAAGGTATGAATCCAGTTATTCACCCTCCAACTATGGGTAAATAGTAAGGCAGACTGGGGTCTTCAGCCTTAGTGAGGCAACAAGTCTAGGAGAAGGAAAACTCTGAATTCAAACCTGTTAAACTCCGCTTAAAACGACGATAATCATTACACCATGGGCATATAAGTGTATTTGCGCATGTATTGGCAGGGATCTTTACATATGTATATATATTTCCGCTGTCTGTTGATATACGATTTCGGTGTCTTTGTTCAATGGCATATCAATGTTTGTAGGTTATGTAATGCTAAAGCCATTCTTCTAGTAGATCAGTAGTGGTACTATATAACCCATAGCTGAGAGGATAAGGGGGATCATACCTTTCCCGAGGGTATTTGCCCGAAAGTGAACGTCATAGCACCACTGGGGTACAAACTCGCTTACTACGAGTCTGCAGTCCATCGCTTTAATCATTACACCACGAGGACATTTGTTTAAATTTGTCTAAATTTCTAAGAAGATGATTGATAATTATTACTACTTAAAATATTCGGATGATTGATCTCATTTTATTGTTATACACTCAATATTTGGGCTGATTTTTCCAGAATCTCAAACTGAACCTTGTCCAGACAGCTGGGGCTGTAAAATACACTGACTGCTCCTCTGCAGAAGAGTACCCCACCTAACGAGTTCCTGCATATATGACACTAAGCAATCTGATGATGAGATTCCAGCAGTGCTGGAGCTTTGGGGAATGCGGAGTACCCCTTCATTGCCATCGCTCCCAGGTCTACTCTGGCCATGAGTTGTAGCACCTGATAGGATCCTATCTATGGGTTAAATAGAACTAACTGCGTGCTTATGATTAACTGAATTATTTGAAATAGAACTGTTTTTTAACATTAAAACTGTATTTACACTTAACTTAATTGTAACATATAACTGCTGGAATAGTTTGAAATGGAAATGTTTTTGACAATTAAACTGTACATATGCTAAACTGAATTGTTTTAAATAGAACAGATTATTTTTATAAAAATGGGTTTGGCGTTAAATAACCTGCAAAGATTGATATGCCATAAAACCCAACAAACCAAACTATCGAACTGAACCCTTCATTTGAACCAATGTGGGTACACTGTTCTATTTCTGTTAACCATAAAGACTTCAATTTCATGATTTTGTGTGGATTTTCGATCTCAATTTTAAACATCTGAAAAATGCAGAATATTCTATCGGCCGAAATGTTGTGATTATGACAATAAAGATGAAGCCAATAGTCCGGATATTCAAAGTAATTATATATATATATATATATATATATATATATATATATATATATATATATATATATAGTCATCCACAGACAGACTATTTCGTTCTATCAAAACTCTTCAGTGTGGCTAGACACGTTGGACTCTCGAAGCCGGGATCGAAACCCGTCCAACTTTACATTAGACTGGGGGGTGCGTCTCTGTGTGTTTTTCTGTGTGTGACTCTGAGTGTGGAGGTACATACATTACATAATATAATCATATATGTCTGAGTGTGAGCCTACCTGTGTAAGAAAAATTAAGTGTGAGCATATGTTCTCGAATCCGAAACTTCTACTGCATCAATCCCTATCTGTTTTATAAATATTCCTCTTCAGCATTGATTAATTAGTTTCGTAGCCGTGTAAATGCATTATTCAACGGGTTTTTCGGTGATAGCTCAAATAATTAACACTCTTTGCCAAATCTCAGTCAATATCCCGCCTCTATATAACACCTTGCCAGCAGGGCTTAAAATACACCGACTGCAAATTGTGCAAAGCAGTAATATGGAGTCATCCCTTCATTAGTACTTCTCTCAATTCTACTCTAACCAGGAGCAAATGTACCTGCTATGGTTACGACTTATATATATATATATATATATATATGCTGCCCAGTCATCTTGAGATATAGAATACGCTTTCATCTCAGCAGTGTGGTAACCTCCGACAATCGGTCTCCTAGATAAAACACAATTTCATCTGATGGTGAGTCTCCTGTCCTAGAACTTTGGGGAATGTGGTATACGCATTTCGTTGCCTTATACCCATGATTATACTGTCTGGAGTGGTAGAACCAGAGAAGATCACATTCATGGGTCAAGTATAGATATTTGATCCTTTTCTCTACTTAAAACAGTAGGCAAATAAGTGGCTGTTAGATGAATATTAGTATTTCACAGCAATACTTAGAACTATTTAACACTGAAGAAACAAGGGAAAACATTTGAATAGAATTACATGTGTGAAGCTGCAATAGTTGAACACATTTCATAGTTGGCAAATAAAATTATTCATATTTACAAACCCCTCCACTCGGTCAGGATATGACACAAGGTCACTTTTTAAGCGGAGTTTAACAAGATTGAATTCAGAGTGTTCCTTCTCCTAGACTAGTTACCTCACCAAGGCTGAAGAACCCAGTCTGTCCTACAATTTGCCCATAGGTGGAGGGAGAATAATTGGATTCATACCTTTTCCCAAGGGTATTAGTGCTATGTGAAATGCAGTCAGTCCCGTCCAGGATTTGAACTCGTGTCGCCGTGTCCATTTGCTACGACGATAACCATTACACCACCATTATTAGTGTTTGATTGCAATAACTCGAACCATTTAACTGTGTGCAAACTAATGAACTCTGGCTCGTTTAAAGATTTTTACATAATGAAATATTCGTTTTGCAAATTATGTATATCTTCCAAAGATCTATAAACTGTATTTGTCATTCAATTACCTACAAGGGTTGATAGGCCAGTTAACCAACCAACCAACACACACACACACACACACATATATATATATATATA